>CM077671.1:348398557-348723557 GCA_039707655.1 Elymus sibiricus
TTGCCATGCAACTTCCACCGTTTCGTTTATCATGACACGCACCATCATTGTCATATTGCTTTGCATGATCGTAAGATAGCTAGCATGATGTTTTCATGGCTTGTCCGTTTTTTTTAATGTCATTTGCTATGCTAGATCGTTGCACATCCCGGTACACCGCCGGAGGCATTCATATAGAGTCATGTTTTGTTCTAAGTATCGAGTTGTAATTCTTGAGTTGTAAGTAAATAAAAGTGTGATGATCATCATTAGAGCATTGTTCCATGTGAGGAAAGGATGATGGAAGCTATGATTCCCTCACAAGTTGGGATGAGACTCTGGACTTTAAAAATAATAAAAGAGGCCAATGAAGCCCAAATAAAAAAAAGAGGCCAAAGATGCCCACCAAAAAAAATGAGAGAAAAGAGAGAAGGGACAATGCTACTATATTTTTTTTCCACACTTGTGCTTCAAAGTAGCACCATGATCTTCATTATAGAGAGTCTCCTATTTTGTCACTTTCATATACTAGTGGGAATTTTTCATTATATAACTTGTCTTGTATATTCCAATGATGGGCTTCCTCAAATTGCCCTAGGTCTTCGTGAGCAAACAAGTTGGATGCACACCCACTTAGTTTCTTTTTGAGCTTTCATACACTTATAGCTCTAGTGCATCCGTTGCATGGAAATCCCTACTCACTCACATTGATATCTATTGATGGGCATCTCCATAGCCCATTGATAGGCCTAGTTGATGTGAGACTATCTTTCCCTTTTCCTCACAACCTCCACCATATTCTATTCCACCTATAGTGCTATATCCATGGCTCACGCTCATGTATTGCGTGAAAGTTGAAAAAGTTTGAGAACATAAAAAGTGTGAAACAATTGCTTGATTTGTCATCGGGGTTGTGCATGATTTAAATACTTTGTGTGGGGAAGATGGAGCATAGCCAGACCTTATGATTTTGTAGGGATAACTTTATTATGCCATGTTATTTTGAAAAGACACGATTGCTTTGTTAGTATGCTTGAAGTATTATTGTTTTTATGTCAACACTAAACTTTTGTTTTGAATCTTATGGATCTAAACATTCATGCCACAATAAAGAATATTACATGGATACATATGATAGGTAGCATTTGTTGGGGAATGGAGCATGAATTTCAAAAATTTCCTACGCTCACTCAAGATCTATCCATGGAGATGCATCGCTACGAGAGGGGAGAGTGTGTCTACGTACCCTCGTAGACCGTTAGCGGAAGCGTTAGATCAACGTGGTTGATATAGTCGAACAATCCTTCGAGCTCCACCGATCGAGTACCGAACGTACGGCACCTCCGAGTTCTACACAAGTGCAGCTCGGTGACGTTCCTCGCCTTCTTGATCCAGCAAGACGTCGAGGTAGTAGATGAGTTCCGTCAGCACGACGGCGTGGCGACGGTGACGGTGAAGTGATTCCGGCAGGGCTTCGCCTAAGCTCTCCGAAAATATGACCGAGGCTCTAAACGGTGGAGGGGGGTGCCGCACACGGCTTGGGATAATCAACTTGTGTGCTAGAGGCGCCCCCCTCCTCCGTATATAAAGGAGGAGGGCTGGCCGGCCCCCTAGGGGTGCGCCAAGAGAGAAGGGGGAGTCCTACTAGGACTCCAAGTCCTAGTAGGATTCCACCTTGGAGGGGGGAAGGAAGGGAGAGAGAGGGAGAAGGAAAGGGGGGTGCGCCCCCCCTCCCCTAGTCCAATTCGGACCCCCTAGGGAGGGGGGCGCAGCAGCCCCTTGCTGCCAGCCCTTCTCTCCCGTATGGCCCAATAAGGCCCATAACTTCCCCGGGAGGGTTCCAATAACCCTCCGGCACTCCGATAATATTCCAGTACCTTCCGGAACCTTTCCGGTGTCCGAATACCACCTTCCAATATATGAGACTCCTCGTCATGTCCGTGATCTCATCCGGGACTCTGAACAACATTTGGTCACCAGTCACATAACTCATACAATACTATTTCGTCATCGAACCTTAAGTGTACGGACCCTACGGGTTCGGGAATGATGTAGACATGACTGAGATGACTCTCCGGTCAATAACCAACAGCGGAACCTGGATGCCCATATTGGTTCCTACATATTCCATGAAGATCTTAATCAGTGAACCTCATATATCAACATACGTTGTTCCCTTTGTCCGGCGGTATGTTACTTGCCCGAGATTCGATCGTCGGTATCCAATACCTAGTTCAATCTCGTTACCTGCAAGTCTCTTTACTCGTTCCGTAATACATCATCTTGCAACTAACTCTTTAGTCACGGTGCTTGCAAGGCTTCTGTGATGCTATATTACCGAGAGGGCCCAGAGATACCTTCTCCGATAGTTGGAGTGACAAATCCCAATCTCGATCCATGCCAACTCAACAAACACTTTTGGAGATACCTGTAGTGCACCTTTATAATCACCCAGTTACGTTGTGACGTTTGATGCACCCTAAGTATTCCTACGGTATCCGGGAGTTGCATGATCTCATGGTCAGAGGAACGTGTATTTGACATAGTGAAAGCAATAGCAATAAACTGAACGATCATATGCTATGCTAACGGTTGGGTCATGTCCATCACAACATTCTCCTAATGATGTGATCCCGTTATCAAATGACAACTCATGTCCATGGTCAGGAAACCTTAAGCATCTTTGATCAATGAGCTAGTCAAGTAGAGGCTTACTAGGGACTCAGTATTTGTTCATTATCCACACATGTATTTAGTTTCCAGTCAATACAATTCTAGCATGACTAATAAACCATTATCATGAATGGGGAAATATGATAATAAACACTTTATTATTATTGCCTCTAGGGCATATTTCCAACAGTCTCCCACTTGCACTAGAGTCAATAATCTAGATTACATCTCCATGTAATTAACACTTAATCAGTTCTAAAGCTAATCATGTTTTGCTTGTGAGCGAGGTTTTAGTCAACGGGTCTGCAATATTCAGATCCATGTGTTCTTTGCAAATCTCTATGTCTTATGTAGATGTTGCTACCACACTCTGTTTGGAGCTACTCCAAAAATGATTGCCCCACTTTTCATATCCGGTCTGAGACTCATAGTCTTCCGGATCGGTGTTTAAAGCTTGCATCGACATAACCCTTTACGACGAACTCTTTATCACCTCTATTCCTGAGAAATTCTTCCTTAGTCATCTTAAGGATATTTTGACCGCTGTCCAGTGATCTACTCCTAGATCACTCTTTGCCAGTTTCATGGCAAAACTCACAGCATAGCATACTTTATAGAACCTATGGACGAAGCATAGGGGATGATCTTCATCCTTTCTATTTCTTCTGCCGTGGTCGAGATTTTGAGTCTTACTCAACTTCACACCTTGCACCACAGTCTAGAACTCCTTCTTTGATTGATCCATTTTGAACTTTCTTCAAAAATAATCTTGTCAAGGTATGTGTTTTTGTGAAAGTTCTATGAAGCGTCTCAATCTATCATTATAGATTTTGATGCTTTAACATGTAAACAACCTTTACCTAGATCTTCAAGTCTTACTCCACTTCACACCAGGCAAGAAATGATTTCTTTGACTTGATCCATTTTGAACTTTTCAAAATCTTATCAAGATGTGTGAACAAACTTTATCAGGTGTCTTGATCTATCTCTATAGATCTTGATGCCCAATCTGTGGATAACTTAAAAACAGGTTTTATTGAAAAACTCCTTTCAATTAATTCTTCATGCTTTTCAGAAATTCTACATCATTTCCAATCAACAATATGTCATCCACATATACTATTAGAAATGCTATAGAGCTCCCACTCACTTTCTTGTAAATACAAGTTTCTCCATAAACTTTGTATAAACCCAAACGCTTTGATCAACTCATCAAAGCGAGTATTCCAGCTCCAAGAGGCTTGCACCAGTCCATAGATGGATCGCTGGAGCTTGCATACTTTGTCAGCTCCTTTAGGATCGACAAAAACCTTCCGGCTGTATCATATACAATTCTTCCTTAAGGAATCCATTAAGGAATGCCGTTTTGATGTCCATTTGCCAGATTTCATAATCATAAAATGCGGCAATTGCTAACATAATTCTGACAGACTTTAGCATCGCTACGGGTGAGATAGTCTCATCGTAGTCAACTCCTTGAACTTGGTGATAACCTTTAGCAACAAGTCGAGCTTTATAGACGGTGACATTACCATCAGCGTCTGTCTTCTTCTTAAAGATCCATTTATTTTCAATAGCTCGCCGTTCATTGGGCAAGTCTACCAAAGTCCACACTTTGTTCTCATACATGGATGCAATCTCGGATTTCATGGCCTCAAGCCATTTCTCGGAATCCGGGCTTGCCATTGCTTCTTCATAGTTCGAAGGTTCACCATTGTCTAGCAACATGACCTCCAAGACTGGATTTCCGTACCACTCTGGTGCGGAACGTGTCCTGGTTGACCTTCGAAGTTCTTGTAGTAACTTGATCCGAAGCCTCATGATCATCATCATCAACTTCTACTCCGGTCTGTGCTGGTGTCACAGAAATTTCTTCCTGTGGCGTGCTACTATCCAGAGGAGGTACAATTACCTCATCAAGTTCTACTTTCCTCCCACTCACTTCTTTCGAGAGAAACTCCTTCTCTAGAAAGGATCCATTCTTAGCAACGAAAACCTTGCCTTCGGATCTGTGGTAGAAGGTGTACCCAACGATCTCTTTTGGGTATCCTATGAAGACGCACTTATCCGCTTTGGGTTTGAGCTTATCAGGCTGAAGCCTTTTGACATAAGCATCGCAGCCCCAAACTTTCAGAAACGACAGCTTAGGTTTCTTTCCAAACCATAGTTCATACGGTGTCGTCTCAACGGATTTAGACGGTGTCCTATTTAAAGTGAATGCAGCTGTCTCTAATGCATAACCCCAAAACGATAGTGGCAAATCGGTAAGAGACATCATAGAACGCACCATATCCAATAGAGTATGATTACGACGTTCGGACACACCATTACGCTGTGGTGTTCCAGGTGGCGTGAACTGTGAAACAATTCCACATTGTCTTAAGTGAGGGCCAAACTCGTAACTCAAATATTCTCCTCCACGATCAGATCGTAAGAACTTTATTTTCTTGTTACGATGATTCTCTACTTCACTCTGAAATTCTTTGAACTTGTCAAATGTTTCAGACTTATGCTTCATCAAGTAGACATCACCATATCTACTCAAATCATCAGTGAACGTGAGAACATAACGATATCCACCGCGTGCCTCAACACTCATCGGACCGCATACATCGGTATGTATTATTTCCAATAAGTTGGTTGCTCGCTCCATAGTTCCGGAGAACGGAGTTTTAGTCATCTTGCCAATAAGGCACGTTTCACATGTCTCAAATGATTCATAATCAAGAGATTCCAAAAACCCATCTGCATGGAGTTTCTTCATGTGTTTAACACTGATATGACCTAAGCGGCAGTGCCACAAATATGTGGTACTATCATTATCTTTTTGGCATTTGTGTTAACAACATGTGTATTACTACGATCAAGATTCAATAAACCTTTCATTTTAAGTGCATGATCATCAATAATATTATCCAAATAAATAGAATAACAATTATTCTCTGAAATTGAATAACCGTCTTGCAATAAACACTATCAGATATAATGTTCATGCTTAACGCAAGCACCAAATAACAATTATTTAGGTTCATCACTAATCCTGAAGGTAGAGAGAGCGTGGCGATGGTGATCACATCAACCTTGGAGACACTTCCAATGCACATCTTCACCTCTTTCTTAGCTAGCCCTCGTTTATTCCGAAGCTCCATGTTTCAAGTTGCAAGCAACTGAACAAGTATCAAATACCCAGGTGCTCCTACGAGTACTAGTAAGGTACACATCAATAACATGTATATCAAATATCTTTGTTGACATTGCCAGTCTTATTATCTGCCAGTAACTTTGGGGAAATTCCGCTCCCTGTGACATTTCCCTTTGCAATGGGAGCACTAAGTCTCGGGTTTGGTTCAGCCTTGGGTTTCTTCGCGTGAGCGGCAACTGTTTAACCGTTCTTCTTGAAGTTCCCTTTTCTTTCCCTTGCCCTTCTTGAAAATAGTGGTCTTATTAACTATCAACACTTGATGCTCCCCTTTTTGATTTCTACATCCGCAAATTGTAGCATCGCGAATAGCTTAAGGATCTTCTATCCCTTTCATGTTTATAGTTCATCACGAAGATCCAGTAGCTTAGTGATAGTGACTAGAGAACTCTATCAATCACCACTTTATTCGGAAGTCTAACTCCCACTTGATTCAAGTGTTTGAAGTACTCAGACATTCTGAGTACATGCTCACTAACGGAGTTGTTCTCCTCCATCTTGTAGCTATAGAACTTGTCGAAGGTGTCATACCTCTCGACCCGGGTGTGAGCTTGAAAAACAAATTTTCAGCTCTTGGAACATCTCATATGCTCCGTGTTGCTCAAAACATATTTGGAGCTCCGGTTCTAAGCCGTAAAGTATGGCGCACTGAACTATCGAGTAGTCATCTTTTCTTGTCTGCCAGACGTTCAGAACGTCCTCAGATGAAGCCATAGGGGTATTTCACTGAGCGGTACATTAAGGACATAAGCCTTCTATGCATCAGTTAGGACAATCCTCAGATCACGGACCTAGTCCGCATAGTTGCTTCCATCAACTTTCAACTTGGCTTACTCTAGGAACATATTAAAAACAGTGGAACTAACGCGTCGTTTATCGATCGACAACATAAATTTGCTAAGACAAGTAAGACTATGTTCATGACATTGAAGTTCAATTAATCAAATTACTTAAGAACTCCCACTTAGATTAACATCCCTCAAGTTGTCTAAGTGTAACATGATCCACATCAACTAAACCACGTCCGATCATCACGTGAGGTGGATTAGTTATCAATGGTGAACATCTTTCATGTTGATCATATCTACTATATGACTCATGTTCGACCTTTCGGTCTCTTGTGTTCCGAGGCCATATCTGCATATGCTAGGCTCGTCAAGTTTAACCCAAGTATTCTAAATGTGTAAAACTGTCTTACACCCGTTGTATGTGAACGAAAGAATCCATCACACCCGATCATCACGTGGTGCTTAGAAGCGTCGAACTTTCGCAACGGTGCATACTCGGGGAGAACACTTATCTTGAAATTTAGTGAAGGGATCATCTTATAATGCTACCGTCGTCCTAAGCAAAATAAGATGCATAAAAGGATTAACATCACATGCAATTCAATATATGTGACATGATATGGCCATCATCGTATTGTGCTTTTGATCTCCATCAGCATAGCACCGTCATGATCTCCATCGTCACCGGGTTGGCGCCATGATCTCCATCGTAGCGTCGTGACACCTTGATCTCCATCGTAGCGTCGTGGTCGTCTCGCCGGCTATTGCTACTACGACTACTGCTAACTCATAGCGGTAAAGTAAAGCAATTACATAGCGTTGGCATTGCATACAATAAAGAGACAACCATATGGCCCCTGCCGGTTGCCTGATAACTTACAAAACATGATCATCTCATACAACAACTTATATCACATCATGTCTTGGCCATATCACATCACCAGCATACCCTGCAAAAACAAGTTAGACGTCCTCTACTTTGTTGTTGCAAGTTTTACGTGGCTGCTACGGGTTTGCAAGAACCGTTCTTACCTACGCAAAACCACAACGTGGTGTAGTGATTGCTTTTTGATCTTCTAAAAGAACCCTCTTCATTGAAACCGATTCAACTAAAGTGAGAGAGACAGACACCCGCCAGTCACCTTTATGCAACGAGTGCACGTAGCGGTGAAACCTGTCTCGCGTAAGCGTACGCGTAATGTCGGTCCGGGCCGCTTCATCTCACAATACCGCCGAATCAAGTATCAACTAGTAACGGCAAGCAATATGTATACACCCACGCCCACAACTTGTTTGTGTTCTACTCGTGCAAAACATATCTACGCATAGACCTGGCTCTGATACCACTGTTGGGGAACGGAGCATGAATTTCAAAAATTTCCTACGCTCACGCAAAATCTATCCATGGAGATGCATCGCTACGAGAGGGGAGAGTGTGTCTACGTACCCTCGTAGACCGTTAGCGGAAGCGTTAGATCAACGCGGTTGATATAGTCAAACAATCCTTCGAGCTCCACCGATCGAGTACCGAACGTACGGCACCTCCTAGTTCTACACACGTGCAGCTCGGTGACGTTCCTAGCCTTCTTGATCCAGCAAGACGTCGAGGTAGTAGATGAGTTCCGTCAGCACGACGGCGTGGCGACGGTGACGGTGAAGTGATTCCGGCAGGGCTTCGCCTAAGCTCTCCCAAAATATGACCGAGGCTCTAAACGGTGGAGGGGGGTGCCGCACACGGCTTGGGATAATCAACTTGTGTGCTAGAGGCGCCCCCCTCCTCCGTATATAAAGGAGGAGGGCTGGCCGGCCCCCTAGGGGTGCGCCAAGAGAGAAGGGGGAGTCCTACTAGGACTCCAAGTCCTAGTAGGATTCCACCCTGGAGGGAGGAAGGAAGGGAGAGAGAGGGAGAAGGAAAGGGGGTGCACCCCCCTCCCCTAGTCCAATTCGGACCCCCTAGGGAGGGGGCGCAGCAGCCCCTTGCTGCCAGCCCTTCTCTCCCGTATGGCCCAATAAGGCCCATAACTTCCCCGGGAGGGTTCCGATAACCCTCCGGCACTCCGATAATATTCCGGTACCTTCCGGAACCTTTCCGGTGTCCGAATACCACCTTCCAATATATGAATCTTTACCTCTCGGCCATTACGAGACTCCTCGTCATGTCCGTGATCTCATCCGGGACTCCGAACAACATTCGGTCACCAGTCACATAACTCATACAATACTATTTCGTCATCGAACCTTAAGTGTGCGGACCCTACGGGTTCGGGAATGATGTAGACATGACCGAGATGACTCTTCGGTCAATAACCAACAGCGGAACCTGGATGCCCATATTGGTTCCTACATATTCCACGAAGATCTTTATCAGTGAACCTCATATATCAACATACGTTGTTCCCTTTGTCCGGCGGTATGTTACTTGCCCGAGATTCGATCGTCGGTATCCAATACCTAGTTCAATCTCGTTACCTGCAAGTCTCTTTACTCGTTCCGTAATACATCATCTTGCAACTAACTCTTTAGTCACGGTACTTGCAAGGCTTTTGTGATGCTGTATTACCGAGAGGGCCCAGAGATACCTTCTCCGATAGTTGGAGTGACAAATCCCAATCTCAATCCATGCCAACTCAACAAACACTTTTGGAGATACCTGTAGTGCACCTTTATAATCACCTAGTTACGTTGTGACGTTTGATGCACCCTAAGTATTCCTACGTTATCCGGGAGTTGCATGATCTCATGGTCAGAGGAATGTGTATTTGACATAGTGAAAGCAATAGCAATAAACTGAACGATCATATGCTATGCTAACGGTTGGGTCATGTCCATCACATCATTCTCCTAATGATGTGATCCTGTTATCAAATGACAACTCATGTCCATGGTCAGGAAACCTTAACCATCTTTGATCAACGAGCTAGTCAAGTAGAGGCTTACTAAGGACTCAGTATTTGTTCATTATCCACACATGTATTTAGTTTCCGGTCAATACAATTATAGCATGAATAATAAACCATTATCATGAACGGGGAAATATGATAATAAACACTTTATTATTATTGCCTCTAGGGCATATTTCCAACAGCATTCCACATAAAAAATTCTGTTTTTATCATTTACCTACTCGAGGACGAGCAGGAATTAAGCTTGGGGATGCTGATACGTCTCCAACGTATTTATAATTTTTGATTGTTCCATGCTATTATATTATCTGTTTTGGTTGTTTTATATGCATTAATATGCTATTTTATATTATTTTTGGGACTAACCTATTAACCTAGTGCCCAGTGCCAGTTTCTGTTTTTTCCTTGTTTTTGAGTATTGCAGAAAAGGAATATCAAACGGAGTCCAAACGGAATAAAATTCTACGCTAATTTTTCTTGGACCAGAAGGAACCCAGGAGGCTTCGAGAAGAGGCCAGAAGACCTACGGGTGGGCCACAAGCCACCTGGGCGCGCCCCTGGGGGGGGCGCCCCCCCTGGCTTGTGGGCCCCCCGTAGCTCCTCCAACCCTAACTCTTCGCCTATAAATTCAGAAATATTCCCCCAATACCAAAGAGAGCCATGAAAATACTTTTCCGCCGCCGCAAGCCTCTGTTCCCGTGAGATCCCATCTTGGGGTCTTTTCCGGCAATCTACCGGAGGGGATTCGATCACGGAGGGCCTCTACATCAACACCATTGCCCTTCCGATGATGCGTGAGTAGTTTACCTCAGACCTTCGGGTCCATAGCTAGTAGCTAGATGGCTTCTTCTCTCTCTATGTTCTTCAATACCATGTTCTCCATGATCTTCATGGAGATCTATCCGATGTAATATTCTTTTCCGGTGTGTTTGTCGAGATCCGATGAATTGTGGGTTTATGATCAGATTATCTATGAATATTATTTGAATCTTCTCTGAATTCTTATATGCATGATTTCATATATTTGTAAGTCTCTTCGAGTTATTGGTTTGGTTTGGCCAACTAGATTGGTAATTCTTGCAATGGGAGAAGTGCTTAGTTTTGGGTTCAATCTTGCGGTGTCCTCACCCAGTGACAAAGTAGGGGTAGCGAGGCACGTATTTGTATTGTTGTCATCAAGGATAAAAAGATGGGGTTTTCATCATATTGCTTGAGTTTATCCCTCTACATCATGTCATCTTACTTAATGCGTTACTCTGTTCTTCATGAACTTAATACTCTAGATGCAGGCAGGAGTCGGTCGATGTGTGGAGTAATAGTAGTAGATGCAGAATCGTTTCAGTCTACTTGATATAGACGTGATGCCTATATGCATAATCATTGCCTTGGATATCGTCATAACTATGCGCTTTTCTATCAATTGATCGACAGTAATTTGTTCACCCACCGTATTATTTTCCTTCAAGAGAGAAGCCTCTAGTGAAACCTATGGCCCCCGAGTCTATTTTCCATATTATATTTTCAGATCTATAAACTAAAAAACACAAAAATACTTTGCTGCAATTTATTTAGTTTTCTTTTAATTGTCGTTTTAGTAATCTTTTATATCTATCTCTATCGGATCTCATCCTTGCAAGTGACTGTGAAGGGATTGACAACCCCTTTATAGCATTGGGTGCAAGTGTTTGATTGTTTGTGCAGGCGCATCGATTGGAGCCTTGCTTGTACCTCCTACTTGATTGATACCTTGGTTCTCAAAACTGAGGGAAATACTTATCTACTTTGCTGCATCACCCTTTCCTCTTCAAGGGAAAACCAACGCAAGCTCAAGAAGTAGCATTAAGCGCTGCAAAAACTATCATGCTGTTGATGCGGCCATTTACCTTCGTCTCTTCCACGTTCCGATCGTGCCACACAACCCAAGGAGCACACCCACGATGGCAAATAATACAGAGAGGATGGACAGCTCTTCATCGCTTCAACCTTCCCATGCAGATCCAATGGCGGCTGTCGGCGCCGAGCGGCAGTTCGCCACTATTGTCAAAGTGGACACACACATCAGGAAGATGGACCTCTCGGTGGTGTACACCAATGACCCGGTCGTGGTGGTGAACTGCATTAACACGTTGGAGCAGCTGCTTGCTGAGGATGACAAGTACAAAGTGGTCGGCTTCGACCTCGAGTACACCGGCGGTCGTGCCGGGCATGATCAGAAGGTTGCCGTCACCCAGTTGTGCGTGCGCCATCACGTGCTCGTCTACCACTACTGCCTGTCCACAAGGCCTTGCGAGCGTTTCGCCAGGTTTGTCAACAGCCCCAACTACAGATTCGCAACGGTGGACACCACCAACGATCTAAAGGTGCTCAAGACTTCGGGCTTGTCCTGCCAGAAGCTTGTCAACATCCAAGGTCAGTACAGGGTCTGGGCGGCAAGAAGAAGAAGTAGAAGGACTCCTTGGTGGACCTCGCCACGGCCATCATCGACCCCTACTACAAAGACATGAAGGCTAAGTGCCACAAGGACAAGACTGCCTGGCACACGGCCTGGGTGAACGAATTGGATGAAGAACACATCAAGTACGCGGCCAAGGACGCGTACACCAGCTACGAGATATACAGGAGGATCATTGACAAGAGGAAGTGCCTCCTTCCTATAGACGGCGAGGGATAGCCACAAGCAGAGCAGTGTCGGCAACCGTCGTCACAAGAACAGTATGATTTGGTGATCGTCTACTTCTTGTAAATTTATATTGAGGAATGTACATGTGTTGTGTAGTCACTTATGTAACTGTATGTTCAAGTTGGTTATGCAACAATAATGTTGGTGTTCTGTAGACAGAGCATATAGATGTTGTGCAAACAGAGCAAATCACATCTCATACAATTATTAGCAGCAACCGTGTGTCCACAACACACACAGGTTGTCAGGATGAATCGTTTGGGTTATTGCTGGTCTTCCCAAATAGGTCTGATGGATGAACTGTTTGCCGGTGATACGTCTCCATCGTATCTACTTTTCCAAACTCTTTTGCCCTTGTTTTGGACTCTAATTTGCATGACTCGAATGGAACTAACCCGGACTGACGCTGTTTTTAGCAGAATTGCCTTGGTGTTATTTTTGTGCAGAAATAAAAGTTCTTGGATTGACCTGAAAATTTACGGAGAATATTTTTGGAATTAATAAAAAATACTGGCGAAATAATCAACCAGAGGGGGTCCACCCATTGGCCACAAGCCAGGGGGGCGCCCCCCCCTAGGGCGTGCCCTGGTGGCTTGTGGGCCCCCTGCAACTCCTCCGACCTCAACTCCAACTCCATATAACCCTATTCGGGGAGAAAAAAAATCAAGGAGAAGAATTCATCGCGTTTCACGATGCGGAGCCGCCGCCACCTCCTGTTCTTCCTCGGGAGGGCAGATCTGGACTCCGTTTTGGGCTCCGAAGAGGGGAAATCGACGCCGTCGTCATCACCAACCATCATTCATCACCAATTTCATGATGCTCTCCGCCGTTCGTGAGTAATTACATCGTAGGCTTGCTGGACGGTGATGGGTTGGATGAGATTTACCATGTAATCGAGTTAGTTTTGTTAGGGTTTGATCCCTAGTATCCACTATGTTCTGAGATTGATGTTGCTATGACTTTGCTATGCTTAATGCTTGTTACTAGGGCCCGAGTGCCATGATTTCAGATCTGAACCTATTATGTTTTCATGAATATATATGTGTTCTTGATCCTATCTTGCAAGTTGTAGACACCTATTACGAGTTATGATCCGCATCCCCCAGGTTGACAATAACTGGGATTCTTTCCGGTGATTACCGTAGTTTGAGGAGTTCATGTATTCACTAAGTGCTAATGCTTTGGTCCGGTTCTCTATTAAAAGGAGGCCTTAATATCCCTTAGTTTCCATTAGGACCCCGCTGCCATGGGAGGGTAGGACAAAAGATGTCATGAAAATTCTTTTCCATGATCACGTATGATTATGTATGGAATACATACCTACATTATATTGATGAATTGGAGCTAGTTCTGTGTCGCCCTATGTTATAACCGTTGCATGATGAATGCCATCCGACATAATTATCCATCACTGATCCATTGCCTACGAGCTTCTCATATATTTATCTTTGCTAATTTACTTTTCCGTTGCCACTGTTACGATTGCTACAAAACCGCTGCTGTTACTTTTGCCACCGTTACCGTTACTTCCATAATACCTTGCTACTAAATACTTTGCTGCAGATATTAAGTCTTTCAAGTGTGGTTGAATTGACAACTCAGCTGCTAATACTCGAGAATATTCTTTGGCTCCCCTTGTGTCGAATCAATAAATTTGGGTTGAATACTCTACCCTCGAAAACTGTTGCGATCCCCTATACTTGTGGGTTATCAAGACCTTTTTCTGGCGCCGTTGCCGGGGAGCATAGCTCTATTCTCTGAGTCACTTGGGATTTATATTTGTTGATCACTATGAAGAATCTGAAATACCCAAAAACCAAGATATATCCCTCTACTACGAGGGGAGGTAAGGAACTGCCATCTAGCTCTGCACTTGATTCACCTTCTGTTATGAGTAAATTTGCGACACCACCACCTGCTATTGATTCTGATATGTCGCAAGTAATTGATGATGCCACTTCTGCTATGCATGATGCTTATGATGATACTTCGCTTGATAATACTGTGCCATTGGGTGAATTTCTTGATGAACAACTTGCTAGGGTTAGAGAAAATGAGATCACTGAAACTGATGATATTTCTGAAACTAATGAAATTATTGAAACTGAACACTATGAGACACCTTCTAGACCTAGCTCTCCTAGATATGAATTGCCTAATATACCTAAGGGTTATGTTATGGAGGGAGAGGTAGCTAGGCACTTTCTTGCTTGTAAGGATAGAGATGATCTTAAGAAATTACTATGCAAGTGGAAAGAAAAATCTTTGAATGCTAGAATGCAATATGATCCTAAGTTTGCTACTTCACCTATTTTTGTTACTAATAAGGATTATGAATTCTCTGTCGATCCTGAGTTAATTACTTTGGTTGAATCTGATCCTTTCCATGGTTATGAGTCTGAAACTGTTGTGGCACATCTTACTAAATTAAATGATATAGCCACCCTATTTAGTCATGAGGAAAAAATTCGTTATTACTATATTCTTAAGTTGTTTCCTTTCTCATTAAAGGGTGATGCTAAGATATGGTTTAATTCTCTTGCTCCTGGTTGTGTGCGTAGTCCTCAGGATATGATATATTACTTCTCTGAAAAATATTTTCCTGCCCATAAGAAACAAGCTGCCTTGTAGGAAATATTTAACTTTGTGCAAATTGAAGAAGAGAGTCTCCCACAAGCTTGGGGGAGACTTTTCCAATTACTTAATGCTTTGCCTGATTATCCTCTCAAGAAAAATGAAATACTTGATATCTTTTATAATGGACTAACCGACGCTTCTAGGGACCACCTAGATAGTTGTGCTGGTTGTGTTTTCAGGGAACGAACTGTTGAACAAGCTGAACTACTATTGACTAATATATTGAGCAATGATAATGATTGGACTATTCCCGAACCACCTCCAAAGTCCACTCGGAAGAAAAGAGGTATTCAATTTCTCAGTCCTGAAGATATGCAAGAGGCAAAGAAATCTATGAAAGAAAAAGGTATTAAAGCTGAAGATGTTAAGAATCTACCACCTATTGAAGAAATACATGGTCTTGATAACCCGACACAGGTAGTAGAGGTAAATTCTCTCCGTAGATTTGATGAAGGTGATATTCCTTATAATAAGTCTGCTAGCCAATGCTTGGATGAGTTTGATAACTTTATTGTTAAACAAGAAAATTTCAATGCTTATGTTAGTAGACAATTGAAACATAATGCTTACATGCTTGATCGTTTAGGTGAATATATGAGTAGAACTGTTAATGATCTCAAGCTTATCAGTAAACATGCTTCCATGGTAACTACTCAAGTAGAACAAGTACTTAAGGCACAAAATGATTTGCTTAATGAGATGAATGATAATGATGTTAGAGTAGTGACTAGAGGTGGTAAAATGACTCAAGAACCTTTATATCCTGAGGGTCACCCCAAGAGAATTGAGCAAGATTCAGAGAATTAATACTGATGCACCTAGTCAATCTAGCAAAAGAAAGAAAAAGAATGATGATAGGACTTTGCATGCCTCTAGTGAACCTGTTATTGTCACACCTGAGAATCCAAATGATATTTCTATTTCTAATGCTGAGACACAATCTGGTAATGAACATGAGTCTAGTGATAATATTAATGATGATGTTCATGTTGATGCTCAACCTAGTAATGATAATGATGTGGAGATTGAACCTGCTGTTGATCTTGATAACCCACAATCTAAGAATAAAAGATATGATAAAAGAGACTTCGTTGCTAGGAAGCATGGTAAAGAAAGAGAACCTTGGGTTCAGAAACCCATGCCCTTTCCTCCTAAGCCATCCAAGAAAGAGGATGATGAGGATTTTGAGCGCTTTGATGAAATGCTTAGACCTGTCTTTTTGCGTATGCGCTTGACTGATATTCTGAAAATGTCTCCTTATGCTAAGTATATGAAGGATATTGTGACTAATAAAAGAAAGATACCGGAAGCTGAAATTTCCACCATGCTTGCTAATTATACTTTTAAGGGTGGAGTACCAAAGAAATTAGGAGATCCAGGAATACCAACTATACCATGCTCCATTAAAAGAAACTATGTTAAAACTACTTTATGTGATTTGGGAGCCGGTGTTAGTGTTATGCCTTTCTCTTTATGTCGTGGTTTTGTCACGGCAGATGGCCTCGTGAAAGGACTTAGGTTCAGGGCCATCGCTAAGGCGGTGAGCTCAAAGGGGTTGATCGGAATCGAGAGACAAGGGTTTACCCAGGTTCGGCCCCTCGGAAAGAGGTAAAAGTCTACGTCCTGCTTTGTGTTGTATTGATTGGATATCGATTACAAGGGAGCGAGTTCGCTTGACCTAGCTATCGATGAGTTGTTTCGTGCTCTAAGCCGCCTAGGTAACCCGCCTTTATATACACAGGTCAAGGCCCTGGGCTTACAAGAGTCCGGGTCGGGTTATACTTGATCACCGACCTCACCTCTAACTATACATACCTTATCTAACAAGCCGCTACCGGCAGCTTACGCCACCGGGTTACATCTTGTCTTCTGGCTCTGGGCCTCCAGGCCCATCGTGTAAGCTCATACCAAACCTTCTCATAAGCCGCCAACCGCATGACCCGGCCCCACCTGGGCGGGTCTCATCACGGGGTTATATCCCCAACATTAGGCCCCAGATTGATTTGAACTGGTTCATGTCAATCTCCAAGTCTTCTGGTTGGCGAGCCTTGCCTTCTCTGATAATCTTCATGACCCGCCAAAAATGGGCGGTCATTGCTTCTGACAAACTTTCATGACCCGCCGTGACGTCATCAGAAAAATCAAAAAAGATTCCTCTGACGTCAGAGCGGATCTTTTTTCATTAATACGACCAGCCCGAAAATCGAGGTGTCTTCTTAGTTTAATCATCATCGTGCTCCCTCGATTCCCGCACCAGACCATTGTGGGACCATTATAGCTTTATAAATAAGCACCGGGGGTTATCATTTTCATTTTCCCCTGCCGCCACTTCCTTCTTCTTCCTCCTCCAGACGCCCGCGCCGCCGAAGCTCACTGCGCCGTCCGGAGCTCGTCGTCTTCATCGACACCGGCCGCTGCATCAACCTGAGACTGACCAGAGCCTTCGCGCGTTCATCCGCGCCCTCCAGGTTTCGTTGCCGCCCTTAGTTAGATCTGCATTTAACCTTTAGATCTTCCCCGAGTTCGTCAGGCTTCATCGGCGTTCATCTCCGTTCATCGGAACGTTCTTCATAGATTTGGATAAAGAAAAAACACCTCTTTGGGCCTCATAATACTGCCCAAATCACACGGCCGCCCGCTCCATAGTCACGCCGCATTCATCGTAGATCTTCAACTCGTTTTAATCTGCGCAAAGGCCTCCTGTTCTTCCACTGGTCCTTTTAGGGCTAGAATATTTTTCTTTTTCCCTCGCCCGTAGATCTTGAATTCATAGCCGTAGTTGCGGAATCAGTTTCTCAACACTTAGCAATTTTTCAATCTGCGTTGATAAATTTGACCTGCCGTAAAACTGCCGGCTTACTCTGTTTTATAGCAAGTAGCTTCGGTGGCTCATAATTTTATGTTAACCCGCCAAACACTGTCACCATTTCCAGTCGTAATGTCCTTAGTCAGAATGTATTTTTAACCCGCCGAATATGCATGTCTTCCCGCAGTTTCCTACGTCGCCACCATGTCAAAAACTCCGTCCACCTGCAACTGGGTAAAGTCCGGAGTGACCGAAGAGTCACTCAAAGAATTTGTCACCATGGGAGTTCTACCGGCTCAGGATATTATCCACTGGCGGGTTCCAGGCAATGAGACTACCCCTAAACCCAAAGATGGGGAGGTTATTATCTTCACAGACCATCTTCTTCGGGGCTTTTCCCCGCCTGGGTCAAAGTTTTTCCGGGATGTCTTACATGCGTTCAAGCTGCACCCCCAAGACATCGGCCCGAACTCTGTCACCAACATGTGCCAATTTCAAACCTTCTGTGAAGCCTACCTTCAGGAGGAGCCGTCTGTTGATCTCTTCAAGGAGTATTTTTACATCAACCGCCAAACAGAAATGGCTAACGGGTTAAGTCTCGAACTCGGGGGCATTACTCTTCAGAGGCGGAGGGATGTACTCTTCCCAGCAGCCATCCTGCCGAGTCACCCCAAAGAGTGGAACAAGATGTGGTTCTACTGCCAAGACACTTCACCAGAGGGGGAGAACCCACTGCCGGGTTACTGTCCCTACCGGCTTAGCACAGATACAGAGCTTACAGGATGTCAGCCGCCGGGCGTGCTCAATATGCCTCCACATTCTCTAAAGTCCGGGCCCTGTTAGCTAATGGATTAACGGGTGTTGACTTGACCCACTGCTGGGTTTCTTGGAGGATTCTTCCATTGAGCCGCCGAGGCGCCTTAATGTGCCAGTATACTGGTAAAGTAGATGATCCTCAACGTTTCAACCAGACCCCTTTGAAGGATCAGGATCTCAATACTATCGTCAAGTCTTTGCTGGGGGAACCACTAGCCGCCTGCAGCAAGACTAGCCTAAACCCCTTTTCTGCACTTAACCCGGCTCCGGATGTAAGTCTTTTCATCCCAACCCTCATCCATTCCTTAGACTTCATTCTTTATTAAACCTTTCTGTCAATATGCTTTGTCTCGTTTAGGCCGGGTCTTCATTCCGGAAGAAATTGTTGCCCCTACTCTCAAGAAGAAGAGCAAGGTTCCCAAGGCGACCAAACCTAAGGCGCCCACTCGCAGGAAGAGGCAGTCATCCGAAGATTTATTCGAGTTTAACGACTCAGAGGTAGAACTTGACCCCCTTGGCCTTCTCTTTATGCAACTTATTGATGGTGATTACTCACAGGAAGAAGCTGAAACAAGAAATGCCGACGTTGCCGAGGTAATCATTGTCTCCTCTGACTCGGATCTTTCACCAATAAAGAGAGTACGGCGGGCTGTACGGAAGGTAAAGAGTTCCCGTCCTTTTGCTCACTTGAGTCATAACTTTCTTTTGAAGAAACAGCAAGAAGACAGCAGACGTCAGACCCGGAGCACCGGCTCTGGAGACCATTTAGCCGGCTTACCCAATGAGCCGGCCCCTCGGAAACAGCGCACCGAAGTACTTTCTTGTCTTGAACTTTATTTTCTCTGTAAGCTATCCTTGCGACTTATCAGTGTTTAACAATGCTAACTTTTTCAGGACTCGCCTCCTTCTTCCGGCGACTCAACTGCTTCGAAGTTGCCTCCCCTAATCATCAATCAGGGGTAAGTATTTTTCTATCCCACTCTTTTATTTATAGTCCACCCTTGCTCATTGATCTGCAACCTTTTAACTTTGCCTCACAGGGCTCAGGCGAAACGAAGGAAGGTGGCCGGGTCATCCACCACTCCTGATGTTCCAGAGCCGGCAATTCCAAAGCCAAGCGCCCCGGAAGCCCATGCTGAGGATTCTGAAACTGCCAAAGACACTCATGAGGAAGCCCCTCAGCACAATGAGCCGGCGGATATGGATGTTGAGGCTCCTGAAGCCCATCCAGATTCTGCTCCTAAGCCGCCCAGCCCCCAGCCGTCAACTAAAGACATGGATTCCCATGAAGAAGTCACTGTCACCGGGGCGGCTTACAAACCTCCGACTCCTTCACGTGTGCTATCAAAGCATATCAAGGAAGACGAAGCGGCTCCCTCTAAAGAAGAAAAGACTAGAGCTGATCTTTCCAATTTGGAGAAACTTACTGCTGATGAACTGCATGCCGGCTATCTGAACCGTCTGTTTACCAGCAGAGACATGGAGGCCAACCTTGTCGCCAAGATGAAGAACAAATATGAGGTACTTTACTTCCCTTGCCTCTTCATATATATACTTATGTAGCCCCCAAGAGCCGGTTGATCTCTCAGAAGGTCAGCCGGGTCTTCCATTAATTTGACAACTTTCAAAGCATCATTAGTATGTGGACACGTAATGAGAGCAAGTCGTAGCCCCCAATGGCCGGGTCATTACCTAAGTAATGAGCCGGCACTCAATCGTAGATTAAGAACCAAGTGTAGCCCCCAAGGGCCGGTCATTACCTAAGTAATGAGCCGGCACTCAGTCATAGACTTAAGAGCCAAATGTAGCCCCCAAGGGCCGGGTCATTACCTAAGTAATGAGCCGGGACTCAAACATAACTTAAGAGCCAAATGTAGCCCCCAAGGGCCGGGTCATTACCTAAGTAATGAGCCGGGACTCAAACATAACTTAAGAGCTAAATGTAGCCCCCAAGGGCCGGGTCATTACCTAAGTAATGAGCCAGAACTATAAGAAAGAGCTGGGATACATTAGCCCCCAAGTGTCAAGTATATTGCTTGCAATCTGCTTGAGACCTGCAATCATTGTATCAAACTTTGACATAAACGGTGTGAGCCGGACCGACGGCTTAAAACTGATAACCTTGCATTGTCACAACTTGTCCTGCGCAGGAATCTTTAAATGCTTCCGAGTCTAACATGTTGGACTTGAAGAAGAATTTATCTTTGCAACAAGACGCCCGAGCAGAGACGGAAGAAAAATGGCGGCTCTGCTCCATAGATCTTGAAAAGATCAAAGCAGAGTTCGAAACTTTCAAGCAGACTGCTGAATCAAGACAAGCCGCCCTGACCAAGCGTGCTGAAGACGCAGAGGGCCGGCTCAAAATGGTGACTGACGAGCTGAACACTCTGAAGGGCCACATATCCCGTATGATTGGAGTTGTGTTTGGTAGGTATCCTTAACCTTCAACTATACAATCTTCTCTGGCGACTTATAAGTTTCGAACTGGCGACTTATAAGTTTTGACATGTTTGTAGGTGAACGAAGCCGCCAGCTGTCAGATAACAGCCTGTTAAAGCTCAAGGCTCTATATTCTTTGACAGAGCAGCTGTATGCCGGGTCTCTATGTACCATCAAAGCTGTCATGACTGAGAGGGGCATCCCCAAGTTTATGAAGGGTGTACTAGAAATCATGTCAACCATCCCGCAACAGCTGGAAGAACTGAAGAGATCAGCCGCCCGCAAGGGCGCAATAGCCGCTCTGAGCTGGTCATTGGCTTATGCTCCGGAGCTGAACCCGGCTGAAATGATGGATGGCTTCCCTCAACTAAAAGATGGCGGCTCAGAATTCACACAAGAAGATTACTCTCGCTGTCATAAGGCGCCTCGGGTTCTGGCTAGCCGGCTGGCCGCAGAAACTGACCTGGCAGTGTATCAGGCGGCTTATACTGAAGACAACAAACGTGTTCGAGGGCCCACCTTCGAAGCCAAGAGCTTAATCCCTCAACGCCGTAAGCACTTCTTTGCTCCTGACGTTGACCCATCTCCGATCATGCACAATGAAGCCAAGTTTGAAGCTTTAACCAACTGCAATTGGGATGTGGACAATCTCCAGATCCAGGAGATCGAAGACCCGGCGCAGGATGACCCGGTGGCGAGTTAAAGAAAAATTGTCGCCTCGCGTGAAGGTAACCCGGCCTTGTTTAATCCGCCGGGTTTAGACATCATTGAAAAACTTGAAGTCTGCAATTCTTGGGCTTTTGGATAGCCTTGTAATAGCAGTAGGAAAACTTTTAACTGCCTGTGCTTGTGTCTCTGATGCACTGCTTTAAGGTTCTGCCGGCGACTTAGCAAAATCATCTGTGACATATAATCATTTGTCTGCTTTGACTCGCCGGACGGGTTACACTCCCTGAGTAATGCCGAGCCGGAATTTCCAATACTTAGAGTCTTATCATGAGAGCACCTGCAAAAACAAGTAATTTGTATGTCTCATCCTATAAGCCGGCTTTAAAGGCTCGGCAGGACAAGACAACTCTTGTTTTTATGAAATTTTTTGTGTTGTTTCCAAAGAAACTAGGCGGAAAGCCTAAAGAAAAAAATTGTAAACCAGGCCTCACGTGACATAAATCCGTCGTTTAAACTTTAGCAAGTTCAGGGTCTTTAAAAGGTTGACATTGCTAAAAGTACGAACGGGCCACATAGCGGAGGGGTTACGGTAGACAAGACGAGTTTATGCTCCAAAAGCCGCCGTTTAAACCTTGACAAGTTCAGGGTCTTCGTGCGAGAATAACTTATAAAAGTTCAGGGTCTCTTATCAAGAATAACTGTCAAGAGTTCGGCGGGTCACATGGCGGAGTAGCAAGTTGCAAACAGGCAGGTTTAACTCGGACATGGCGTAAAGCCTGGCCAAGAGGGTATGTAAGCTAAACCCATAGGGTTGGAAGCCCCCAAATGACCTGATTAAGTATCAACTCCTTTATATGACACTTTCAATGTGCAGAAAACGGCAGAGGCCCCTAATCATGGGGATGCCAATTTTATTATATCATAAAAGATGGTATATACAATGACAGGAATATGTACATTGATGAGAGCCGGACTGGCGGCTTAAGTATAGTATGGCCGAAGGTGAGCAATATTCCACGGCCTCTTGGTCTCTTCACCAGAAGTGCGAGACTTGTCACTCTCCCGTATATCCATGAGATAATATGAACCATTGTTGAGATTTCTGCTGATCACAAACGGTCCTTCCCAGGGAGGTGATAACTTATGCCTATCTGACTGGTCTTGAATCAGCCGGAGTACTAAGTCGCCTTCTTGGAATGTCCGGGTCTTGACCCTGCGGCTATGATAGCGACGCAGGTCTTGTTGATAAATCGCCGACCGAGCTGCTGCAAGATCCCGCTCTTCGTCCAAGGCATCCAAAGCATCCTGACGCGCCGCCTCGTTATCAGTTTCCACATAAGCCGCCACTCTGGGCGAGTCATGACGAATATCACTGGGGAGAACAGCTTCTGCGCCATAAACCATGAAGAAAGGCGTATAGCCTGTAGACCTGTTGGGGGTAGTTCTTATGCTCCAAAGAATAGACGGCAACTCCTCCACCCAACAACCCAGCGTGCGTTACAAAGAAACCATGAGCCGGGGTTTTATACCTCTCAAAATCTCCTGGTTAGCACGTTCAGCTTGACCATTAGACTGCGGGTGAGCTACTGAAGATACATCAAGACGGATATGCTCCTCATCACAGAACTCCTTCATAGCCCCCTTGGACAGGTTAGTGCCATTATCGGTGATGATACTATGAGGATAACCAAACCGAAAAATCAGGTTTTTGACGAACTGAACTGTTGTTGCTGCATCACACTTGCTGACTGGCTCCGCTTCAACCCACTTAGTAAACTTGTCAACCGCCACCAAGAGATGGGTCTTTTTGTCCTTAGACCTCTTGAAAGGTCCTACCATATCAAGCCCCCAGACTGCAAATGGCCAGGTGATTGGAATCATCCGTAGCTCCTGAGCCGGCACATGGGCACGTCGCCCAAATTTTTGGCACCCGCCACACTTAGTGACCAAATCCTCTTCATCTTTATGAGCTGTCAACCAGTAAAACCCGTGTCGAAAGGCCTTGGCCACCAATGATTTTGACCCGGCGTGATGACCACAATCGCCAGCATGGATTTCTTGCAAGATCTCACAATCCTCATTAGGAGAAACACAGCGCTGAAAGACACCCGTCACACTGCGCCGATGTAACTCCCCGTTGATAATAGCATAGACTTAGACCGTCTTATGATCTGCCGTGCCAGAGTCACATCTTGAGGTAACTCGGCGCGAGTCAGGTACGCCAGATAAGGCAACGTCCAGCCAGGGGTCGCACGAAGAGCCGCCACCAATTGCCCTTCCGGGTCAGGTACAGCCAAATCCTCCTCCGACGGCAACTTGACCGACGGATGATGCAACACGTCCAAGAACACATTAGGAGGCACCGGCTTACGCTGAGACCCCAGCCTTGATAACGCGTCAGCCGCCTCATTCTTCCGACGGTCAATATGATCCACCTGATAACCTTTAAAGTGGCCGGCAATAACATCGACCGCCTGACGATAAGCCGCCATCCGAGGGTCTTTAGAATACCACGTGCCAGACACTTGTTGAGCCACCAGGTCTGACCCGGCTCAAGTTCATCTCCTTGGCCACCCGGAGACCATGAAGCAAAGCCTCATATTCCGCTGCATTGTTAGTACAAGGAAACATTAGCCTCAAAACATAACAAAATTTGTCACCTCGTGGGGAAGTTAAGACAACTCCAGCCCCCGAGCCTTCCAATTGCCTGGATCCATCAAGGTGAATCGTCCAATAAGTATTGTCCGGCTTTTCCTCAGGTATTTGACACTCCGTCCAGTCATTGATAAAATCCACCAGGGCTTTTGATTTGATAGCCGTTCGGGGTACATATTTCAAATTGAGAGGTCCAAGCTCAATTGCCCACTTAGCAATCCTTCAAGTGGCTTCTCTGTTCTGAGTGATATCCCCCAAAGGAGCAGAACTGACCACTGTGATCGGGTGCCCAAGAAAATAATGCTTCAGCTTGCGATTGGCCATGAACATGCCAAGCACCAACTTTTGCCAATGTGGATATATTTGCTTAGACTCCGTCTAGACTTCACTGATATAATAAACCGGCCGCTGAACCGGGTACTCTTTACCCGCCTCCTTGCGTTCCACCACAATGGCAGCACTGACAGCCCTGTTGTTAGCCACCACATATAAAAGCAGAGGCTCTTTCTCCACAGGAGCGGCCAGAACAGGCGGCTCAGCCAATTGCTTTTTGAGCGCCTCAAACGCTTCATCAGCCGCATCACTCCAGACGAAATCGTCTGTCTTCTTCATCATCTGGTACAGAGGAATAGCTTTCTCGCCCAGGCGGCTTATGAACCGGCTCAGTGCAGCAACACGACCCGCCAGGCGCTGAACATCATTAATACACGCCGTCTTAGACAAATAAGTGATGGCCTTTATCTTGTTCGGGTTAGCCTCAATGCCACGCTCAGAGACCAAAAATCCCAAAAGCTTGCCTGCAGGCACACCGAACACACATTTTGCCGAGTTAAGCATCATCTTGTAAACCCGCAAATTGTCAAAAGTTTCCTTCAAATCAGCCAGCAGAGTTTCCTTCTTCCTTGACTTGACCACAATATCATCAACATAAGCATGAACATTGCGCCCAATTTGACCATGAAGACAGTTCTGCACACAACGTTGGTAAGTCGCCTGAGCACTCTTGAGCCCGAAAGGCATAGAGACATAGCAGAAAGCTCCAAAAGGCGTAATAAAAGATGTCTTCTCTTGGTCTTTGACTACCATCTTGATCTGATGATAACCTGAATAAGCATCCAGGAAGCATAAACTCTCACAACCCGCCGTTGCATCAATGATCTGATCGATACGGGGGAGAGCAAACGGTTCAATCGGACACGCCTTATTAAGATCTGTGTAATCCATGCACATGCGCCACGTGTCGTTCTTCTTGAGTACCAACACCGGGTTAGCTAACCATTCTGGGTAAAAAACTTCAACGATGAACCCTGCTGCTAAGAGCCGGGCCACCTCTTCCCTAATGGCCTTACGCCTCTCCTCATTGAAACGACGGAGGAACTGCTTGACCGGCTTAAATTTAGGATCCACATTAAGGTGGTGCTCAGCGAATTCTCTCGGTACACCCGGCATGTCAGAAGCCTTCCATGCAAAGATGTCTCGATTCTCACGGATGAATTCAATGAGCGCGCTTTCCTATTTGGGATCCATATTGGCCCCGATAGTGAACTGCTGTGATGAATCGCCAGGAGTGAAGTCCACCATCTTGGTATCTTCTGCCACCAACTTGAGGGGCGGCTCAGATTCCGTGCTAGGCTTCTTCAGCGGGATCATATCTGCCGGGTCAACATTCTCCTTATAAAACTTGAGCTCCGCCTCCGCACAACTGGACTCTGCATATGCTGCATCGCCTTCCTCACACTCAAGAGCAATCTTCCGATCACCATGTACTATAATCGTCCCGTTTAACCCGGGCATCTTGAGCTGCAAGTACACATAACAAGGCCTAGCCATGAACTTGGCGTAAGCCGGCCGCCCAAATAAAGCGTGGTACGGGCTCTTGATCTTGACCACCTCAAACCATAAGGTCTCTACCCTATAGTTAGACTCATCACCAAAAGCTACCTCCAGAGAAATTTTTCCGACTGGATAAGCCGATTTTCCAGGTACCACTCCGTGAAATACCGTTGAAGATGGCTTAAGGTCCTTATCAAGCAAGTTCATCCGGCGGAACGTGTCATAGTACAAGATGTTGATACTACTGCCACCATCCATAAGCACCTTGGTGAACACATACCCTCCGACTTGGGGGGCCACCACCAAGGCCAACTGTCCCAGGTTATCCACTCACGGCGGGTGATCCTCCCTGCTCCAAGTTATGTCATACTCTGACCATCTCAAATATTGCGGGAGAGCCGGCATGACCACGTTAACCGCCCGCTTGCGCACCTTCCGATCTCGCTTGTCTAGGCTTGTCGTAAAAACATGATACTGGCCTCCATTAAGCTGCTTCGGGTTCGTCTGATACCCGGACTGGTTATTTTGTTGCTGACCCCCACCGCCAGACTGTTGATTATTACCTCCATGGTTTCCTTGGCCTTGATGGCCAGAGCCTGAGCCGCCTGTACCAAAGCCAGACCCGGAAGGACCGGATCCTGACCCGCCGGATGGTCCGCCGCCGCCGCCTTGATGCTGGTTAGCGCTGTAATTTCGATACTCGCGCATGATCCAACAATCCCTCCAAGCATGAGTGGACGGCTGATCAGGAAGACTATGTTTCGGGCAAGGAGCGTTCAATATCGCCTCCATGTCAGCAGACTTGCGCTTAACAAAAGGCGGCTTGCCGTTCCCCTTGCCACGGTTATTCCCAGTACTAGCGTTGGCCACTAAATCTGACCCGCCGTCCTGGTGTTTCCGCTTTCCGCCATTGCCATTATTGTTGTTTCCTCCCCCGTTCTGCGTTTGACTCTTGCCATTGTTATTCTTCTTTCCCTTAGTCGATTTCTCATCATCGGAACTAGGGTCCTTCATGCTGTCTGAGTCCGCATACTTGGTGAGAGCCGCCATGAGTTCCCCCATATCCTGGCATGTACGTTTGAGCCGGCCGAGCTTCTGCTTCAGGGGCACAAAATCGCAATTCTTCTCCAGAATAAGGACCGCTTGAGCCGCCGTGATGTTATCAGAAGAGTGGATGATGGTTGAGACCCGCCAGACCCAATGATGAGCCGACTCGTCCTCACGCTGCACGCAATGATCCAAATCCACAATTGTCATGCGTTGCTTGCACGTTCCCTGGAAATTCTTGATAAATTTCGCCTTCAACTCGGCCCAGGAATTAATGGTGTTAGGTGGCAAACCCTTCAACCACGTGCGAGCCGGCCCTTCCAGCATCATCATGAAATACTTAGCGCATACTGCATCACTGACGTCCAACATCTCCATGGCTAGCTCATAGCTTTCAATCCAAGCTTCTGGAGGCAGATCAGCGGTATAGTTAGGCACCTTGCGAGGGCCCTTGAAGTCCTTCGGCAGGTGCTCGTTTCATAAGGCCGGTACTAAACACGGCACTCCCACTGCCCTGGATGTTACTCCGGCTCCTATCGAGATGGAAGGTGCTACTGTGGGTTCCTGATAAGCCGCCGCAGCTGCCAATGCTACCGCCTCTCGCTGCGCTCTTGCCCGGTCCACCAGCGCCTGAGCATCAAGAGCCGACTGATTGTTTCGCGGAGGGTTTCGATGTCGCTCACTGCTGGAAACCGCCGGCGACTCTAAATGCCAGCTGTAGCTGCGGCTCGGGATGGGGGTTGAGTGCACGTGACTCCGGCTGTAAGTATATTTCTCCTGCTGCGCAACCGCTGTCTGCAAGTATCCAATGGCGTTCCGCACTTCCTCTGCGAAAGGCGTCCCATCAGGGAAGGGGATCGTGCCGAGTCTGGTTGCCGCTGCCACCATGTTCTCCGCCGGGTTAGAATAATGACCAGGCGGTGTCGGAAAAGACTGTTGCGGGGTCTGGTTCCTGCGGGGCGGGTCTGGCTGTCGATGTTGAACCACCGCCCTGCTCCCAGGTACTTTCGCTGTCCGGGTTACGGTCAGAGGTGCATTCCGTCCCGTCCCTGGCATGTTGAAAAGATTTCTTGCCTCATACTGATCTGGCAAACGAGATTGATGCCTCATCCGGTGAACCGCCGCCGCGGTCTGCTGCTCCAATTCAAGACGAAACGTATCCGCCCTAAGGCGCTCCCACTCAGCATCCATCTGGGGCTTCAATGCATTGATCTCCTCTTGGACTCCGGCCATCTGGTCCTTCAACCTCCCAATCTCCGTATTACGGGCTGCTTGGTTTTCGGCCGTGACCTCGGTCCCCATCAGAGTGGTAAGCTGGTTCATTAGATCCAGCAAAACTTGAGTTGGCTGCCTTCCTGACCCGGACCCGGTCGCACCAGCGGCCGTGCTACTAGGGGACGGTGCCGATCCCGCCATGAAAACAGCGGCACGGCTCGGCGGCTCATAGTAGTCCGACTCGTGATATTTCGGCTCAGGGTAATCCTCGACGTAGCCCCCAAGCCCGCCGTTATGAAGCTGGTAAATTGATTCCGCCTCTCCGCTCGAAGATCCATCCTCCGAGCAGATGAGGGTTTCCTCCCGTGACACGGAACCTTCAAGCTCCGCACCTTGGGTAAAGCCGACGAAGACGTGCTTCCGACCCGGATTAACAAGGGCGGGTTGCACGCGCCGGGCCGGCTCAATGAGGTCGGTGCAGACGTTCGGCCCGGGTGTAGATCCGCCAATCTTGCCGATGAAAACTTGAATTCCGGTGAAGGGGACCCGGTGCCCGTACTCGATTGAGTCGGCCTCGGGGCCCCAGCCAGCGTTGTCGATGTAGAGCTTGCCGCGGTGACTCTTGGTCATCCTGCCAACGGCGTATCCCTTGATCCCTGGGAGAGAGCCCTTTGAGAACTCCACACCATCGAGCGCTAGCCCCACGGTGGGCGCCAACTGTCGTGGTTTTGTCACGGCAGATGTCCTCGTGAAAGGACTTAGGTTCGGGGCCATCGCTAAGGCGGTGAGCTCAAAGGGGTTGATCGGAATCGAGAGACAAGGGTTTACCCAGGTTCGGCCCCTCGGAAAGAGGTAAAAGCCTACGTCCTGCTTTGTGTTGTATTGATTGGATATCGATTACAAGGGAGCGAGTTCGCTTGACCTAGCTATCGATGAGTTGTTTCGTGCTCTAAGCCGCCTAGGTAACCCGCCTTTATATACACAGGTCAAGGCCCTGGGCTTACAAGAGTCCGGGTCGGGTTATACTTGATCACCGACCTCACCTCTAACTATACATACCTTATCTAACAAGCCGCTACCGGCGGCTTACGCCACCAGGTTACATCTTGTCTTCTGGCTCTAGGCCTCCAAGCCCATCGAGTAAGCTCATACCAAACCTTGTCATAAGCCGCCAACCGCATGACCCGGCCCCACCTGGGCGGGTCTCATCACGGGGTTATATCCCCAACACTTTATATCGTAGACTTGATTTGAATAAGTTAACACCTACTGAAATCTCTTTGCAAATGGCTGATAAATCAACCGCTTTACCCATCGGTATTTGCAAGGATGTGCCTGTTGTGGTTGCAAACGTTACTATCTTAACAGACTTTGTTATTCTTGATATTCCCGAGGACGACAACATGTCGATCATCCTTGGTAGACCCTTTTTGAACACTGTAGGGGCTGTTATTGATTGCAACAAAGGCAATGTTACTTTTCATGTTAATGGTAATGAGCATACGGTGCACTTTCCGAAGAAACAACCTCAAGTTCATAGTATCAACTCTATTGGAGAAATTCCAACAATTGCTATTGGAGGTTTTAAATCCCCTCTCCCTACTGTCAAGAAGAAATATGAAATAATCATGGTAGGGGACATGCCTGTCCCCGTTGAGGTAACTTAGTGTTATTCGAAAATTCTCCGGTTTCATGTTACTCGAAAGAAGTTTGTTAATAGGACCTTGTTATTGAATTCCTTTTGACGGGCATGAGATGGATGAATTTAGAAAGCACAACCTTCTATACCCAACTTTTACATTTTGTTATTTAGATTAAATAAAGTAAAAATCCTATTATTTTTCTGTTTTCTGAATTATCCGTGCAATAAAAAATGACCTGAAAATAAAAGTTCTCCAAATGCCCTGAAAAAGTAGTATGATTTTTCCTGGAATATTTAAGAATTTTTGGCACTGAGAATAAATCAGGGGGCTGCACCAGTGGGCCACAAGCCCACATGGCGCGCCCACCCCCCAGGGCTCGCTCTGCTGGCTTGTGGGTCCCACGTAGGCCCCCCTCACTTATTCCAGCACCCATCCACTTCGTCTTCCTCCATAAAAAATCCCACCATTGCTTAAACCCGTGTCCTAGCTCATCTTGCTGCCATTTTCGATCTCCTTGTGCAAAGCTCCATTTGCAAAACTGTTTTGGGGGACTGATCTTCGGTATGCGACTCCTCCAATGGTCCAATTAATTTTTGTTTTAGTGCTTTATATATTGAAAATTTTTGCTGCTATGGTGACCTTATTCTTGAGCTTGCATGTCAAATTTGTATGGTCCCAAGTAGTTTAGATGCATGATTTAGCCTCTAGGCACTTATGGGAGTGGTTGCTTTGAATTTTGTTGAGTTTTGTTCACCTTTATTTTGAGTCACTAAAAATTTCAGAAATTTTTCAGAGAAAGAAAGATGTTGAGGAGAATATACCAAGGTGGTTCCTCGAGCAAGAAGGCCCCGAGACTCGCGATACGTGAGCCCGACTTTGAACCACCGAGGGAAGCTCAAGTGCGGCCTTGTGAATGGCCGTCGGATCAATTCATGGTTCATGCAGGTTTCAAGGAAGAATTTTACGCGTACATACGAAATGCTGGCCTTGAAGATTTCGTTTCAGACCAATGCAAGCAATATTGTCAACTCATTGATTCCTTCGTGCGGAGGTTTGAATTTTCATCCAGGCGTAATACGCATTCTATTTTATTAAATCTTTATGATGAATCTTATACTATGGACCTAGAAGATTTTAACCATGCATGCAAAATTCCACAATGGGGCAGCCATAGTGATCCTCACAAAACTAAATATAATGATTTTCTTGCTAGCATCATTGTGGGAGAAACTAGAAACATTACAGAGGCTACCTTGGGGAGCATTCACTTTCCTGCTATACATTATTTTGCTCTCTTCATAGGTAGATGTATTAACGGTAAACATGATCATAGCCACCTTTGTGTACCTGATCTTAGTATTCTTAAGAGTGCGGTAATGGGTGATAGACGATATAACTTGGGGGCTATTATTTCTAGGAGGCTACATAAAAATGCTAAGAAAGGAGATTTCTTGGGCGGGATTTATGCCACTCGTGTAGCTAATTATCTTGGGGTACCCATAAAGGGAAGTGACATTGAGTTACCTACTGCTTTTCTTGATTATGAGGCTATGGTGCGCTACCAGTTTTTTGAGAGGAACGAACAGTCCTTCCTGTACCGACTAATTTTTGATAGACAGCGTGCTGTCCATATTACCCTTCCTGCTCCTGCCTTCTTTAACTTTCAGGAAAAACGGAGAGACTTTATAACCAGAGAGGAGGCAAACGAGTACGAGAGAGAGGCGGAAGCCGCTCGCCTCCGCGCTGCAACCGTTCAGGCGGTAGCCGCCGCAGCCCAGTACAACCCCAACTATGACTTTGGATATTAACCAGGCCAGTTGTGGCCATAGACCAACTTAGGCCAAAAGCCTAAGCTTGGGGGACTACGTATTTCTCACCGACATTACATTCATGTTCACACACTCATTCCAGTTGTCGGTGTTCATACTTTTTCATTGTATTATCCATGTTAGTTTATTTCTTTTTCTCGCTTCCTTCTTGTGTGTCAGAAAAACCTTAAGAAAAAAAATTAGCTCTAGTTTTACTTTCTAGTTTGTTTAGTTGTAGCATTAAAAGAAAACCCAAAAAGATTTCTCGTTCTTCTTTTGCTTGTTGGGAGCTTTCCCGTGTAAATAGTTTACTTTTCTTCTTTGGGTCGTAAGGAGAAGACCACAATGAAAATGTTGAATGGCCCTCATATGCATTATTGTTTATCTATCAGAGAGCCCATATTACCTTGTCTTCTCCTTTGAGATATTGTTTGCAGATTCTAGCTTAGTCCCATGCACGTGCACTCTTATTATTATTTACACCGTTTGGTCATGCAAGTGAAAGGAAATAATGACGATATATGATGAAATGATTGAGATGGAGAAAAGCTGGTATGAACTCGACCTATTTTGTTTTTGTAAATATGATTAGCTCATCGTTCTGAATTCAGCTCGTTATGGATGAAACATGTTTGCAATGACAATTAGAGATTGTAGTTGCTCATGCCATGCCTAATTAGCTAGGAGTGTATAATAGTTTGTCTTGAGTGCCAACATGAATTTTAAAATGGTTATGATGTACTATGATAGGATGGTATCCTCCTTTGAATGATTCAAGTGGCTTGACTTGGCACATGTTCACGCATGTAGTTGAAACAAAATCAACACAGCCTCCACGATATTTATGTTCATGGTGATTTATATCCTTCTCATGTTTGCATTCAATGTTGGTTAATCTCAATGCATGTTTATGACTGTTGTCGCTCTCTAGTTGGTCGCTTCCCAGTCTCTTGCTAGCCTTCACTTGTACTAAGCGGGAATACTGCTTGTGCATCCACTTCCATAAACCCAAAGTTGTTCCATATGAGTCCACCATACCTTCCTATATGCGGTATTTACCTGCCGTTCCAAGTAAATTTGCATGTGCCAACCTCTAAACCTTCAAATAAATATTCTGTTTTGTATGCCCGAATCGCTCATGTAGTGATTAGGGGCTGTCAGTATCCTCCATGCTAGGTGGGTTATTCTCACGATGAGTGTTTATTCACTTGTCATTCACGAGAAAGTGGCTGGTATTCGGGATGCCCAGTTCCATGCTCAAAAATTAAATCAAAATATAATGAAACAAAACTCCCCCAGGATTGTTGTTTGTATGGACGGTACCCGTGGATTCGGCCAGCCGTGGAGTGTGTTTGATTGGTGGAGGGGGAGTAAAAACTTTATCATTCTGTTTGGGAACCGCCTATAATGTATCTAGCATGGAAGATACCGAGATCTCTTGGTTGTTATGTTGACAATGAAAGCATATCGCTCAAAATTGTATTCATCTCTGTTTTAAAAGCTCGAGCTCTGGCACCTCTGCAAATCCCTGCTTCCCTCTGCGAAGGGCCTATCTATTTACTTTATTGTTGAGTCATCATCTTCTTATAAAAAGCACCAGTTAGAGAGCACCACTGTCATTTGTATGATTTGTTATTAATTGATATTGAGTATGACTGTGACTGGATCTCTTTTACCATGAATTACGATGTCTAGTCAGTCCTTGATCTTCAGGGGTGCTCTGCATTTATGTTTTGCGGTCTTAGAAAGAGCTAGCGAGATACCATTATATCATATTGTATCATGATTGTTTTGATAAAATTGTTGTCATCCGAGATTTATTATTATTGCTCGCTAGTTGATTATGCCATTGATATGAGTAAATATGAGACCTAAATGTTATTGTGAATGTGGCTAGTCCATAATCTTTGCTGAAAACCTGAACATCAGTTAGACATATTTACAACAACAGTATCAAACAGAGTTTGTAAAAGTTTTTCTTTGTCACTTTTAGTTTGTCAACTGAATTGCTTGAGGACAAGCAATGGGTTAAGCTTGGGGGAGTTGATACGTCTCCATCGTATCTACTTTTCCAAACTCTTTTGCCCTTGTTTTGGACTCTAATTTGCATGATTCGAATGGAACTAACCCGGACTGACGCTGTTTTCAGCAGAATTGCCTTGGTGTTATTTTTGTGCAGAAATAAAAGTTCTCAGATTGACCTGAAAATTTACGGAGAATATTTTTGGAATTAATAAAAAATACTGGCGAAAGAATCAACCAGAGGGGGTCCACCCATTGGCCACAAGCCAGGGGGGCGCCCCCCCCTAGGGTGCGCCCTGGTGGCTTGTGGGCCCCATGCAACTCCTCCGACATCAACTCCAACTCCATATAACCCTATTCGGGGAGAAAAAAATCAAGGAGAAGAGTTCATCACATCTCACGATGCGGAGCCGCCGCCACCTCCTGTTCTTCCTCGGGAGGGCAGATCTGGAGTCCGTTTTGGGCTCCGGAGAGGGGAAATCAACGTCGTCGTCATCACCAACCATCCTTCATCACCAATTTCATGATGCTCTCCGCCGTTCGTGAGTAATTCCATTGTAGGCTGGCTGGACGGTGATGGGTTGGATGAGATTTACCATGTAATCGAGTTAGTTTTGTTAGGGTTTGATCCCTAGTATCCACTATGTTCTGAGATTGATGTTGCTATGACTTTGCTATGCTTAATGCTTGTCACTAGAGCCCGAGTGCCATGATTTCAGATCTGAACCTATTATGTTTTCATGAATATATATGTGGTCTTGATCCTATCTTGCAAGTTGTAGACACCTATTACGAGTTATGATCCGCATCCCCCAGGGTGACAATAACTGGGATTCTTTCCGCTGATTACCGTAGTTTGAGGACTTCATGTATTCACTAAGTGCTAATGCCTTGGTCCGGTTCTCTATTAAAAGGAGGCCTTAATATCCCTTAGTTTCCATTAGGACCCCGCTGCCACGGGAGGGTAGGACAAAAGATGTCATGCAAGTTCTTTTCCATAAGCACGTATGACTATATATGGAATACATGCCTACATTATATTGATGAATTGGAGCTAGTTCTGTGTCACCCTATGTTATAACCGTTGCATGATGAATGCCATCCGACATAATTATCCATCACTGATCCATTGCCTACGAGCTTCTCATATATTGATCTTTGCTAAGTTACTTTTCCGTTGCCACTGTTACGATTGCTACAAAACCGCTGCTGTTACTTTTGCCACCGTTATTGTTACTTCCATACTACCTTGCTACTAAATACTTTGCTGCAGATATTAAGTCTTTCAGGTGTGGTTGAATTGACAACTCAGCTGCTAATACTCGAGAATATTCTTTGGCTCCCCTTGTGCCGAATCAATAAATTTGGGTTGAATACTCTACCCTCGAAAACTGTTGCGATCCCCTATACTTGTGGGTTATCAGCCGGGTACCTACAACACACATGTTTGTCAGGATGAATTGTTTGGGTTATTATTGGTCTTCCCAAACAATTCTGATGAATGAACTGTTTGCCAGATATCACACACGCCTTCTTAGGCTAACTTGTTTGTGTTCTGCTGGATCAGCGCAAACAGTTTGTCCGAGTGAACTGTATGCCGCACTACGCACACGTATATAGTTTGTTAACCGTTTATGTTATCTTCCATAATCACAAACAGTTCATAAGAACAAACTGTATGCAACGCATCACACACACAACTATTTTTTGGAACGTATTTGCTCGTTATTCATCGCGCGCGGTTTTCGCCATTGGCGGCGGAGCTTGAACTATACCGTTTGCGATTGATGGATCGCAAACAGTTTCGTCGAAGGGTCTCTGATTGATGTGTCGTGTTTGGACCAGTCTGTAGTAGTGGTGGGTGATGAAAGAGGCGTGTCAAATGCCACTGCCACCAGTTTGCAGTTTCCTTCTGTGCATTACTTTGTTTATTCATTGCGAAGTGTCTAACCGCTAGGGAGAAGGTTGGTCCACGCAGTGCCCCCGACTTCGCCATTTTACGCCGTGCACTGCACAATGATCACACCTTTAGCATGGAGGCTATTATTGCACGTCGCCTACACCTTAACAGGACTAAGGGCAAGATACATGGTGGTATTTATGCTACTCTCTTAGAGAGACACTTTAATGTTCAGATTCGCCCACATGATTACCCCTTGTCCGAAGTTTATCTAGATCACAAGGCATTGCAGGATCATCAATTTATTGATGCAGCTGATTCTTTTCATAACATTCGCTACAACTTAGTATTCAGCGTGGTTACCCGTGATGTTATCCCGTTGCCTGCACCTGCTTTGTTTGATTCTACTGCCAGGAACGGATACATGATCATGCGAGAGGACATTACAGCATACCGAAAAAACCTGGCAGCGGCCGAGGAGGAGCCCCAGGAGTGGGACGCTCAGGTGCCGTCGCCACCACACTTCAACTTAGGACCGGATGGCTATTACGGATGGTGATTACCAAGCTAGGCCAAAAGCCTAAGCTTGGGGGAGTACGTATATCCACCAACATTATATTCATGTTTACACGTTTCATTCCAGTTGTCAGTGTCCATACTTTTTCATTGTATTATCCATGCTAGATTTATTTTCTGTGTTTGAATTTTTTTGAGAAAATCCAAAAATATTTCTTGCTTCTTTTCGGCTTTTCTTTCTAGTTTAAATTAATTGTAGTATCAAAAGAAAACCCAAAAATATTTCTCGTTTCTTCTTTTACTTGTTGGGAGCTCTCCCGTGTAAATAGTTTTTCTCGTTTTTGTTATTCCCTATTTGATTTGCTTTCTTCAAGAAAAACCAAAATATCAAAAAATATTTCAGTGTGTTTCTCTGAAATTCTTTTCCTTTTATTTGAGTAGTACCAAGGAGAAGACCATGATGAAAAGGTTGAGTGCTCTCATATGCACTATTGTTGATCTAACAAAGAGCCCATATTACTTTGTCTTCTCCTCTTGAATAAAATGTTTGCAGATTCCTGCTTAGTCCACGACACTCTTGCACTATTATCATTTTCATATCATTCGGTCGTGCAAGTGAAAGGCAATAATGACGATATTTGATGAAGTGACTGTGGCAGAGAGAAGCGGGTATGAACTCAACTTGTTTTTGTTGTTGTAAATATGTTTGACATAGTATCCATGATTCATCATATTATGATCAAACATGTTTGCAATGACAATTAGAGATTATAGTTGCTCATGCCATGCTTAAGTAGCTAGGGGTGGATATTGATTTATCTTGGATGTCAACATGCATTAAAATGATTATGATGTGGTATGATGATATGGTATCCTCCTCTGAATGTTTCAAGTGGCTTGACTTGGCACATGTTCACGCATGTAGTTGAATCAAAACCAACATAGCCTCTACGATATTTATGTTCATGGTGTCCATATCCTACTCATGCTAGTATTCAATGTTTATTCTTCATAATGCATGTTCAGGACCGTTTTCGCTCTCTAGCTGGCCGCTTCTCAATCTATTTGCTAGCCTTCGCCTGTACTAAGCGGGAATACTGCTTGTGCGTCAAAATCCTTAAACCAAAGTTATTCCAGATGAGTCCACTATATCTACTTATATGCGGTATTACCCTGCCGTCCCAAGTAAATTTGCATCTGCCACCTCTAAAATTTCAAATGAAAATCTGTTTTGTGTGCCTGGACCACTCATGGAGCGACAGGGGGCGGTCAGTATCTTCCATGTTAAGCGGGTTATTCTCATGATGAGAGTTTATTCACTCGTCCTTGCACAAGAGGGGCGGTAATAGGGATTCCCAGTCCCGAAACCAAAAATTGCAAATAATTAAATACAACTCCCCCAGGAATGTTGTTGGTATGGATGGTACCCGTGGATTCGGCTAGCCGTGGAGTGTGTTTTTTGGTGGAGGGGGAGTAAACCTTTACTTTTACCGCTTGGGAACCGCTGCTAATGTGTTTAGCATGGAAGATATTGATAACTCTTGGTTGTAACGTTGACAGGAAGGCTGTACCTCCCAAAATTATATTTATATCTGATTTAAGCTTTGAGCTCTGGCATCTCTGCAAATCCCTGCTTCCCTCTGCGAAGGGACTATCTATTTACTTTTATGTTGAGTCACCACCTTCTCAAATAAGCGCCAGATCTGAGAGCACTATTGTCATCCTCATGCATTGTGTATAGTTAATGTTGGATGCAGCATGACTGGATCTTTTCTACCATGAATTACAATGTTTAGTCGCTTCTTAAACTTTGGCAGTGCTCTGCATTTATGTTTTGCGGTCTCAGAAAGGGCTAGCGAGATACCACTGTTGTCATATTATATCATGATTGTTTTGACAAATTGTTTGCACTTGAGATATTTTGTTATTGCTCGCTAGTTGCTTATGTCATTGATATGAGCTAATATAAGTTTTAAGAGTTATTGTTGAAATGGTTAGTCATAATGTTTGCTAAAAACCTGGGTGCTACTTAAGCATATGTATGTAAACAAGAACAAAAGAGTTTGTAAAAGTTTTTCTTTTTCACTTTCAGTTTGTCAACTGAATTGCTTGAGGACAAGCAATGGGTAAAGCTTGGGGGAGTTGATACGTCTCCGTCGTATCTACTTTTCCTAACGCTATTGCTCTTGTTTTGGACTCTAATTTGCATGATTTGAATGAAACTAACCCGGACTGACGCTGTTTTCAGCAGAACTACCATGGTGTTGTTTTTGTGTAGAAATAAAAGTTCTCGGAACTGGACGAAACTTTTTGGAGATTTATTTTACATTAAATAAAAAATACTGGAGCCAAGAAGCACCGGAGGGGGTGCCCTGGTTGGGCACGATACACCAGGGCGCGCCACCCCCTCCAGGCACGCCCTGGTGGGTTGTACCCACCTCGTGGCCCCACTGACCCTAATTCCAGCACTATAAATTCCTATTTTCGAAGAAAACAATTAATAGGAGAGAAAATTTTATCGCGTTTTACGATACGGAGCCGCCGCCACCTCATGTTCTTCATCGGGAGGCTAGATCTGGAGCCCGTTTGGTGGTCCGGAGAGGGGAATCTTCGGTCTTCGTCATCATCAACCCTTCTCCATCGCCAATTCCATGATGCTCCCCCACCGGGAGTGAGTAATTCGTTCGTAGGCTCGCTGGTCGGTGAGGATTTGGATGAGAGTCATCATGTAATCGAGTTAGTTTTGTTAGGGCTTGATCCCTAGTATCCACTATGTTCTGAGATTGATGTTGCTATGACTTTGCCATGCTTAATGCTTGTCACTAGGGCCCGAGTGCCATGATTTCAGATCTGAACCATTTATGTTATCACCATTATATCTATGTTCTTGATCCGATCTTGCTAGTCATATGTGCCTGCTACGTGTTATGATCCGTAAACCCCAGAGTGACGATAGTCGGGATACTTTCCGGTGATGACCGTAGTTTGAGGAGTTCATGTATTCACTATGTGTTAATGCTTTGTTCCGGTTCTCTATTAAAAGGAGGCCTTAATATCCCTTAGTTTCCTTATGGACCCCGCTGCCATGGGAGGGTAGGACAAAAGATGTCAGGCAAGTTCTTTTCCATAAGCACGTATGACTATTTACGGAATACATGCCTACATTACATTTATGAATTGGAGCTAGTTCTGTGTCGCCCTAGGTTATGACTGTTATATGATGAATATTATCCAATGAGTTCACAAATCCAGTGCCTACGAATTTTCCACATATTGTTCTTGCTAAGTTGCTATTGCTATTGCTACTGTGACACTTGCTACAAAACCCATGCTATCACTATTACCATTACTACTACCGTTGCTCCTGCTATCAAAACTATCATAATACTGTGCTACTGATCACTTTGCTGCAGATATTTAATCTCCAGGTGTGGTTGAATTGACAACTCAACTGCTAATACTTGCAAATATTCTTTGGCTCCCCTTGTGTCGAATATATAAATTGAATACTCTAGCCTCGAAAACTGTTGCGATCCCCTATACTTGTGGGTTATCAATAGGTATTTTGTGAGCAAACAATTTATGGGAGCAAGAATCAACTAGCGTAGGAAGGCAAAACAAGCATATCTTCAAGATTTTCAACACATAGAGAGGAAACTTGATATTATTGCAATTCCTACAAGCATTTGTTCCTCCCACATAATAAATTTCAGTAGCATCATGAAGTAATTCCACAATATAACTATCACATAAAGCATTCTTTTCATAATCTACAAGCATAGAAAATTTATTACTTTCCACACAAGCATATTTCTTCTCATTCATAATAGTGGGAGTATCATAGGAGACTTGAATATTACAAATTGTTTCCACATTAAAAGAGTAATGTTCAGAGAAAGGGTATTCATAATTGTGACAAGTTGCATAATAATAATCATCACTACTTTTCATAACATAAGTATCATCACAATAATCATCATAAATAGGAGGCATGTAATCATCATAAAAAATTTGATCATTCGAAGTAGGGGAACTAAAAAGATCATCTTCATTATGCATAGCATCACCAAGCTTGGAACACACATCAATTGCAGCAAATATATTCTCAAATACGTCATTCTCATCAAGCATAGCATTCCTGAGCTAATGGTTTTGCATATCATTAGGATAATCATCAATAGCATGAATAGCACCAATAGTATAACAATTATTATCATCATAATTTTCCAAGTTGGTGCCAAAAAGATTTTCAATATTATGAGGAGTGTCATTATCTTCCCAATCATCCTCATCACAACAAGTAGTAGGCATAACAAATTATTCATCAAGTGTATCATCATCCATACTACTTTCGTATTTATTCTCAACAATGATAGGAGAAAGATTATTTGAGAGGGATACCTTTCTACGTTTACCTTTTCTTCTCTTCTTCTTCTCCTTTCCCACATTTTGTGTGGGTTTATGTAATTTTTCCAATCTTCTTATTGAAGAGATTGGTTCGATGGGAAGCTCTTCATTGCAGCCTGATTCATCACGAGAAAAAAATAGGAGGGTATTGGGAGACCTTTACCCTTTCATTAGTATTCCTTTTATATTCTATTGGTTTCTCATTCTTTCTATAGTTGGCAATATAAGCATTCTCATTGCAATTCACTATGCAAAAAAGATAGATTTCTTTTAGATTACTTTCATTATCATTTGTGACAATGAATATATCAAACCAATCATTTTTAGGTGATAATTCTTCACACCCCCAAAATAGGCAAAGTTCATTTTAGAGTTCATGGGAGATCAAATTATCACAATATTTGGAAACGGTTCGGTCATGAAAAAGCATGCATTGGAAATTATGATGACCAACCCTATTGCAAAGTTCACAAGTAATGGGATGAAGAGAGCATAATCTTGTGGCACATTCATCTATCACTTTAAGCCACCAATTAGTTTGATCATTTTTATGCTTCTTACAAAATCTATCATCCCTATATGGCATGTCTTTGCAAATTTTATTCACTCCACAAAAATTCACATGCTTATAGGAAATCTTTTTATCATGACTAGTACAATCATCATGAGCATCATGGATATTCAGAGAATTCATACTAACAACATTGTAATCATGCTCATCATTCAAGGAATTCTCATTAAGTATTTTCATAAATTCTCCCTCTACCAATTGAGCACAATTTTCCGAACCATCATTTTCACGAAAGACATTAAAAAGACGAAGCAATTTAGGCAACCTAAACTCCATTTTTTTGTAGTTTTCTTTTATAAAACCAAACTATTGAGCAACAAGAAACTAAAATATTTAATTGCAAGATCTAAAGATATACCTTCAAGCACTCACCTCCCCGGCAACGGCGCCAGAAAACGGCTTGATGTCTACTACGCAACTTTATTTTTGTAGACTTTGTTGGGCCTCCAAGCGCAGAGTTTTGTAGGACAGTAGCAATTTTCCCTCAAGTGGATGACCTAAGGTTTATCAATCCGTGGGAGGTGTAGGATGAAGATGGTATCACTCAAGCAACCCAGCAATAAAATACAAGAAATCTCTTGGGTCCCCAACATACCCAATACAATGGTAAATTGTATAGGTGCACTAGTTCGGCGAACAGATGGTGATACAAGTGCAATATGGATGGTAGAAATAGATTTTTATAATCTGAATAAATAAAAAGAGCAAGGTAACAAATAGTAAACAACAAGAAAAATGGTATATTAATGCTTGGAAACAAGGCCTAGGGTTCATACTTTCACTAGTGCAATCTCCCAACAATGCTAACATAGTTGAATCATATGATCATTCCTCAATGTGCAACAAAGAATCACTCCAAATTTCCTATCTAGCGGAGAACAATAAGATGAAATTTGTGTAGGTAGTAGAACCACCTCAAAGTTATTCTTTCCGATCAATCTTTTGGGCTATTCCTATAAGTGTCACAAACAGCCCTAGAGTTCGTACTAGAACAACACCAATGATACATATCAATCAACCCTAATGTCACCTAGATACTCCAATGTCACCTCAACTATCCGTTGGTAAATTATGCGACATGCATCAAGCAATTTTAGGTCTATCATATTCAATCCAACACAAAGAACTTCAAGGAGCACCCCAAGATTTCTATCGGAGAACGTGGTATGAAAACGTGCAATCAACCCCTATGCATAGATCCCCAAGGTCACCAAAATCCGCAAGTTGATGCCTCAACATATATCAAGTGAATCAATAGAACACCCCCAATGTCACTACGGGTATCCCACACAAGACGTACATCATGTGTTCTCAAACCAAAATATTCAATCCAACATAATGAGATCTCATTGGTAAGGATTCAATTCATCACAACAAGGTAGCAAGGGAATAACATCATATGATCCGAGTATATTAACAAAGCCCGTGATACATCAAGATTGTGACATCTCGAGAACACAAGAGATAGAGAGAGTGAGAGATTGAACACATAGCTACTGGTACATACCCTCAGCCCCGAGGGTGAACTACTCCCTCCTCGTCATGGCCTTCGCCAGGATGATGAAGATGGCCACCGGTGATGGTTTCCCCTCTCCGGGGTGAAACGCTCCAGATTGGTTCTTCGTGGATACAGAGAGTTGCAGCGGTGGAACGGAGAGTCTCTATTTATTTCTGGGGTTTCTGGGATTTATGATTTTTCAGCGCTGGAATCACGCGCAACGGAGTCACATGGGCCCGACCACATATCACGGCGCGACCTCGGGGAGGCGGGTCTCGCCCTGATGGCTTGTGCCCCACGGGTGGCTCCCCTCCATTAGCTTTTCGCTCCAATATGGCTTATTTCCTCCAAAAAAATGACCAAAAAGTTTCGGGCGATTCCTAGAACTTTCATTTTCTGCACAAAAACAACACCACGGTCATTCTGCTGAAAACAACGTCAGTCCGGGTTAGTTCTAAATAAATCATATAAATTGCATCAAAACCATATAAAAGTATTGTAAACATAGGCAATCATGGCATGAATACTTCATAAATTATCGATACGTTGGAGACGTACCAACCTATTCTAGTATCCTTGGCTTATATTTGCATGTATTGACATGAGTGCCGATATTTTGATGAAACAACGATTCATTTTCATTTTGACAAATTTCTGAGACTCGTTGTGCCCTTTTTTTTAGCAAAGATCATATCAATTTTTTCCATCCAAATTTTGTTTTTTATGCTTTATGACTCATAATTGCCACACTAAATTTTAGCAAACGCAACAAATGGATTCTGGAGAACCATTTGCTATGGGCCCCACTAAGCATCGTAAAACGGTAGAACTCGAAGCAAGAAATCGGTCAATGAATCTACCATCGATAAGGCGCCAAAAGAAGATGTGGTTTGTATTGCGCACGAGAGCACTGCTTATGGGTGCAATGGCGTATGTTTCAGCCCCGTAAATTGATGTTACCACTAGAGAATTTGAGCGCACTCGGAACCGATGCTCAATTTCTACACAATGACGTGGTAGTTAGGTTAGGAAATGGTGAGATTTATTACAACGTCAACGTTAAAGAGGGTCTTGGATTTGTCGAAGCATTCCCTGCTGATAAAATATATCTGCGGCTTGAGAAAGTGGTCAACGACAATATTTTCTATGTGGAACTAGTTAGGCTATCACTAATGAGGATTTGGTTGCTCTGGCATGCTATAAATACGTTACCCCAGAATAAAAAGTTGGTTTCCTTGATCCAAGTATCATGCATTTTGCCAATGTGGATTCTGATAAAGTCCAGCACGACATCGCGACTTACCTCCACCAGACCATTCTTGATAGTCCTTGGCACGAGGACAACTTTATCGTGCTTTACTTTGGAACGTAAGTTGTTCATTCCTTTATGCATTCATACATACCTGATTGCTTTGGTGTCAAACTCACTGATGTTACATTATTCAATTATTTTGCGCAACAATGAACACCAGATCATCATCGCACTCATGCCCCAGGACGGTCAAACTTATTTCTTTGATTCCGAGATATACCCTAAAAAGTCGTGGACCAATCTGAAGAAAGTTCTGACTGCTGCTCCTTTTATGTGGCGTAAGTCCAACACTAAGAGCATGTTGTATCCACGATACAATCCACACGACTTTCTGTTGCTGGCAACAATCTAAATACAGAACCTTGCACATGCCTGACTACTATGCCATGGTCCTTATGGATGACTATGTGCGTGCAGGATCACTTTTGAGAAATCATTCAATGTTGCAGAAATGGTCCGAACAGAATGAAGAGGAAGTTAAGCTAGCTCACCTTTGGACAGAGCATGACCGTCTTGACAGGGTGCTCACGAATATCATCAATCGAGCGGTAGCGAGGGATGAGGGGATGTTCTACTGCGAGGTAGAGCGCAAAGAAGAATGAGAATTGAGAATTAGACATCAAAATGCCGATGGATCTTATCGCTAAAGGATATATATATCCTCCTTTTGAAAAACTTGTCCAACTTTAAATCATGTCATGACCACAATGCTTGTTGCCTTGCACTACTCTATGAATTACCTTGTGATCTTTAGTTTATATATACTTGTGTCATACGTTTTATATGTACATGTGTCATGTTTATGTACCTTGTGATGTTTTGTATATGTATATATTTTGAATGTTGTTGTGTGCTAACAATAACAAATGGGATCGCGAGAAGAATTGTCGGAGGGGGTCTCTGCGGCATACATGGAGAAGCACTATATATGGACGCGAGACAAGCATAGACAGAGCGACTCAGGGAGGCGATGTTTGCTTGGGCCAGAAGTGTTCTAGCGGCCCAGTGTGGTCTCGCAACGATGAAAAATATAGAGGAGAGGCGGTTCAATGACCCCGCGATGTGCATCTTGATGGAGGTGACCCCAGATGAGAGCTTGAGGATCTGGCCACGTATGAGTTCAACCACCATACCCACGTCGGTGAGGTAGTCAAATGAGTTCTTCTAGAGGCCAAATCTCCGATTCCAGAGCAAGCGGCCCGTTGGTCCCCGTTCGTTCGGGACCAAGCGGCCCGCCGGATTCGTCATTCATGTAGTATGTGCGTGTTTTAGTAACACACTATCTGTTGGACATCGCCCAACACTCATTCGACCTCTAAACAACTCGTCAAACTATTAATTATATGATGAGCTACATATGCTTGTTATTTTAATGCACTTGTTATAGTTGCTTTGGTACCACTTTTAGTTAATCTAGCATCATTGTAATATGGTGTGTGTGCATGTGGATCAGTGTTGAAACAACAGTTTATGTATCTCATGCAATCTGATGATCCAATCCAGATGCAATATCTTGCAATAGCATGAATTTGGCCGGGGTTAGTACCAGTGAGGGGCACAAATAAGGCTAGCCATTGTTATATCAAAATGTTGGGGCGGGCGTAACACAACGCCGCCATTGCTAAATCTGAACTCTGTGGCGGGCGTTGACTGGTGCCCGCCACTGCTGATGTGCTACCACTGACGGGCGCCCGCTCGCCATTTATGCCATGTTAGCCATGATGGGAGGTTGGTGGCATGCGCCCATGAGATTCTGGCCCGTCACTATTGTGCTTTTTGCGTCCGTTGCTGTTAGGCCTTCCCGCAATAGTGCCTTTGTGTGCTAATATGTCATCATACGTTTGGTAGTATGCTTTGAAATTGCTGTTGTGAGGCATGTCCTATGTGGATGGCCTAAAAAAGGTTCTCCTTGTAAGATGATGTATTCGGTACTACCAATAATAAATAATATATGAATGTGTGCATCACTTGATGCAGAGGCCAAAGATCTTCTCCTTTATTCAAAAATATATATATCACATTAAACTGCTCTAGTCTGTTTTTTTTCCGGGTGAACTGTTCTGTCTGTTAGCAATTTCTCTTTTTTATTTCTTGAGCTGTACCTTTTTTGCGGAGGTATTTTTTTTAATCCATGAGAATAGAGTTACAGTTAAGAGGCTAGAATGGGTCAGTACACGGGGGCCCTCTATGTAGCCACACAACGGTGGCACATTCGGTGCGGCTTTATCTCGTCAGACAATCTGATACTTTATTCTAACTATGATGAAGATTTTGAGGAATAAACTCCCGAACCTCTCTTAGGGCTTTGATCTGAGAACTTTGCCTTTTACATTGTGTGTATCATTTTTACCACCACATTGCCTATGTTACTTCCGATACAATTGGATTTTAGCGATCTTCATATACAATTTTACGTCATTGTTCCCCATCAATCAATTTCTGTTGAAGAGGCAACCCATCTGTTTAGCATGAACCCAAACTCAAACTAAGTGAGAACCGTTTCAAGAACTTGGCAACAACCGAGCATAAATACACACCCCTAGTAGAAGAGATATTTTGTCAGCAGTTTTTTGGGATGACTAAACTGATCATCCAGGTTGTGTGAGGCGAGACCTGCCATTTTGATGGAAACTCTGTTTCAGTAGAGAGAAGGCGATAAATAGCCCCCAGCACTGTATCATATTCGTTGCCTCCTGTAGACCACTAGCCCTACGTGTGTACGTCCACACGTGTTTTTTCTACAAAAACTCTGCTGAACTCCATCTTGTTTTGACAGCCTGGATATAGATCCTTCTGTACATGACGATTTAGGGTGTATAGCTGATAGACCGTATACATAATCGTAGAAATGCATGCACAGCTTGAAGTACTTGGTCATTCTGTGAGATATTGGGGATAAGCAAATCGCAACGATGGCACCGGATTTGTTCTCGAGGAGATTGATACCTTGTCGGAGTTCGTCGTTGGCAAAGAGATGTGCTTGTTCACACGTTGGGGTATTCATCATGTTCGTAGCATGGGTGCGTTTCAACTGGAGTTCGATTGAAATGTGCACTTGTGAGAGTGCAGACATATTTGCCAAGTACCTAGAGGGCGAGTTGGGTGTGCTTCATTTCAATTGTGTGCACTTTCGAAGGAGCATCCCAGTATTTCCGTCAAATTTCGTTCTTTTTCCTCTTTTCGAAGGAGTATGTTAAATCCTTTTCACTGTATTGATAGTTCGTCGTTTTCTTATTGCATATGAAAACGAACAGTTTCATATGTCACTCTCCCCACCAATCAATATTTGTACGACAGTACGAGTATAAGTTATGAAAACGAGTGACGTTACCTCCAGGATATAAGAACTATGCCTGTGGGAGGGAGCTAGCATAAAGTGTAAAACCAATCAATCAACCCATCTTGAAGAAAATTCTTAAACAAGGCAAAGGGCTGTGTGTGTGTGGTTCAGTGGTTCCCATTTTCTAGCCATGCAAAATGGATGCAGAGTGCACATGGTAAAGGTCGACTATTGTAATTCTAGTTGGTTAGGCTGTTTTAAGATAGTTCTAACGTTGAGATAAACCGAAAATAAAAAATTTAATATATATGAACCTCATGCAAGATCACATGCTTCTAGAAAATAACAAACAAACAAGAAAGAGCTAGGCGGACGTGGTGTTTCTAAGCCCGAGCTAAAATGAGCTCGGGTGAACAGTACCTTCAAAAAAATTCAAAAAAATTTACGAAAATTCTGATTTTTTTTTGGTGCAAACATCTACAGAAGTTCTCGATGCTCACAAAATTTCATCACAAAATAACATTTGTGGAAGTCGTAGCAAAAAAAAAACAAAAAAAATTGGTGCTTCAAAAGTGTTATTTTCTATAACATTTTGGAGTACTGATTTTATTTATTTATTCACCACTTCTACGAATGTTATTTTTTGATGAATTTTTTCAAGCACTGAGAACTTTTGTCAATGTTTTCACCCAAAAAATTCAGAATTTTTCGAAAAGTTTTTCATTTATTTTAAATTTTACTGTTTATCCCGAGCTCAAATGAGCTCGGGAGCAGAACATGACTTTCCGAGCTAGGCATGCTTTAGATGACGAAGGTAAACGTGCTGTGCTACAGTTATGACATGGTTGGTGTAGGTATGGTTATTGTTATAGTTTGCCAATTGCGGATCTGGTCGATTTGTTTTTTTTCTCGCATACTCATAGCTTTGGTCTTATTTGGTTTTGCTAGTTGTCGCCATATTTTTATGTGTGTGTGAGTTAGTGTTAACTATGTGCATACTAACTATGTAGATGCTGGATGTATGCTCACTGTGTTTCGTCTTCTTGATTCTTTGTTTTGTGTCAATAAAATCCACCTTTACCAAAAAATCGAGTTGGGCTACTATAGTTCGAACCTGTGCCAATCATGCAGGTTGCTGTCCCTGCTTTGCATGCACACCAAAATGCAAATTATATTAAGATGCTTAGGAGGACAATGATATCTCCAACCCATCAGGGCTCAGGTCCTAGACTTGACATTCGTGTTCGTATTTTCTTGGATTTATTGCAAGCCTTCTGGCGATATGCTTTCAGTGGGAGGAGACGTTCCCGTTCACTACGAAAAAAGTGCGAACTAGGTGAAAATAAACTTGACAACGACGGATGAGAATATAAATACATTACGCGGCATGCCTTTCCCGATTGTATTGGGTCGAGATCGAAAATTCGGGACATCACCGATAGAACTTGACAACGGCCGGTTTACTAGTTGTGTGGGCGAGTAGTACCCAGTTAGAGAATCTTCAGCCAGAACCCTACTTCCTCCATAAATGTACGCAATGTCCATCCTGTCAGTGTCCGGTCAAAAAAGGTTGACCCAACCGGACCCCTCATTTACTCTGTATATGTCCGAACTAACCAGCATCTCTTATATCGAGACCAAATGTAGGGACGATATGAGGGCGCCCGGACACGACCGGGTATGACCGGGCACCCTGCTCCATTACTTAGCGGTCCCACCTTTAGCCACCCAAAGAGGAGCTGTTCTTGCGTGCTTTTGCTTCGACGCGCTCGTCGACCCAAATTTTAGTCCCACCACGCCGCGCCAGCCGGACGCCGACCGGCTTAAATTGCCGCACCGTCGGGCAACGACAAGCTTCTCTGTTAATTGCATAGGTGGATCAATCTCGCTGTGTAAATGAGGTAGCCTGGCACTAGATTGCGTTTCATCAACTCACGATTGTTCATCGAGTGTCTAATTCATCTCATTCATGTACGTTGAAGCCAAACTACAATGAAAGAGATTTTTATTTTGTGATTCAAAAGAGCAGTGCAAACATATTTTGTGATTCAAAAAGAGTCGTGCAAACATCAATGTTCCATTCGTGAAGGAGATAGACCGTGCTTACGAATCTTCTCTGTGATAAGCAAAGAAAATTCGTAGTCACAGTTCATATGCTTCACAAAGAGTACAATGATGACTAAAACTTATCGCTTCTAGACGACCCGGCTATGTAAGCAGGTTGATTAGCTCCTAAGGCGGCGAGGTGGGACTAAATACATCCAAAACCCGCCGGCGAGGTTTGAATTGTTACTTGTGGCGGGCGACAAAAAATGAACGCCACTACTAAGCCAAAAGACTGGTGAGCGGAATGGACAGCCCGGCAGTGATACATGAAACAATTATGGCGGGCTAAGAGGGTCACCCGACACTGTTAACGGTTTATAAGTGGCAATGGCGGGCGCTCTCCAGAGCCAAGCACAACACTTGCAGGCCTTCTACGTTCGCCACGGCTAGCCTGTTCTACATTAATGGGCGTGCAGCCCTGCGTCTCACCCCAACATGCATGTACTCCAAACTCCTGCGTGCCGTACCGCTTCATGTCCATGCCGTGCGAGGCTGGCATCGAGTAGAGCCGTGCGCACTATGATGGGATAAACCGGCGTGCAGTCCTGCGTGGAGGCACGATCCGTATGCGAAACTAACTCAGCACGAACGATCCAGCCTCAGAGCATCTACAGCCGCACCTTATAAATCCGGCCACTCAGACGGACGCGCCTGGTCATGTCCACGGACACTGACCGATCACGTCTTAAATTTCTACAACCGGACATCTCATATTAGAAACCTTAAATCCATACAAAAGCATGCACGATAAAAAACCTACGTACTACATAGAACGTATCTACTCTTCGTCGGAGATGTCGACGATCTCCCTACCCTCCGGTGGATAAATGGCCGCCTGCCACAGCTCCGCCCCCTCCGGCGGCTCCGGCTGCTTCGCTGCGGCCTCCTCCGCCTCGATCTCCACCTCCAGCTCGTCGAAGAGGGAGTCGGCCTCCGCCTGCCTCTGCCGGATGAGCCGGCGGTTGACCTCCACCTCGGCCTCATCCCGGATGGAATCCAGGATGACCTACTGCTCCGCCATCTCCTCCGATTGGGTGACGGCGAACTCCGCCTCCGCCTCCGCCATGCTCACAACGGAGCCTCCTCCTCTAGGTCGTCCTCCTCCATGGCCTCCGGCTGCTCCTCCTCTTGCTGCTCGTCCTCCTCCTCCTCCTCCTCCTCCTCCGTCTCCGACGAGTCCGGAGGGAGCCCCACAAAGATGCGGGCGGCGCGACGAACCTAGATCTCCGCCTCGATTTGCAGACACCGCACCGGAGTGAGTTGCGCCTACGTGGTGACGAGTCACCGGATCATACTAACGGAGAGGGGAGTGCGAGAGGAGGCGAATGTGCTCGGGTGGCAACGGAGAGAGGGAGGAGGCGGATGTGCTAGGGCTGGGGGCGGCGGGCGGCTTAAATAGCCGGCCTCGACCTCAGACGGGGAGCCGGAGCGGCGCGACGCGGCGTTCACACCGCGCCGACGGTCGACGCGCCCGTCGGACCGTCGGGTTTCCCGTTGAGTCCGCACGGGGCCACGTCGTCAGTCTGACGTGACGGGCGTGCCCGGACGCGCCCGGGCTCCCCCATATCCGTTCCATATTTAGGCTGGAAATGGGGGTACCGTTGGCCGTTGCATATGTCGCACAGAAATCCTATACTTCACCCTCCCATAGGATCCCCCGGCCGGCGTGGGGGCGATCAAGATATGGACTGCCCGGAAGGGCACTTACTGCCGTCGGCGTCATGCGGCGACGGCCGGAAGAGGAGAATTTGCTACTACTATGACCCAGGCATCGCAAACGTCGACTAAGGCGTTGACCACGTCGTGTGCTCGCGGGAGCACATTTTTTGCCTGGTTTTTTTTCCCCATGTTTTCATATATTTTTTCTTTTTTCTTTTTCGTTTTCTTTTTTACGTCTTGGAGGAGTGTGGGCTTTCACGTGAAGCGTATTTGTGGTTCCTGTGTGAACAGCATAGGTGTGCTTCACGGTGCAGTATAACTGCGCTTTTGTGTTTTCCAAAAGTGAAGAACATGTATGATTTCGCATGAAGTACAAGTGTGGCGATGTGCATCTGTGTGGAAGCACAGTATGCATCTGCATTAAGCGCGGTTGTGCTCTGCATTTTTCGGTTTTCTATATTTTCTTGGTTTCTATTTTTTTTTTGCGAGAAACTTCCAATCTATTCATTTTCAATCATGGCAGTACAAAGAACAACAGAGGTAATAAAAATTACAACCATGTTCGTGGACCACCTAGCGACGACTACAAGCACTGGAGCGAGCCGAAGGCGCGCCGCCGTCATCGCCCCTCCCTCACCGGAGCCGGGCAAACCTTGTTGTAGTAGACAGTCGGGAAGTCGTCGTGCTAAGGCCCCATAGGACCAGCGCACCAAAGTAGCAACCATCGCCGATGAAGAAAGTCGTAGATCAGAAGGATCAAACCTGTAAAGACACACCATCGGGACGGGGATAGGACATGGGAGACATTATTCCTACTAAGGGATATCGCCGCCACCACACAGCCCCAACCAAGACGCTGAATCTAACAAGAACGAGAACGGGGTCCCTCCCGCCGGCGGGGGGCCGAGATCCTCCGCACCTCCATGGCCTAGAGGCCATCGGAGATGGGGCGGACCGGCGGCGGCGCCGACGGGCGGAGAAGAGCTTTTCTTGTGGAGGAGGAAAGAGATAGGACCAGCCGTTGCCGGTTTCTATTTTTTTTTGTTTATGGGTTTTTGTTTCCTCTTTCGTCATGGCCGTAAGGATCGGGATTCATCGTACGCCCATGACCGTAAGGCCACATGAGACATGGCAGAGAAAAAACATAAACAAAACAATCCGTGACCCTCATGTATCGAAAGAAATCCCGTCAAAATGGTTGCGATAAGTGACGCACGTCATAACAGGACAAGATGAGAGTAAACTTTTGCAAGGGTACTCTAAAGACTTCGGTAAAAAGACTAAAATTGGACTGTAGCAATGATGTTGCACTGTTTCACCCGCACGAACATTATCAATAATGTGAAAGCGCCTTGAGTCGTTCATCCAAAAAGATGGAAAGCCTTGATCGATGAACGTACTTGGGTCATGGATGATCCCTTAGAAGTGCAGGATGTCCGATCACAATATCGTCACCATGGCGTCAATGAAAGGTTTCAACTTCACAAAGAATCAAACCAATAAAAAAAATTGACACACTTATACGTCTCCAACGTATAGATATTTTTTTATTGTTCCGTGCTATTATATTATTAATCTTGTATACTTTATATGCAATAATATGTTATTTTATATCATTTTTTGGGAATAAGCTATTAACCCAGAGCCCAGTGTCAGTTTGTGTTTTTGGTTTTCCAGGAAATCAGTACCAAAGGGAGTCCAAATGCTACGAAATTTTTTGACGATTTTTTTCCTGGACAAGAGAGACCCTAGAAGCTTCAGAAGGAGACCAGACGAGAAGCAAGGAGACGGCAAGGCAACAGGGCGCGCCCTGATGACATGTGGGCCCCACGTGGCTCCGTCTGACTTAATTCCACCTCTATAAGTTCTCTAAAATTAGGAAACCAACAAAGAGCCACCTGAAACAATTTTCCGCCGCTGCAAGTCTCTGTTCTTCCGCGATCTCATTTGGAGGTCTTTTCCGGTACTCTGTCAGAGGGGGAATCCATCACAGAGGCCATCTTCATCAACCTTTATGACTTCATGATGATGTGTGAGTAGTTCACTACAGACCTATGGGTCCATAGCTAGTAGCTAGATGGCTTCTTCTCTCTCTTTGAGCTTCAATACAAAGTTCTTCGCGATTCTCGCATTGATCTATCCGATGTAATCTTGTTTGGCGGTGTATTTTTTGGAATCCGATGAATTGTGGGTTTATGATCAGATTATTCATGAAAACTAATTGAGTCTTCTCTGAATTCTATTATGCATGATTGTTATAGCTTTGTAAGTCCCTCGGATATATCGGTTTGGTTTGGCCAACTAGATTGATTTATCTTCAGTGTGGGATGTGTGCATTGTAGTGGGTTCAATCTTGTGGTGCTCTATATCCTAGTGACAGAAGGGGACAATACACGTATTGTATTGTTGCTACTAAGGATAAAACGACAGGGTTTGAACATATTGCTTCTACTTATTTTGTCTACATCAAGTCATCTTGCTTAAAGCATCACTTTGTTTGTATAAACTTAATACCATAGATGCATGCTAGATAGTGGTTGATTGGTGGAGTAACAGTAGTAGATGCAGAATCGTTTCGGTCTACTTGTCACAAACGTGATGCCTATATATATGATCATTGTCATGAATACATAATCATAACTATGCGTTTTTCTATCAATTGTCCAACAATAATTTGTCTATCCACCGTATGCTACTTTCGAGAGAGAGGCCTCTAGTGAACACTATGGCCCCCGGGTCTACTTAATCATAGTTGCTAAACAACCAAAAATACCTTGTTGTAATTAGTTTACTTTTATTTTATTTTGCTTTTATCATTATCTATTTACCAATATCGGAAGTAATCTTTGTAAGTAACGAGTTCAAGGGGCTTGACAACTCTCTTTCTCGCGTTGGGTGCAAGTGTTTGGTTTTGTGTGTGCAGGTACCGCATGAAAGACGATTTGTTGTGATTCTCCTACTGGTTCGCTAACCTTCACTAGTAGAAAACAGGGCTTTCGTCCTAGCCGGATCGGAGCTATAGTCCCGGTCGCGTTACGAACCGGGACTAATGTGAGCATTAGTCCCGGTTCGAGCGGCTAGGACGCCGGACGGGCCTCGGCAGGCATCAGTCCCAGTTCGAATGGGACCTTTAGTCCCGGTTGGAGACACCAACCGGGACTAAAGGGGGTGATACCCTTTAGTCCCGGTTGGTGTCTCCAACCGGGACTAAAGTGTTATGAAAAAGTAAAACGGCTATAACTTTTGCATACGATGTCGAAAAAAAAACTTTAATATATCAAAATGTTCAGCACGAGAAACTGGTTTAATTACTAAAGGTCCTTTTCCAATTTTTTTTTTGTTTTTTGCTTCTTTTTTTGTTTGTACTTACAGTGAAATATTTAGAGTGGAATTTGTGTGAATCACTAGTTTGTGAATAACTTTACTTTGAAAATAGATTTTTGAGTGATTCCTTTTCATGCTGTTTAATATTAGTGTGTTTTATCATTATATTCAATTTGGTAATTTTAGGTTATTTTAAATAGGTGTTTTAATCAAAAACAGATTCTATTTAGCTCTTTTAGTTTTATAGCTCAAAAAATCAATAAATGCATGAAAAATAGCGAATGAAGTGGGAAAGGGTTGAAAATTGATGATGTGTCTTTTAATGGTGCATGTTGAACGCACAAAATGTCTGGAGTTGAAATAAGTTTAAAAAATGAAATGCCTTTGTAACAAATGAGTTTTCATCCGAAATCCTGATACTTCGAAAGAGATTGTCCAGTTTGTACACAAAGTGCATCTAGTTTTTGCCGTAACCATCTCAACTTTTTAGCACATGCTATGTGGGTGAAATGATGATACCATGCCAAGTTTCAAGGTTTTCAAAGTTCATTTGTAGTGCTTTTCAACTTCGGGGTCATTTAGCTCAAAAAAAATCAATAAATGCATGAAAAATAGCGAATGAAGTGGGAAAGGGTTGAAAATTGATGATGTGACTTTTAATGGTGCATGTTGAACGCACAAAAAGTCTGGAGTTGAAATAAGTTAAAAAAAATGAAATGCCTTTGTAACAGATGTGTTTTCGTCCGAAACCCTGATACTTCGAAAGGGATTGTCCAGTTTGTACACGAAATGCATCCAGTTTTTTCCGTAACCCTCTCAACTTTTTAGCACATGCTATGTGGTTGAAATGATGATACCATGCGGAGTTTCAACCTTTTCAGAGTTCATTTGTAGTGCTTTTCAATTTCGGGGTCATTTAGCTCAAAAAAATCAATAAATGCATGAAAAATAGCGAATGAAGTGGGAAAGGGTTGAAAATTGATGATGTGGCTTTTAATGGTGCATGTTGAACGCACAAAAAGTCTGGAGTTGAAATAAGTTAAAAAAAATGAAATGCCTTTGTAACAGATGAGTTTTCGTCCGAAACCCTGATACTTCGAAAGGGATTGTCCAGTTTGTACACGAAGTGCATCCAGTTTTTGCCGTAACCCTCTCAACTTTTTAGCACATGCTACGTGGGTGAAATGATGATACCATGGCAAGTTTCAACCTTTTCAGAGTTCATTTGTAGTGCTTTTCAATTTAATGGTTATTTAGCTCAAAAAATTTAATAAATGCATGAAGAATAGCGAATGAAGTGGGTAAGGGTTGAAAATTGATGATGTAGCTTTGAATGGTGCATGTTGAACGCACAAAAAGTCTGGAGTTGAAATGATTTCAAAAAAGTGTTATGAAAAAGTAAAACGGCTATAACTTTTGCATACGATGTCGAAAAAAAAGTTTAATATATCAAAATGTTCAGCACGAGAAACCGGTTTCGATGGTAACCGCCGTAGTCTGTTTTGTAAATTTTTAGAATCCTCAAATTCCGAAAGGAAAAAAGTTATCCTCAAATTTTAGTTTTTTTGAATTTTTGGTCAAACTACTTATTCAATAAATATTAGTGTTACTAAATAATTATTGGTTTTTTAGAATAATAGTTTCAAACTCAAATGGTGAAATGTGTGACATCATGCTCAAGGGCTTAATAGGATTGATATGATACATATAACATAAATTAATTGAATAAGTAGTTTATTTTTTTTAACGTTTTTAATTCTTTTAGATTTTTGAAATTTGAAAAGAATAAAAATTCAGATTTTAAAAATTATTTTTTTAAAAAATAAATAAATGATGTCATATTTGGATTCCTCACATTTTTCTGATAATAATGGATATATTATTTGTCGAATTTCGATTTACAGATTTAAAGATATTAATTATGCCCTATTAAATGAATAAATGGCAAAAAATGAATAAAATAATATTATTACTTATTTTATTTTCATTGAAATTCAATATTATTATTACTTATTTTATTTTAAACTTTTTATTATTTTGGATTTTTTGTTTTTTTTTGTTTTTTGAGAATTTTTGATTTTTTTTGAAATGTTTGCCTTTTTTTGAAGTTTTTTGGACTTTTTAATTTAATCATTGTTGTTTGTTAATCATTGTTGTTTATTTTAATAATTGTTTGGAATTCAAAAAATTAAATCATGTGACATCAAGACCTAAGGGTTAATAGGATTGATAGCTTACTATTGTCAGACTTGGAAACTAGGGGAGATAGAACTCGAAACTTAAGCGTGCTGGGGTCGGAGCAGTGAGAGGATGGGTGACCGGCCGGGAAGTTAAGTGTGTTGGGGTTGGAGAAGTGAGAGGATGGGTGACTGGCCGGGAAGTTAGACGATTTGGGATGAATGTTGGAGCAGTGAGAGGATGGGTGACTGGCCGGGAAGTTAGAAGATTTGGGATGAATGTTGGAGCAGTGAGAGGATGGGTGACTGGCCGGGAAGTTAGACGATTTGGGATGAATGCTCCATGCTGGAGCAGTGAGGATGGGTGATTAGAGATTAAATTGTCAAATAATTCAAAGATTTGAAAATCAGAAAAAAAAATTAAAACAAATAAAAAAATGTCGAAAAAAAAATTGAATTTTTTTTTAAAAAAAATTCAAAAAAATTCCTTTAGTCCCGGTCTCCAGCCCCCGCTCCAGAAAGCTGCCACGCGGAGCCCCTTTAGTCCCGGTTCGTAATCTAACCGGGACTAAAAGTGGGGGCCTTTAGTCCCGATTGTTTTGTCCCGGTTGCAGAGACATGGCAGAGAAAAAACATAAACAAAACAATCCGTGACCCTCATGTATCGAAAGAAATCCCGTCAAAATGGTTGCGATAAGTGACGCACGTCATAACAAGACAAGATGAGAGTAAACTTTTGCAAGGGTACTCTAAAGTCTTCGGTAAAAAGACTAAAATTGGACTGTAGCAATGATGTTGCACTGTTTCACCCGCACGAACATTATCAATAATGTGAAAGCGCCTTGAGTCGTTCATCCAAAAAGATGGAAAGCCTTGATCGATGAACATACTTGGGTCATGGATGATCCCTTAGAAGTGCAGGATGTCCGATCACAATATCGTCACCATGGCGTCGATGAAAGGTTTCAACTTCACAAAGAATCAAACCAATAAAAAAAATTGACACACTTATACGTCTCCGACGTATAGATATTTTTTTATTGTTCCGTGCTATTATATTATTAATCTTGGATACTTTATATGCAATAATATGTTATTTTATATCATTTTTTGGGAATAAGCTATTAACCCAGAGCCCAGTGTCAGTTTGTGTTTTTGGTTTTCCAGGAAATCAGTACCAAAGGGAGTCCAAATGCTACGAAATGTTTTGACGATTTTTTTCCTGGACAAGAGAGACCCTAGAAGCTTCAGAAGGAGACCAGACGAGAAGCAAGGAGACGGCAAGGCAACAGGGCGCGCCCTGATGACATGTGGGCCCCACGTGGCTCCGTCTGACTTAATTCCACCTCTATAAGTTCTCTAAAATTAGGAAACCAACAAAGAGCCACCTGAAACAATTTTCCGCTGCTGCAAGTCTCTGTTCTTCCGCGATCTCATTTGGAGGTCTTTTCCGGTACTCTGTCAGAGGGGGAAACCATCACAGAGGCCATCTTCATCAACCTTTATGACTTCATGATGATGTGTGAGTAGTTCACTACAGACCTATGGGTCCATAGCTAGTAGCTAGATGACTTCTTCTCTCTCTTTGAGCTTCAATACAAAGTTCTTCGCGATTCTCGCATTGATCTATCCGATGTAATCTTGTTTGGCGGTGTATTTTTTGGAATCCGATGAATTGTGGGTTTATGATCAGATTATTCATGAAAAGTAATTGAGTCTTCTCTGAATTCTATTATGCATGATTGTTATAGCTTTGTAAGTCCCTCGGATATATCGGTTTGGTTTGGCCAACTAGATTGATTTATCTTCAGTGTGGGATGTGTGCATTGTAGTGGGTTCAATCTTGTGGTGCTCTATATCCCAGTGACAGAAGGGGACAATACACGTATTGTATTGTTGCTACTAAGGATAAAACGACAGGGTTTGAACATATTGCTTCTACTTATTTTGTCTACATCAAGTCATCTTGCTTAAAGCATCACTTTTTTTGTATAAACTTAATACCATAGATGCATGCTAGATAGTGGTTGATTCGTGGAGTAACAGTAGTAGATGCAGAATCGTTTCGGTCTACTTGTCACAAACGTGATGCCTATATATATGATCATTGTCATGAATACATAATCATAACTATGCGTTTTTCTATCAATTGTCCAACAATAATTTGTCTATCCACCGTATGCTACTTTCGAGAGAGAGGCCTCTAGTGAACACTATGGCCCCCGGGTCTACTTAATCATAGTTGCTAAACAACCAAAAATACCTTGCTGTAATTAGTTTACTTTTATTTTATTTTGCTTTTATCATTATCTATTTACCAATATCGGAAGTAATCTTTGTAAGTAACGAGTTCAAGGGGCTTGACAACTCTCTTTCTCGCGTTGGGTGCAAGTGTTTGGTTTTGTGTGTGCAGGTACCGCATGAAATACGATTTGTTGTGATTCTCCTACTGGTTCGCTAACCTTCACTAGTAGAAAACAGGGCTTTCGTCCTAGCCGGATCGGAGCTATAGTCCCGGTCGTGTTATGAACCGGGACTAATGTGAGCATTAGTCCCGGTTCGAGCGGCTAGGACGCCGGACGGGGCTCGGCAGGCATCAGTCCCAGTTCGAATGGGACCTTTAGTCCCGGTTGGAGACACCAACCGGGACTAAAGGGGATACCCTTTAGTCCCGGTTGGTGTCTCCAACCGGGACTAAAGTGTTATGAAAAAGTAAAACGGCTATAACTTTTGCATACGATGTCGAAAAAAAAACTTTAATATATCAAAATGTTCAGCACGAGAAACTGGTTTAATTACTAAAGGTCCTTTTCCAGTTTTTTTTTGTTTTCTGCTTCTTTTTTTGTTTGTACTTACAGTGAAATATTTAGAGTGGAATTTGTGTGAATCACTAGTTTGTGAATAACTTTACTTCGAAAATAGATTTTTCAGTGATTCCTTTTCATGCTGTTTAATATTAGTGTGTTTTATCATTATATTCAATTTGGTAATTTTAGGTTATTTTAAATAGGTGTTTTAATCAAAAACAGATTCTATTTAGCTCTTTTAGTTTTATAGCTCAAAAAATCAATAAATGCATGAAAAATAGCGAATGAAGTGGGAAAGGGTTGAAAATTGATGATGTGTCTTTTAATGGTGCATGTTGAACGCACAAAATGTCTGGAGTTGAAATAAGTTTAAAAAATGAAATGCCTTTGTAACAAATGAGTTTTCATCCGAAATCCTGATACTTCGAAAGAGATTGTCCAGTTTGTACACAAAGTGCATCTAGTTTTTGCCGTAACCATCTCAACTTTTTAGCACATGCTATGTGGGTGAAATGATGATACCATGCCAAGTTTCAAGCTTTTCAGAGTTCATTTGTAGTGCTTTTCAACTTCGGGGTCATTTAGCTCAAAAAAAATCAATAAATGCATGAAAAATAGCGAATGAAGTGGGAAAGGGTTGAAAATTGATGATGTGACTTTTAATGGTGCATGTTGAATGCACAAAAAGTCTGGAGTTGAAATAAGTTAAAAAAAATGAAATGCCTTTGTAACAGATGTGTTTTCGTCCGAAACCCTGATACTTCGAAAGGGATTGTCCAGTTTGTACACGAAATGCATCCAGTTTTTTCCGTAACCCTCTCAACTTTTTAGCACATGCTATTTGGTTGAAATGATGATACCATGCGAAGTTTCAACCTTTTCAGAGTTCATTTGTAGTGCTTTTCAATTTCGGGGTCATTTAGCTCAAAAAAATCAATAAATGCATGAAAAATAGCGAATGAAGTGGGAAAGGGTTGAAAATTGATGATGTGGCTTTTAATGGTGCATGTTGAACGCACAAAAAGTCTGGAGTTGAAATAAGTTAAAAAAAATGAAATGCCTTTGTAACAGATGAGTTTTCGTCCGAAACCCTGATACTTCGAAAGGGATTGTCCAGTTTGTACACGAAGTGCATCCAGTTTTTGCCGTAACCCTCTCAACTTTTTAGCACATGCTACGTGGGTGAAATGATGATACCATGGCAAGTTTCAACCTTTTCAGAGTTCATTTGTAGTGCTTTTCAATTTAATGGTTATTTAGCTCAAAAAATTTAATAAATGCATGAAAAATAGCGAATGAAGTGGGAAAGGGTTGAAAATTGATGATGTAGCTTTGAATGGTGCATGTTGAACGCACAAAAAGTCTGGAGTTGAAATAAGATTCAAAAAAGTGTTATGAAAAAGTAAAACGGCTATAACTTTTGCATACGATGTCGAAAAAAAAGTTTAATATATCAAAATGTTCAGCACGAGAAACCGGTTTCGATGGTAACCGCCGTAGTCTGTTTTGTAAATTTTTAGAATCCTCAAATTCCGAAAGGAAAAAAGTTATCCTCAAATTTTAGTTTTTTTGAATTTTTGGTCAAACTACTTATTCAATAAATATTAGTGTTACTAAATAATTATTGGTTTTTTAGAATAATAGTTTCAAACTCAAATGGTGAAACGTGTGACATCATGCTCAAGGGCTTAATAGGATTGATATGATACATATAACATAAATTAATTGAATAAGTAGTTTATTTTTTTAACGTTTTTAATTCTTTTAGATTTTTGAAATTTGAAAAGAATAAAAATTCAGATTTTAAAAATTATTTTTAAAAAAAATAAATAAATGATGTCATATTTGGATTCCTCACATTTTTCTGATAATAATGGATATATTATTTGTCGAATTTCGATTTACAGATTTAAAGATATTAATTATGCCCTATTAAATGAATAAATGGCAAAAAATGAATAAAATAATATTATTACTTATTTTATTTTCATTGAAATTCAATATTATTATTACTTATTTTATTTTAAACTTTTTATTATTTTGGATTTTTTGTTTTTTTTGTTTTTTGAGAATTTTTGATTTTTTTTGAAATGTTTGCCTTTTTTTGAAGTTTTTTGGACTTTTTAAGTTAATCATTGTTGTTTGTTAATCATTGTTGTTTATTTTAATAATTGTTTGGAATTCAAAAAATTAAATCATGTGACATCAAGACCTAAGGGTTAATAGGATTGATAGCTTACTATTGTCAGACTTGGAAACTAGGGGAGATAGAACTCGAAACTTAAGCGTGCTGGGGTCGGAGCAGTGAGAGGATGGGTGACCGGCCGGGAAGTTAAGTGTGTTGGGGTTGGAGCAGTGAGAGGATGGGTGACTAGCCGGGAAGTTAGACGATTTGGGATGAATGTTGGAGCAGTGAGAGGATGGGTGACTGGCCGGGAAGTTAGACGATTTGGGATGAATGTTGGAGCAGTGAGAGGATGGGTGACTGGCCGGGAAGTTAGACGATTTGGGATGAATGCTCCATGCTGGAGCAGTGAGGATGGGTGATTAGAGATTAAATTGTCAAATAATTCAAAGATTTGAAAATCAGAAAAAAAAAAATTTAAAACAAATAAAAAAATGTCGAAAAAAAAATCGAATTTTTTTTAAAAAAAAATCAAAAAAATTCCTTTAGTCCCGGTCTCCAGCCCCCGCTCCAGAAAGCTGCCACGCGGAGCCCCTTTAGTCCCGGTTCGTAATCCAACCGGGACTAAAAGTGGGGGCCTTTAGTCCCGATTGTTTTGTCCCGGTTGCAGAACCGGGACTAAAGGCCCTCTGGAACTGGGACTGATGCCCTATTTTCTACTAGTGCTTGGTTCTCACTAAGGGAAATACTTATCGCTACTATATTGTTTCACCCTTCCTCTTCTGGGAAAAACCCAACGCAGCTCACAATTAGCAGAAAGAATTTCTGACGCCGTTGCGGGGAGACATCACCAACTTTGTTTGAAGGTTCCTTCACACTAACTATCAATCACTTGTTCTACTTTTTGCTTACCTTTTATTTTATCTATATATTTCTTTACATAAAAATACAAAAATATTTATATTTGCATGTTTGCTTAGTTATCTAGTTTACGTATTTGCTTGTTCGTTTGCTTGCTTGTCATTACGGCTAGTTCTTCTTTAGTACCTTTTACTGCCGAGAATGAAGTGCTTAATTTTAAACAAAGGAGAGGAGAAAATTTAAAAGATTCTTGGTATAGAATTTGCAATGCTCAAAATAGATCAACTCGTAAGCAATCCAAAACTATTCTGCTTCGTAATTTTTTTGTGGGTGTCACTACTTGGTATAGATATTTGCTTGACACTATTATTGGAGGGAATTTTTTGAGTAGTAGCAATATTTATGCTCTTAATACTATGGGAAATTTGGTGGGGGATCACCACCTATCACTACTAATGAAACTATATTGACTTTGGAAGATGTCATGCGTATATTGGAAGTTATTGGGAATAAGAAGCCTACTATTGAGCGTATTGAAAAAGTAGAGAAAATTTTCTAAAGTCAAATTGATCAAGTTTCCTCCAAAGTAGGAGCTATTATAAATAATCAAAAAGGAAAAGAACCGGTGGTAAGCAAGCGTTTAGGACAAAGTCCCACAAGAATCGATAAGTTGGAAGAAAATATTAATAAACTAGGTTCTGCTTTTGCTTCCCCTAAAACTATCTATAGGACTCCTCCTAATAAGAACCCAAACGTTATGTATGTTCCTAAGAATAAAAGTGCCACTCCTAGTAAAAGGAATAAGGATCTTAAAATGATCAGTGTGCACCCAAACTTCATAGATATCATGAAGGAACCTACTATTAAAAACAAACCTACTCATTTTGTTCCTATGAGTGTGATTATGAATAACCTATGTTCTAAACCTCCTAGGAAGCATGGTTGCATAATTGAGGAGTTGGATGTGAAGGACGACAAAACTTGAAACAATGCATTATGGCTAGCTAGGGGCATAAAACAATAGTGCTTGTTGGGAGGCCACCTAATAGTTATCTTTAAATTTGCTTTTTACTTTCTCTTATTTTGAGTTTACACTTTTGTTGCTACTGTTATGGTAGTGTTTTTGTGTTTAAATTAGTGTTTGTGCCAAGTAAAACCTTTGGGATGATTTGGAAGATAGTAGAATCGGTGTTGTGCAAAAACAGAAACTTTTACGCTGAGTGCAGAATTTCGTTGATTTTACCGAAATGTCTTTTTGATCTGAATTTTTTACACGATATTGGTATACAAATCCCAGGTTGTCCTAATTTTTCATAATTTTCGGAGTTACAAAAGTATGGTTTTACTACAGATAATTACAAATTGTTCTGTTTTAGACATACTTTGTTTTTGCTTGCATAGTTTGCTTGTTTTTATGATGTTATGGATTGTATCGGGGGTATAAGCCATGAAGAAGTTGGAATACAGTATCTATTATGCAATAATAAAATATGAATCAATTTACAACAGTACCTAAAGTATTTGATATGTCTATTATACTAAGGGATCTCACGAGGTTTTGTTGAGTTTTGTGTGCCGAAGTTTCCAAGTTTTGGGTGACACAACGATGGATGATGGAATAAGGAGCGGTAAGACCCTAAGCTTGGGGATGTCCAAGGCACCCCAAGGTAATATTCAAGGAAGACACAAGCCTCTAAGCTTGGGGATGCCCCGGAAGACATCCAATCCCTCGTCTCCAATTTATCGGTATGTCACTTGGAGCTATATTTTTATTGATCACATGATATGAGTTTTGCTTGGAGCATCGTTTATTATAGTTTATTTTACTTTTTAGTTTGCCACAATCATCGTTTGTTGGAAACACTTTTCTAGAGACACAAAATTTCATCATTACTCTATGTGCTTCACTTATATCTTTTGAGCTATGCAGTTACTCTAATACTTCACTTATATCTTGTTAGAGCATGGCGGCAGACATATTTTATAGAAATAGTTGAACTCTCATACTTCACTTAAATATTTTTGAGAGTATAAGGTAATAGGAATGGTAATTTTCACGTGTTATAAGACTAGTCCAAAAAGGATAAGTATTCAAGGGGGATATAATAAAAACTTTCATGTAGCTCACTAAAGAAGAAACACGTGTTGAATATATTGATGTAGTAATCTGAAAGGATATAGGTTCATGATCATTGGTTAGTAGAAATATCGTTATTGTTATTTTTTATTCAATTCTCATCTAAGTATTGGTCATGGCATGGTGATGAGGTGTGAGCATTTTTATGTCTGAATAAAATCCTATCGTGTTGTTCAAATCAGAGGCGCGCGATGGTTAACTCCTCCCAACCTCCTCCCTAGGGGCATGCGGTAGTGTTTTGCTTAGAGAGAGCTAATAAGGCTTCACAGTAACAATATGAGTTCTTTATGACTAATGTGAGTCCATGGATATATGCACTCTCGCCTTTCCGCAGTTTGCTAGCCTCTTCAGTACCGTGCATTGCCCATTCTCACCTCGAAAGTTGGTGCAAATTTCGCCGGTGCATCCAAACCCCGTGATATGATTCGCTCTATCACACATAAGCCACCCTATATCTTCCTCAAAACAGCCACCATATCTATCTATCATGGAATTCCATAGCCATTCCGAGATATATTGCCATGCAACATCCATTGTTCCGTCACATGACATGTGTGTTCATCAACATATTGCTTTGCATGATCATATAGAGCTGTCATAGTATTTGTGGCAAAGCCACCGTTCATCATTGATTACATTTTATCCTAGATCATTGCACATCCAACTACACTGCCAGAGGCATTCATATAAAGTCATATTATTCTTCATTGAGTTGTAATTTCAAGTTGTAAGTAAATAAAAGTGTGATGGTCATCATTAATAGAGCATTGTCCCAGTGAGGAAAGGATGATGGAGACTATGATTCCTCCATAAGTCGGAATGAGATTCCGGACGAAAAATAAAAATGGGGGAAGCCAAATGAGCCCACCACAAAAAAAAGAGAAAAAGAAAAAAGAAAAAAAAGAAAAGAAAAGGAAAAAGGAAAAAAATAGAGAAAAAGAGGGAAGGAACTTCGCTACTATCCTTTACCACACTTGTGCCTCAAAGTGGCACCATGTTCTTCATATAGAGAGTCTCCAGTTCTGTCACTTTCATATACTAGTGGGAATTTTTCATTATAAAACTTGGCTTGTATATTCCGATGACGGACTTTCTCAAATGCCTGATGTCTTCATGAGCAAGCAAGTTGTATGCACACCCACTTAGTTTCATTTGAGATTTCATACACTTATAGCTATAGTGCATACGTTGCATGGCAATCCCTACTCATTCACATTGATATCTATTGATGGGCATCTCCATAGCCCATTGATACGCCTAGTTGATGTGAGACTATCTTCTCCCTTTCCATACAACCTCCACCATATTCTATTCCACCTATAGTGCTATATCCATGGCTCACGCTCATGTATTGCGTGAAAGTTGAAAAGGTTTGAGAACATAAAAGGTGTGAAACAATTGCTTGACTTGTCATCGGGGGTGTTTATGATTTAGATACTTTGTGTGGGGAAGATGGAGCATAGCCAGACCATATGATTTTGTAGGGATAACTTTCTAAGGCCATGTTATTTTGAAAGGACACAATTTCTTGTTAGTATGCTTGAAGTATTACTGTTTTTATGTCAATATTAAGATTTTGTTTTGAATCTTATGGATCTGAACATTCATGCCACAATAAAGAATATTACATGGATAAATATGTTAGGTAGCATTCCACATCAAATATTCTGATTTTATCATTTACCTACTCGAGGATGAGCAGGAATTAAGCTTGGGGATGCTTGATACGTCTCCAACGTATCTATAATTTTTGATTGTTCCATGCTATTATATTATCTGTTTTGGATGTTTTATATGCATTAATATGCTATTTTATATTATTTTTGGGACTAACCTATTAATCTAGTGCACTAGGCCAGTTTCTGTTTTTTCCTTGTTTTTGAGTATTGCAGATAAGGAATATTAAACGGAGTCCAAACGGAATAAAATCTTTGGGATGATTTTTCTTGGACCAGAAGAAACCTACCAGACTTGGAGATGAAGGCAGGAGACCTGCCGGGAGGCGACAAGCCACCTGGGCGCGCCCTAGGGCGGGGGCGCCCCCCTGGTTTGTGGCCCCCCTGTAGGCCCTCCAACCCTAATCTTTGTCCTATAAATTCCCAAATATTCCCCCAATACCAAAAAGAGCCACGAAAATACTTTTCCGCCGCCGGAACCCTCTGTTCCCGTGAGATCCCATCTTGGAGCCTTTTCCGGTAATCTGCCGGAGGGGGATTCGATCACGGAGGGCATCTACATCAACTCCATTGCCCTTCCGATGATGTGTGAGTAGTTCGCCTCAGACCTTCGGGTCAATAGCTAGTAGCTAGATGGCTTCTTCTCTCTCTATGTTCTTCAATACCATGTTCTTCATGATCTTCATGAAGATCTATCCGATGTAATACTCTTTTGCGGTTTGTTTGTCGAGATCCGATGAATTGTGGGTTTATGATCAGATTATCTATGAATATTATTTGAATCTTCTCTGAATTCTTATATGCATGATTTCATATCTTTGCAAGTCTCTTCAACTAAAGCCCGTTGATTCGCCTAGTTGATGTGAGACTTTTCCACCTTTTGACTCATTTGATGTCTACCACCATATTCTAATCCACCCATATGCTATATCCAAGGCTCACGATCATGTATTGCATGTTGTTGAAAATGTTGAAGCGCGTTAGCTAGAAGTGAGATCCAATTTCCTGGTTTGACACTGGGGTGCTCATGATATATACTTATGTGATGAAGATGGAGTCATGCCATGCTTGATATGATAAAATGAGTAGGGGATAACATTTTTTAATGATCCTATATTTTGAAACAGTAATGATTATGCTTCTTATGTTCATGGATATTATTATATTGATATCAATTAGTTCATCATTACTCAAAGATCATACCTAAAAGAGATTACATGTTGGGTAGAATGACACATGAAAAATTATGTTTCTATCATTACCCTACTCGAGGACGAGCATGAATTAAGCTTGGGGATGCTGATATGTCTCCAATGTATCAATAATTTTTTATTGTTCCATGCTATTTTATTATCAATCTTGGATATTTTATATCCTATAATATGCTATTTTATATCATTTTTGGGACTAACCTATTAACCAGTACCCAGTGCTAATTTCTGTTTTTTGCTTGTTTTCTGGTTTTCCAGGAAATCAATACCAAACGGAGTCCAAACGCTACGAAACTTTTTGATGATTTTTTTCTGGACAAGGGAGACCCTATAAGCTTCGGGAGGAGACCAGACGAGAAACGAGGAGATGACAAGGCAACATGGCGCGCCCGAGGGGGTAGACACGCCCTGATGCCTTGTGGGCCCCAGGTGGCTCTGTCTGACCTAATTCCACCTCTATAAATTCTCTAAAATCGAGAAACCAACAGTGAGCCACCCGAAACCATTTTTCCGCCGCCGCAAGTCTCTGTTCTTCCGCGATCCCATATGAGTCCTTTTCCGGTACTCTGCCGGAAGGGGAATCCGTCATGGAGGCCATCTTCATCAACCTTGCTGTCTCCATGATGATGTGTGAGTAGTTCACCATAGACCTACGGGTCCATAGCTAGATGGCTTCTTCTCTCTCTTTGATCTTCAATACAAAGTTCTTTGCAATTCTCGCATTGATCCATCCGATGTAATCTTCTTTTGCAGTGTGTTTGTTGGGATCCAATGAATTATGAGTTTATGATCAGATTATTCATGAAAAGTAATTGAGTTTTCTCTGAATTCTATTATGCATGGTTGTTATTTCTTTGTAAGTCTCTCCGATCTATCGGTTTGGTTTGTCCAACTAGATTGATTTATCTTCAGTGGGAGGTGTGGATTGTAGTGGGTTCAATCTTGCGGTGCCCTATATCCCAGTGATAGAAGGGGACAAGCCAGGTATTGTATTGTTGCTATTAAGCATAAAACGACGGGGTTTGAACATATTGTTTGTACTTACTTTGTCTACATCATGTCATCTTGCTTAAATCATTACCCTGTTTGCATAAACTAATACCATAGATGCATGCTGGATAGCGGTGATTGGTGGTGTAATAGTAGTAGATGCAGAATCGTTTCGGCCTACTTGTCACAGACATGATGCCTATATACATGATCATTGTCATGAATATATAATCATAACTATGCGATTTCTATCAATTGCCGAGCAGTAATTTGTCTACCCACAACATGCTACTTTCGAAAGAGAAGCTTCTAGTGCACACTATGGCCCCCGATTCTACTTAATCATATTTGCTAAGAACCAACAAATACCTTGCTGTAATTTATTTACTTTTATTTTATTTTGCTTTTATCATTATCTATTTACCACTATCAAAAGTAATCCTTGCAAGTAACTTGTTGAAGGGGCTTGACAACCCTCTTCTCGCGTTGGGTGCAAGTGTTCGGTTTTGTGTGTGCATGTCTTGCTTGAAAGACGAGTTGTTATGTTTCTCCTACTGGTTCAATAACCTTGGTTCTCACTGAGGGAAATACTATTCGCTACTATATTGCTTCACTCTTTCTCTTCGAGGAAAAACCCAACGCAACTTACAAGTAACACACACCAACCTAAACTAATCAGATCGAACTAATCGGATCTGTGTGAGGACTGAAAACTCTCTAACCACACATCGCCAAAAGATTGAGAGTAAATTAATTCTCACAAAATAAGATGATCACTAGACGACGACGAAGAACGTCTCTTGAAGATGTGAGGTCCTCCCACCTCTCAGCGCCAAGATGGTAGCCGGAGGCAAGGGGACCAAAAATTTCCTTGCGGCGGTGCCGGCTGCAGCCTTAACAAAACCCTCAGGCATAATAACCTCCAATGAGTATGTGTACATGGATGTTGCAATGATACAACTAAGGCTTGTGTCGTCCTACTAACTTTTTAGGCCGAGACCAAGAGCTAGACTCAAACGTGACTAATAACATCGATTATATTAATACAGTCACAACTAATCACAATAATGAGAATGACTTGGCAACATCGACGACCTCCCTCGGGAGGATCGCCGGGCCTAATGGCTACCCGATTTTGGAACTGTCGTGGGTTGGGCGACCCCGCGACAGTTCATGAACTGCGCGACCTTGTGCGGGAATGTGCGTCGTCAATAATTTGTGTAGCGGAGACACAAATTGCAAAGTACCGAGTGGGTTGGCGGGAACTCTTGGATTTTATCGTGCTTATGTAGTTGGGAGCAGTGGTCGGAGTAGGGGTCTCTGCAATTTTTTTGGAAGAACCCACTGCAACTGAGTTTGAGGGAATTATTGGAAATATCATATTGACATGATGGTGAAAGGAGCCATGGAGATTAACGTGTTGGTACGGAGAAGCAAATCGAAGCCCCTTAGACACAAGGCCTAGGATGTGATGAGCTTTCTAAAGGCCGGTGAGGGTTTGCCATGGGTGTACATTGGAGATTATCTATGGAGGTTTGCCATTGTATGGATCGTTGCTTTATCTATAAAGCGGAGCGAAAGCCTATTTCGAGATACATTGGAGATTTTAATGAGGTGCCCCGCCAAGAAGAACAGTTTGGGCCGAACCAAAGAGAAATGTCACAGATAAATGGCCACCAAGATGAACAGTTAGCCGGTGTGTGACCCGGACCCAACAATTTGGCTGGGTTGGGGCCTCCGGCATTAGATGTTAGGTTTTGGTGTGAGCTCTGGGTATTCTGCTCGGACAATTTACACCCCTTTATCTATTGGATAGGAATAGCAACAAATGTTGCAAAGACGATGGCTTTAGACTTATTGATGTATTACTTTGTACAATCTTTATGAATAATTGATAAAATTGTTGTATGCATCGCCCGGATGCAGAGCTCAGGGGTCATCCTCCTTTTCTATACCTATTATATATATATATATATATATATATATATATATATATATATATATATATACACACACACACACACACACTAATAAAGCAAGGTGATATTCTTGGTTTCGTCCCGCTTAAGTGATTTACGTGCAAAGGAAGCCGGTGCCTTGGCCCGCTTGATGGCCCACTCGATAAATAAAATCAGAAACCAAACATTGCAAGACGGAATAAACCACAAGAAAAATCAGCTTCGGTATTTTTTATGCCACACGTTTTCTTCATGGACCACATCGTGTATATTGTGGAGACAACATCGCTCTTGGCTTCAAACATCCTAAAAAAGGAGTCACAAGCAGGTCTGGTCGATGCAGCCCAACGTAGGTGACATTGCCCTCCGTCCATCCATAATCGCTGCGAACTCGGCAACCACAGCGCGGCCTCCCCCGTCGACGAGGAATGATCGGATCCATAGTCGTAGCACCATAGTCCGGAACCGCCGCGCGCCACCGGCAGCCTGCTAGACGATGCAGACGACGGTCTCCTCGTCAATGGCGAGGTCTGACCAGAGCCGCACGAGCTGCAAGGACGCTTCGTATTTTGTCGCCGGGACTGGCTATATGTCTTGCAACAGCTGAGTGTCACGCGCACCGCGGCTTCCCTGTCGATCCACCCTAGGTGTGCCTCCCCGTGGAGCTGCTCCTGCACATTGGCTGCGAGGTCTTGAGGGATCCACACGAGCCGCAGCGGCGCATCGTCTTCCGCCGTAGACACCAACGAATAGGAGACAATGGACTCGATGAGGCCCTGGACGCCGGTGTGCGTCTCCTCGAAGTCAAGCCAGGTAGCTACTACCAGGAGCACGCTAACCCCAGGCATACTAGCATTACCTGGCACCTCCGCTTCGACATGGCGCCGGCTTTGCAGATGTTCATCGACTATTCCCTACATGATAGTTCATCTGTGATTATCTCTAATTAGGCTTAGTAGCACACAGTGACATACTATTAGCTTAGTTGTAATTAGGCGAATCAGAGGCATCCATCCACGAATCGATGCGTGCATTGACAAAATTATGCTTAACTTTCCCTCCTAATGTTATTTGTGAAAGCTTGGACAGGAGGGAGGCAGTAATCAGGGCAGCATCTACCGAGGAAGAGACGAGAACAACAAGATGGTTGTGTTTTGTCCGATGTGTGGTGTTTTCCTGCCGTGTGTTGTGTCTAGCTACTGCTAGATGTGAGAGAGGGTTGGAGATTAACGGCAGAAATTATGATCAACTAGACAGCATTATGATGAATTTGACCAATACATTTTTATAAGTGCTAATTTGTTGTCTGTAGCGACCCGACCTCGAACGGTCAAGCCTCTGTGTGTTCTGTGCCATCCCTGGATCAGTATGCTGGCACGCACAGTACGTTAATGTATATATCAAAGTGCAATCACATGTAAATAACGTAAAACTGATATATATACCTCAAATCTCAGCGGAAACAGTCTACGGGAGTGGAGTCCCAATAAACACCAACGGCAGGTTGAGTGTAGACCGTAACCCTGAATCGTACTCTCACTCGTCATAGAAGAGTATCTGCAACATGAGACGTTGCAGCCGTGTAGGTCAGCATATTGAATATGCCGGCAAGTCACAAAAGGGAGAGGTGAAAATATCATCTATACTATATGCATATATGGCAGGTGGGGTTGTAAGTTTAAGTTTTTGCGTAAAGCAAGTTTTTCCTACAACAAGAGAGGGGTAAAGCAAAATTATTACTACAATGTCGGTTGATTAATGAGAAGGTTCCACCAACCTTTTCTCATACCCAAGTTATCAATAATACCCTCATTATTATAATTATTTGTGTTGAGACTTCCTGATAGTTTCAGTTCCTTTGGCTCAAGTTGTCCGTAACCGTGGACACGGCTAATCGATTAGGTTTGGTACTCTGCAGAGTTTTGCACACGTTCCCCACAAGATTTGATCGCCTCCGTTGAAGTCCTCGCACTTCAGGGTGTTTGAGAACCGGATGATCAAAACATGATCTTCCAAAGGGTTCCTCTGAGCCACTATCGGTGCCCATCCTTTCCTACCGTTCTTCTACATCTCGTAGCACCGCCCGTCCAGAGTCACCACGATGTCCAACCAAGCCAGAGCCCATAATGGCTTGTGGTTGTGCAGGTAAGCCTCGGGTCTTGAAGTATCCATCCATCTCTTTGTGCCTGAGTGGACCTTTCCGCGTGAATACTGGCGCTTCTCCAGCATCACCTAGGCAAATCCACTGGTTTCTCCAGGGTGCCGTTCAACCATCATCCACCCAGAGGTATATTGCATCATGAGGTCTTGAAAAATCATTCTTGAAGTATTGAGGTCTTGATCATCAATTAAGTCTCACCACTCTCATGGTAAACACTCATCCAAACCCCGTCTATTAAAAGCATAGCCAAATAAAAATAGCGTCCCGGACCCAAGTAACAAAGGTTTATGGGTGTCTACCATATGATACTACTCAAGAACTAAAATTTCCAAGTACCTACTTTGCATGCAATGGGTGAAGAGGTTGAACTAATGCAAATAAAATTATAGGTAAAATACATGATCAAAGTGAACTTGCCTGGTGAGGTTGATGAAGATAAAATCGCTCTCAGAAAATAACTTGGTAGAACTATTCGTCACTCTCCGATGAAATCTATATAATAAAGCATTGCATTCATAAGCAAACACTTCTAGCAATCAATACTATCAAACAAGAAGCAACACAAAAATAAACACAATAGGGTTGTGATGAAGGAAATACTTAAGACAAAAGTTAAAACAACAAAACTTCATCAAAACAACCAAAATAGTTTTCTCTACAAATAATCCTATTTTCATTAGAAACAAGACAACAACAAAGTAAAATCTAACAGAAGTATTTTAACAAATATTTTACTAGCAAAAAGAATTACTTTTGAAGAACAAGAACTATGAAAACAACACACTAAACAACATAAGTTTTTGTCTAATAAACTTAACAACAATAAAATACTAAAATACTAAAATAAGAGAAAAACAAAATATAAAACAACTAAGTTAACAGAAAGTAAAACTTATAAAACAATTTATAAAAATATTTTCAAATAGGAAATAAAACTAGCAATGAAATCAATTTGCAAGTTGTGATTTAACTAGAATTGATTTCATGCAAGCAAAAATAATAAATAACATAAAAATAAACTTGGTTGAAATACTACTGCTAACTAACAGAAAACAAAGTAAAACTTGCCAACTAATATAAAAGAAAATAAATTTCAAACAATAAAAACAAAAGAAATAGAAATAAACCTAAAAAGAACTAAAACAGAGTCTGTTTTGCTTGAAATACTAATCTAATATATTCTAAAAATTCTCAAATTCTGCCTACTGTTAAATAAAGTCACTAGTGACTAGTAGCAAAAAGAATCAACTCAAAATCTATTTTTAAACTCAAGATATAAGCAATTTAGTGTTTGAATCAAATCTCTTTGAATTCAAATTTAAAAATTTCAAACATGGTCAAATTTTATATCTACAGAAGCTAGACACAAATTGTGACACAATGCAAAAAGAATCAAATTAAAACAATAAAAATCCTAAGAGATATCTAATTTACAAAACCGAAACTATTATGTTTTTAAAACAGAAACAGAAAAAGAAAAACAAATCTAACTAACGGACAGGGGTACACATGGCGCATCGCGATTGGTTGCGGGCGTGCGCGCGCGGTGGCTAGCGAGCGAACGGCCGCAACTTAAAAGAAAACGGTTCAGCACTTTATATGATCTAATCTGAGCCGTCGGATCCTGATCAAACGGAGGAGGGTGATGCCGGCGGCTTACAGAGGAGGAGGGGAGCTCCGGCAATGTTCCGGCGAGGCCGAGGCGGCGAGCTCGACGGGGAGACGTCTCTGGTGGTCCTCCAGCGACGGCGTCACCACCAGGCGATGCGGACGAACGCGGCGACGACAATGGGGACCTCAGTGTGGCTCGGGGGCGACGGGGTTGACGGCGGCGAGCTCGGAAGCGGAGGTGGCGCACGGGTGTCGACGGCAAGGGGGCTCCGGGGGGTGTGGGGTTTGGGCGAGAGCACGGGGAGGTGCGGTCGAGGGTGGCGAGTGCGGGGGTGGCGACACAGAGCGGCGATGTGCTCGGGACCGAGCGGTGGTGCGGCAATGGCGCGGCGGCTGCTACGGGCTCCGGCGAGAAATCGACGGTGATGCAGGGGCTCGGGGTTGGGGCTTTGGGCGAAAACAGAGTGCGGGAGATCTCCTGTATTTATAGGCGGCCTCGGTGGTCGTAGAAAGGCAGGGGCAGAGGAGATCGACGCGGGGATCGGCCATCTCCGGCGAAGGTAAGTGCGAAGAGGGGAAGGAAGGCGATGACCGAGGGGATTCGCGGTCGGGCGGTGGGATCCACGGGTCAGTGGAAGAGAGAGAGCGCGGGGTGGGGCGGTGACCGATCCGAAAGGATTCGGATCTAATCCGGAGAGGGTCTGGGCCGGAATATTCCTTCTGGGCCTGCTCGGGATTTCCTAATAAAACAAACATTTCCTTTTAATTAAAACAGAGAAGGAAAAAGGTGATTTCGAAAATCAAATCAAACTCAAAAAAGGAATTTTTATATACCAAAATGATCAGAAAAATAATTTCAACAAGATGAACATTTATCCACGGCCAAAATAAATACTTTAGAGAAAATATTTTCAGAACATGCCCAAATTGATTTTGTAAATAATTTTCATATAACCCCCTGTGTTTTATGGTTCAAATATTTCACAAAATCACCCCTGTCATGGAGGGTCATGCTCCTCCTCTCAATTAATTTAATCAAGGGTTTGAAATTACTGAAATTTTAAAATGATAGAAATAAAATCAAATGAAAATAATTCCAAATAGGATATTTCAGAATTTTTTTTTCAAACCAATTTTTTTTCAAATCCTTTATTTTGAAGAAGTCATGTCATCTTCTCTCACTGATTGAATTTGAATTCAAAAACAAAAGGGGAGAGTCATTTTATTCCCTCTCATTCAAAAGTTTCAAATTTCACTCAAATTCAATCACTCAATCAAACAAACAATCATTCTAGTGATTAATATAACATTCCAAATTTTGGGATGTTACATTGTCGATTATACTCAATTTGTTGGAACATAATAAACTATTAATTAGAGATAAATTTATAAAGCAGCCTATGTATAGGACTCACATAGTCACATTAGCCGGGCAAGGTGAGTCCCATCTCTCGCTTTTGTGCGCCGCATGTGCGCGGTGGTGCTTGCCTCAACCGCCACCTTAGCCGCGTATGGTAAGAAGACCGAGGTTCTTTCGCGGAGTGTTGGCAAGTGCCAAGCAAGCGACAGCGTGATGTTTCTATAGCCAATGCCCAATGGTTGCAAATTGTCGTAGGATCGCCGGTGCCAATGTCTGCATCCTTAGGTGCGTGTGTCTCTTAGGTTACATCCATTACCTGGGATCCCACTGCCGTAGAATGGCAACAAAGAGGTGCTTAAGATTTCTAGGCTTGGCCTGCCCGGCTCTTCACCATGCTTGCGAATCGCAAAATCATGGGGGGTGATGTACCAAGGTGTTTGTCAAAGCCCATGTTGTTTGAGAATTCTCTAAAGTTTTTTTAGCCCTAGCACATCTGCATATACTGATTCTATATTTATTTTTTTGAAATATTTGGTATATTCGATAATAACATCTTTATGGGACGAAATCAATCATGGTCAATTTCTAATTATTTGATAACTATGAGTAGGAATCAATCATGTTTAATCCTAATGAAGCTACAAATATTGGGTAACAAAATTCAACATTTTATGAAAACAATCAATCACGTTGCTAATCTTCTATATCTTTCTTTTTAGGAAGCAATCGCCATAACTTTTTGCCTTGACCTCTTGATATTTTTTCTTTCCCGACTCCCCATCCTCGTGTTGTTGTTTCTCTAGCCCTTTCTCTTTGTTCTACAACAACGGTGCGACGTGCGGCTAAGCGTGACACTCCGTATCTCCGTGAGCCCCCGTTGCAACGCACGGGCATTGTCCTAGTTTAAAAAAAATGGTTTGTTAACCCATCAGACAATGTGGGTTTCCCTTTGTTAGTTAACCAATCAAATAAAGCTTGGCCTACGCTAAAAAAGAAGCTAATCACAATATTGAGTAAATTTCAAAAAAAAAGAGTCGTGTGGGAAACAGATTGTGTCGTCCGTTTGAGGCTACCGGCCCGGCACAAGTCTGTTACGGCGATACCTATTCGAGTCCAAGACACCATCGCTAGGCGAGACCAACTCGGACACGATCGATCTAGCTTCTATATCAAAGATGGACCACACGGAATCCTCACATAGTTCACCGGCCGTAGGAATCAGAGGGAGAATACGATCACGATGGACACGGAAGGGCACTCCCTGCCGTCGGTGTCGTGCGCCGACGGCCGGAAGAGGAGAGTCTGCTACTACTACGACCCGGGCATCGCCAACGTCGACTACGGCGCCGACCACCACATGGTGCCCCGCCGCGTCGCCATGGCGCACGCCCTCGTCGAAAAATACGGCCTACTCGCTGACATGGAGCGCCTCCGTGTCAGGCCCGCCACCGACGCCGAACTGCGCGCCTTCCACGACGACGCCTACGTCCGCCTGCTCCACGACATCACCCCGGACGCCTACCAAAGCCACTGCGACCGCGAGATCAGGGATACACTACTAGGAGAAAGCCTAGTAGTAGCGCTTGTTTTCCCCTTAGTAGTAGCGCTGGTAGTAGCGCTACTGCTAAGGCGCTACAGATAAGTGTTTAGCAGTAGCGCTGAAAAACCAGCGCTACTGGTAAGTACTGTTAGCAGTAGCGCTGGTTTACAACAAGCACTGCTGCTAAACCAGCGCTACTACTAAACCAGCACTGCTAAGATTTAATGCCGCTCTACGTATTTGTGCATGCTCTATACGGTAGTTTCATCATATCATAATAAACATACATTATTCTCATCATATCATACACATATAGGAGACTCGTCATACCACCACCATCATCATCCAACACAAATATCATCACATCTTGAAAATAGCGATACACAAGTCATGTCATGTCTCGAATAAATGCAACTGCATAGTCATGTCACACACACAAGTTTCATCATCTCTATCTAAACCATGATGTAGAAGAGAAGAGCGATCAGTATGAGCAAGAGCGCGACTAAGTAATACTTCTTGAGGCACCGGTTTCGCTCCCTCTCTTGCCGGAGCGTCCACCTCAAGTAACTATTTTCCGCTTCGGCTTTGTTGTCGAACCCTCTGTGGCTAGCGCCCGGGTACCTGTCCACCTGGGCCTGAGCGTCTGGCCAGTGGTCGTACACTCCTGGAACCCTCCCAATGAATACGGCGTAGCAGTCCTTCGCCATCTCCGATCTATGTACATGCATCGTAAGTTGATGAATTCAACGATAATAAGCAACATAATGTACTTGAGAAACACAAAGAGGCATAGTTAGCAAAATACAAGCAACCTATAGTAAACATAAATAAGGAAGTTCCTCATACCCAAACTAATTAACAAGAGCGATCTACGCTAGTTCATAGAAAGACAGTAGTACTAATTAAACATACACATTGTCATCGTCAATCACTCCTCCATGTCGGCGCTCCAATCTTCATAGTCAGGGACGAAGCACCCGAGCTTCGTGAAAGGCTTTAGGTCCAGACGCTGAGTGCTGAGCAGTGTTCGGACATCCTCCCGACTCATTGGCTCATGGTAGAACATCCCTGATTTTTTGAGGACCTCCTTCATGATCACTGGGGCAAGTTCACACTGTACGTGATAAAACTCAGCTCGGACTCGATGATCCGGTGTCCTTCCTATGATTGTGGCCCAGTTGACAATCTCGGCATCGCTGGAAGTAGCTGACATGCGAAGGCGTTGATTATCCCTTTTGTACTCGATCATGTGATGCATGAGGTAGAATCCATCAGCCTTACTATCGTTCTGGATGCAGCAGAAGTCGGTCTTATGGCCGAAAGCCGGCCCTCTATTCCTGTACTTTTTCACCTGGATATATCCACCACTAAGGCTGAAGGTTAAAATGGCACTATCGAGAACACTCTTTATGTGCGTGTAATCCCTCTTCTTGATGTTCTTCACTGAGTCCAAGTACAGAGCATGGGAGTATTGTGGGTACAGACAGATGAGGACGCCCCCCCCCCCACTGTGCAAAATAAGTACACCTCAAATTAGCCTCCATGCTTGCAAAGGAATGATTAAACTTACGAAAGGATATCCGCAGATGACTTACGTGGGATGATAAGGCAGGAGAATCGGTTCATTGTCCTTATTAGCGACCATGAACTCGCCGATGTACTTGCTCGCATAGTCACGGTGCTCTTTGCAGACTGCCAAGAAGCTCTCGTGCATATAGTATGGGTCCGCGACGCAGATATATTTTATGTTTTCGGGCCTGATGATGTAGTTGAGATACAGTGCATACATGCGGATGGACTGAAAATCCAACTTGGTCATGTGGAACATGTCGTAGATGTAGTCAAATCGCAGAATGAACTTATCCGCGGGACATCTATCGACGTATAACCTCCCACCCGGAACCTGAGCCGCGTAAAGCGGGTATCCTGGTTTTTCCGAGATGAGAAGGCTTTTCTCTCTGGCCAGCACATCATCATGAAGTCTCCTTAGATCATTGTTCAGTATGTCCTCCAGCACTTTCTGAGGTAGGATCGGGTGGCCGGCGACATGGAAACGCTCCGCACCTACGACAGGTATTCTGTCTACCTCCCGGGGCTTCAGAGGCGGCTGGCTGCTTGAAGCAGCTCTGGCGCCTTTAGAGCCTTTCCTCTCCGGTCTCCTCCTTTGCTTCTTGACGGGTGGCGGTAGTGAGCCGGCCGCCATAACTTCCCTAACCACCACCCCCAGTGTCGTCGGGCTAAGCAGTGGACGGCCCTCGCATGAAGAGAGACTTTTTGCAATCAGCCTTAGGACGTTCCGGCTCCGGCAAATCAGGCAGCATCAAATCATCATCTCCACGCTCATAGCCTGAGTCAGAGTCCCGAGCATCGCCATAGGAGGTATTGATATACTTGTTAGGGTCATCATCATCGTCCTCCATGACATCATCAGCATTTGCTTCTTCGACGGGGGCGACGTCATCTGGCACTAATGGAGGCTCTCCCTCGCGTCGTCTGCTATCACCCGCCACGACAGGTGCAGGTAATTGGGTAGGTGGGGTGGTGTTCATACCTTGTTGAGGAGTTGTCGTTGGTGTGCTACCGGGCGTCTCGACACGAAGAAGAGTCTTCGGCCAAGGCAAGAACCAGCTCTTACATGCGCCAATCCGTTTAGAGGTCTCGTCGTCATCGACTTGTACCGGAGGAGGCAAATCCTCGAAGCATGTTTTGACACTGGCCACGCAAACTTTGAAGACGCTATGGGGCATCTGTCGGTTGTGTAACATGCGTTCCTTCGGCTTCACGATCGTTGCCTTTCCCACGTCCACCTTCTGGCCTTTGATGTCATACAGTAGGGTGCACGGGGTTTCGTCGGCCTGCGAAGACATGTCTGTGACGTCAAACATCCGAAAGGCAACTGAAACGGAAGACTATAGATATGCTGGTCAAGAGGGTATGACTGATGACCCACAAGTATAGGGGATCTTTCGTAGTCCTTTCGATAAGTAAGAGTGTCGAACCCAACGAGGAGCAGAAGGAAATGACAAGCGGTTTTCAGTAAGGTATTCTCTGCAAGCACTGAAATTATTGGTAACAGATAGTTTTGTGATAGATAATTCTTAACGGATAGCAAGTAACAAATGTAACAAAGGTGCAGCAAGGTGGCCCAATCCTTTTTGTAGCAAAGGACAAGCCTGGATAAACTCTTATATAAAGCAAAGCGCTCCCGAGGACACATGGGAATTTCTGTCAAGCTAGTTTTCATCATGCTCATATGATTCGCGTTCGTTACTTTGATAATTTGATATGTGGGTGGACCGGTGCTTGGGTGCTGTCTTTACTTGGACAAGCCTCCCACTTATGATTAACCTCTCTCGCAAGCATCCGCAACTACAAAAGAAGAATTAAGATAAATCTAATCATAGCATGAAACATATGGATCCAAATCAGCCCCTTACGAAGCAACGCATAAACTAGGGTTTAAGCTTCTGTCACTCTAGCAACCCATCATCTACTTATTACTTCCCAATGCCTTCCTCTAGGCCCAAATAATGGTGAAGTGTCATGTAGTCTACGTTCACATAACACCACTAGAGGAGAGACAACATACACCTCATCAAAATATCGAACGAATACCAAATTCACATGATTACTTATAACAAGACTTATCCCATGTCCTCAGGAACAAACGTAATTACTCACAAAGCATATTCATGTTCATGATCAGAGGAGTATTAATTATCATTAAGGATCTGAACATATGATCTTCCACCAAGTAAACCAACTAGCATCAACTACAAGGAATAATCAACACTACTAGCAACCCACAGGTACCAATCTGAGGTTTTGGGACAAAGATCGGATACAAGAGATGAACTAGGGTTTGAGAGGAGATGGTGCTGGTGAAGATGTTGATGGATATTGACCCCCTCTCGATGAGAGGATCGTTGGTGACGACGATGGCTTCGATTTCCCCCTCCGGGAGGGAAGTTTCCCCGGCAGAACAGCTCCGCCGGAGCCCTAGATTGGTTCTGTCCATGTTCCGCCTCGAGACGGCGGCGCTTCATCCCGAAAGCTCCCTTATGATTTTTTTTCCAGGTCAAAACCCTCCATATAGCAGAAAATGGGCACCGGAGGCCTGCCAGGGGGCCCACAAGCCACAGGGGCGCGCCCAGGGGTGTAGGGCACGCCCCCCTGGCTTGTGACTCCCTGGTGGGTCCCCTCTGGTATTTATTTCGCCCAATATTTTTTATATATTCCAAAATAATTCTCCGTAGATTTTCAGGACTTTTGGAGTTGTGCAGAATAGGTATCTCAGATTTGCTTCTTTTCCAGTCCAGAATTCCAGCTGCCGGCATTCTCCCTCTTCATGTAAACCTTGTAAAATAAGAGAGAAAAGGCATAAGTATTGTACCAAAATGTGTATTAACAGCCCATAATGCAATAAATATCGATATAAAAGCATGATGCAAAATGGACGTATCAACTCCCCCAAGCTTAGACCTCGCTTGTCCTCAAGCGAAAGCCGAAATCGATAAATATGTCCACATGTTTAGAGATAGAGGTGTCGATAAAATAAAATACGGACATGAAGGCATTATGGTTATCTTTAGGACAACAACATATATTGACATATAATTTCTTATGCTAGAGTAACAATTCATTCACAAGGTAAAGTATGAATCAAGAACTCTATTGAAAACCAACAAACTATGATCTCAGTCATTGAAGCAATTCCAATTTATCATAACGTAGGAAAGAGTCAATATAAGAGCTTGTAAAGCAAATCCACATACTCAATCATCTTTTAGTCTTTCATAATTGCTAACACTCACGCGGTACCTATGAGGTCAAAGCTTCAATCGGACACAGAGAAAGATAGGGGCTTATAGTATTGCCTCCCAACTATTTACCTCAAGGGTAATGTCAACAGAAATAACTCATGCTCACCCACATCCGAGTGGATATATGTGTCTAGATCATTCCTAAACACATGATGCTTGTCAAGAGATAAAGGCGAAATAAAGGAAGTGGTGAAGATCACCGCGACTCTTGCATAAAAGTAAGTACTAGAAAGTAAAGGTAACAGATAGGCCCTTCGCAGAGGGAAGCAGAGGTTGTCATGCACTTTTATAGTTGGATGCGCAATCCCTTAATGCAAAAGAACGTCACTTTATATTGCCCCTTGTGATAAAGAACTTTATTATGCAGTATGTCGCTTTTATTTCTTCCATATCACAAGTTCGTATAAAGTTTATTTTCCTCACACCAATAGATCACACATATTTAGAGAGCAATTTTTATTGCTTGCACCGATGACAACTTACTTGAAGGATCTTACTCAATCCATAGGTAGGTATGGTGGACTCTCATGGCAAAACTGGGTTAAAGGTGTTTGATTACAGAAGTAGTATCTCTACTTGGTGCGGAAGTTTTGGCTGATATGGGGTGGAAGCAAGCGACACATGTTAAAGGATCTAAAACCATATAATTTCTATTCGGAAATAAGCAAACATAACCCATTATGTTGTCTTCCTTGTCCAACATCAACTTCTTAACATATAATATTTTAATGAGTGCTCACAATCATAAAAGATGTCCAAGATGATATATTCATATGTGAACCTCTCTTTTTTTATTACTTCATTTTAATTGCAACAATGACCAAAAGCTTTGTTTGTCAACTCACAACAAATTTCAATCGGCATACCTCTTATATGTGAAGTCATCACCCCCCATAAGATCATCATATATACACTTTGCTTTTATTCTATACTTCTTTCTATTTCTTTTTCTCAAGATCATAGGAAGCAAGCAAAGTCCTCAACTCAAAACTACTCTTTATTATATAACTCTCAGACTTGCTTACATAGGGGGAACATAAAGCAAAACTCAAAACTAGATCACACTAAAGACTTTATTGTACTAGATCAAGATATAACCAAAAGGATCGAACTAAGAAAAATGATAAAAGTAAAAGATGTGATGGTGATAAGATACCGGGGCACCTCCCCCAAGCTTGGCACATGCCAAGGGGAGTGCCCATACCCATGTGTTTAGTTGTCTTTCTTCGGAGGTGTCGATGTTATATTCTTGGCGATGATGCACCTCAGAATGCGATTCTCCTCCTCAAGCCTATTATTTTGCTGTCTAAGATCCATTATTTCCTTGCGAAGTTTTCCAGTGACGGTTATAGCTCCCATAACCCATGGATGTTTCATTGCTGCGGGAGAAGAAGCAACACTCTTTTTCATATTTTCATAAGTAAGAAATTTAGCATTGGGAGGGATAACCGAATTCGGAATTGCTGAGCTCTGAAGTTCTTCCAACATGGCTCCAGGTTGTAGGCGAGAGGTAACTTCCTGGTCTTCCTCCATGGCATCTATCCTTTTCAAGTCAGCCTCCATCTCTTCCTCCGTGGCCTGCCCGAAGTGGTTGGCTTCGCTGAATGCTCCGGACCCCGGTGTCAGGTGAGAGGCACGGCTCTCCCCGACCGACTCTTGCGAAGACATCTTGCTCTAAATCTGCTGCAGAAACAACTCAAAACGAAAACAGGAGGTATTGTCGTGTTACGAAGGTCAAAACCTTCGGGAGATTATATAATGAATTTTTACCGACCTGAAGGAATAAACCACAAGAAAACGGAGTCCGGAGGGTACACGGGGTGGCCACAAGCCACAGGGGCGCGCCCAGGGGGGTAGGGCGTGCCCCCCTGGCTTGTCGCCTCCTCGTGCACTCTTCGGACTACTTTAAATTTTCCTAATTTATTAAATATTCAAAAACGGATAAAAATTTCTATTGGAAAATTTTTGGAGTCGGTTTGCTTACCGTAACACATACCTATTCCTTTTCGGAGTCTGAAACGTTCTGATAAGTCTCCCTAATGTACTCCTCCGGAGTCATAGTATTGATAACATTGGTTTCAACATTTATGGGAGTACATGAGATATAATGTTTGATTCTTTGCCCGTTTACCACCTTCGGATTTGTGCCCTCAACGTTGTTGATCTTGATGGCACCGGAACGATATACTTCCTCGATAATGTAAGGCCCTTCCCATTTAGAGAGAAGTTTTCCTGCAAAAAATCTTAAACGAGAATTGTATAGCAAGACATGATCACCTACATTGAATTCACGCTTTTGTATCCTTTTATCATGCCATCTCTTAACTTTTTCTTTAAACAACTTGGCATTCTCATAGGCCTGGGTTCTCCATTCATCAAGTGAGCTTATGTCAAATAACCTCTTCTCACCAACAAGTTTGAAATCATAGTTGAGCTCTTTGATTGCCCAATAAGCTTTATGTTCTAGTTCAAGAGGTAAGTGACATGCTTTACCATAAACCATCTTATACGGAGACATACCCATAGGGTTTTTATAAGCAGTTCTATAAGACCATAATGCATCATCAAGTTTCTTAGACCAATTCTTTCTGGATCTATTAACAGTCTTCTGCAAGATCAATTTAATTTCTCTATTGGTCAATTTTACTTGACCACTAGACTGAGGATGATAAGGAGATGCAATTCTATGATTAACATCATACTTAGCAAGCAGTTTACGGAAAGCACCATGAATAAAGTGTGAACCACCATCAGTCATTAAATATCTAGGGACTCCAAATCTAGGGAAAATAACTTCTTTAAGCATTTTAATAGAAGTGTTATGATCAGCGCTACTAGTTGGAATAGCTTCTACCCACTTAGTAACATAATCAACAGCAAGTAGAATATGAGTATACCCGTTAGACTGTGGAAAAGGTCCCATATAATCAAAACCCCAAACATCAAATGGTTCAATAACAAGAGAGTAATTCATAGGCATTTCCTGACGTCTACTAATATTACCAATTCTTTGACATTCATCACAAGACAAGACAAACTTACGAGCATCCTTGAAGAGAGTAGGCCAATAAAACCAGATTGTAGTACCTTATGTGCAGTTCTATCTCCAGCGTGGTGTCCTCCGTAGGCCTCGGAATGACACTTGTGAAGGATCTGTTCCTGTTCATGCTCAGGCACACAACGTCTAATAACACCATCTACTCCATCTTTATAAAGGTGTGGGTCATCCCAAAAGTAATGTCTTAAATCATAAAAGAACTTTTTCTTTTGTTGGTATGTGAAACTAGGTGGTATAAATTTAGCAACAATGTAATTAGCATAATCAGCATACCATGGAGCATTGCGCGAAGCATTTATGACAGCTAATTGTTCATCAGGAAAGCTATCATCAATAGGTAGTGGGTCATCAAGCACTACAGGAATCAGCTTCTTTGTCGTCTGCCATAGCAGACGGCAAAGGCATACTTTGCGGACGGCAAAGCCTTTGCCGTCTGCCAGCAGACGGCCAACACTCCGGCTGAACGGCTGCCGGCAAAGGCCTCTTTGCCGTCTGCTGGCAGACGGCAAAGAAGCTAAGCTCTTTGCCGTCTGCTGGCAGACGGCAAAGCACCTGGACGGCAGACAAAAGGTGCCAGCCCCGTTAGAGGACTAACGGCGCTCTTTGCCGTCTGCCAGCAGACGGCAAAGAGCTGCAGCTGACGTCAGCTGACGTCATGCGTCAGCTGGGCTAACGCAGGCTCTTTGCCGTCTGCCAGCAGACGGCAAAGAAGCAAAGGTCTTTGCCGTCTGCCAGCAGACGGCAAAGAGGCCAAATAGGCCAGCCCAGGTTGCACAGGCTGCTGCCACGTGCCCACTTTGCCGTCTGCTAGCAGACGGCAAAGTGGCTATATAGCAACTGTTTTTTCTGTTTTTTCTTATATCAATTCATTTTCACAGAAATTCAAACACACACATATATATATTCAGAATCACATAATAAGGCAAAACATTATGTCTTATCCACCACATAATATGTCTCATCCACCACATAATAAACAACACATATGCAAATAATATGCAAGCCATATGGATATGATCATCCAACACATACCAAATCAAAACATATGCAAGTCTCATCCATACATATGCAAGTTTCATTCATCTATACATACATATGCAAGTGTCACATTGTTGATCCTACAAAATCAAAAGAAAATGGAAGGACAAGGACTCCATGAACGCAAGCTTCCGTGAAGTGAATCAAATCTGCAAAATGAGAAAGAAGAAAGTTAGAAGAACAAGACTAGAAGAAGAAGAAGAAGAAGAAGACTAGAATTTTTCTCCTCTTCTTGTTCTTCTTCTTATTGCTTACTTGTGTCATTTTAGAGCTAACCTAGGTAAATAGGCCATTTTTGACCTAAATATGCTAAGTATATCATAAATGAACTTACAAAAGCTAAGTATAGGTCATTTTTGTGCTAACATAAGTAATTATGCCATTTTTGAGCTAATTAAGCATATTAAGTCATTTTGGAGCTAAATAGGTCATTTCTTAAGCATATTATGTCATTTTTGAGCTAGCTAAGCATATTAAGTCATTTTGGAGGAATAAATGCTAAGTATAGGTCATTTTAGAGCTATCCTAGGTTAAATAGGTCATTTTAGAGCTATCCAAGGTTAAATAGGTCCATTTTTTAGCTAGCTAAGCATATAAATTCATTTTGGAGGAATAAATGCTAAGTATAGGTCATTTTAGAGCTATCATATGTTAAATAGGTCATGTTTGAGCTAATTAAGGTTATTATGTCATTTTTGAGCTAGCTAAGCATATAAATTCATTTTGGAGGAATAAATGCTAAGTATAGGTCATTTGAGAGCTATCCTAGGTTAAATAGGTCATTTTGGAGCTAATTAAGGTTATTATGTCATTTTTGAGCTACCTAAGCATATTAAGTCATTTTGGAGGAATAAATGCTAAGTATATGTCATTTTAGAGCTATCCTAGGTTAAATAGGTCATTTTGGAGCTAATTAAGGTTTTTATGTAATTTTTGAGCTAGCTAAGCATATAAATTCATTTTGGAGGAATAAATGCTAAGTATAGGTCATTTTAGAGCTATCCTAGGTTAAAAAATGAATACCTGACATGAATAATATGTATATAATTTAAGTGTATCATCATCATGAACATAATAAAAAATTGAATACCTAACATGAACTAATTAATAATATATATTTACATAATAATAATTGAATACTTGGCATGAACTATAATATTAATCTTCATCGTCATCATTAATAAATGCATCATCATCGTCTATATATGCTTCGGGGTCAATAAATGCATCATCATCATCATCACTATCAGTAATGACGTGCTCATCATCATCATCAATAAATGCATCAACATGTGGAAGGCCTCCTGTACGTAATCGGTTAAGCATTGACAGGTCATCCGCAGCAGTAACCTCTTCTTGTTCCGTCTCTTCTTGTTCCGGCTCTTCTTGTTCCGGCTCAGGCTCGGATTCACTGCCGCTGTCTACTTCAATGTTCTGGTGTGAAGTAGAGCGGTTCTTGAAACGTTTTCTAGAAAGACGTGTTTCTTGGAAGAATTCTCCTTCATATGTGTCTGGGTTAATGTGAGGTTCATAATCCTCTTCATTGGGGGGAGGTGGTCTAACACGTGGCGGCACTTCATAAACGACATCCCAACCATTCAGATTTGGATCAGTTTGGCAGGCCCACGGTAGATAGAAAACTTGGGTCGCCTATTGAGCCATAATATAGAAATCGGGAACATCCAAATGGGTGCTTTGTTTGATTTCGACTAGCCCTAGATGTTCATGAGTCCTTCTAGTCTCCTTCGGCTGGAACCAATAACATTTGAAGACTACGACGTTCGGTGGGTTTGCACCATAGAATAGAAGTTCATAAATTGCTTCAACTCTTCCATAATACTCGGTACCTCCTTCGCCGATAGCAGAGACACAACAATTTGTAGACTTTCGGTCGGCCATAGATAGCTCTTTGCCATAGGTACGAAAGCGATACCCGTTGATGTCGTATTTGTCAAATGAACGGACCTTATAGTCAAAACCATTTGCGACTTGTCTCAATTCGGCGTCCATAGACTCTGAACTAGCCTACAAGTTTAATACGAAAGGATTGTTGCATTAGCCGGAAATTAGACGAAGAAATGAAATGGTCTAATGGAAATTACCGTTTGTTTGAACCAAGAGATGAAACTGGGATAGCCGCCTCCATGCATTGCCAGAAGCTCATACTCTTCGACGGAATCCTTTTGGATCACCGCTCCATACGAGAATTCGGCGACATATCGACTGTATCAAATATCCGGGAATAAGAGCAGTTCAAAGGAATTAGAGGTTGCGAAACAATGTACCGAGAACTTACTCGATGTACGGCCGCACTTCTGTTAGGTTGTTCAAGATATACAACGTAATCGTCCGCCATTCGTCGACATCCAACGGTAAGGAAGTATAAGCACCGGCTGGTGCGAGCTTCCCTTTGAATAGGCTGAGGTTGGATCCACCCTTTTTAGGGTCGCCTGCATTGTACCGAGGCTTCGGATTATGCAAATGACGATTTTTGGCTTCGTAGTGTGCTGTCACGAAGTTTGCCGCCTCCTCGGTAATGAATTCCTCGGCCATCGATGCTTCAATTTGACGTTTATTTTTACATTTTTCTCGAAGCGTCTTCTGCATCCTCTCAGTTGCGTAGCACCAACGATTCTGCTCGGGCCCCCCCAATCGTGCCTCGGTCGGGAGATGCAAAATCAAATGCTGCATTGGATTAAAGAAGCCCGGTGGAAAGATCTTCTCTAACTTGCAGATCAACTCCGGCGCCAACTCTTCCAGTTCTTCTAGCAAGCCAGGTGATAGTTCTTTTGCACAAAGAACACGGAATAAATAGCTCAGCTCTGCCAGTACTAGCCATTCATCCTCAGGGATAAAGCCACGCAACATCACCGGCATTACCCGCTCAAGCCATATGTGCCAATCATGACTCTTGAGACCAAATATTTTCAATTTTTCAAGGCTCGCTCCCCTCTTTAGATTCGCTACATACCCATCGGGGTACATCAACTCATTTTTCACCCACAGGAGTATTTCCCTCATAACTGGCCTTCCAAGATTGAACCATGCCTTTGGCTTCGTCCAGTTCTTCTTTCCTTTCGGTTGTCGCATGTTTTGTAGTGGTCTATCACATAGAGCCTGTTGATCGACTCTAGCCTTAGGATTATCCTTCGTTTTCCCCTCTATGCCGAACAATGTACCAAAGAGGGCCTCGCCGACATTCTTTTCAGTGTGCATCACGTCGATGTTGTGTGGGCAAAGGAGGTCTTTGAAGTAAGGCAGATCCCACAAGCATGTCTTGTGAGTCCAGGCGTGTTCCGAATTATACCCCTTGAAATACCCTGGACGCTCTGGATCCGGCTCGAGAGAGTTTAGCTGATCCAGGGTCTGTTGGCCTGTCAACGCAGGTGGTGCAGAGTTTTTGACGACTCTACCTTTGATGAAGTTCTTCTTGTCTTTTCTGAACTTATGGCGAGGATCCAGGAACTGTCTATGCATGTCGAAGCAAGAAAACTTGCCACCCGTCTGCAGCCGACGAAACTCAAGAGCTGCCTTGCATGTGGGGCACGGGAACCTTCCATGCACACACCAGCCAACGAATAGCGCATACGCCGGCAAGTCATGCATCGAGTACATGTACCACACACGCATTAGGAAGTTTTTTTTTGTAGCGGCATCGTATGTCTTGATCCCATTATCCCAAGCTTCTTGCAGTTCATCCTTAAGCGGCTGCATGTACACATTCATACTCTTCCCCGGATAGTTGGGCCCCGGAATTATCAACGTCAGGAAAATGTTCTTTCTTTGCATAATCTGTCCGGGGGGGAGATTGAGTGGAATGACAAATACAGGCCAACAACTGTATTGGGCTGCCATCATACCAAACACATTGAACCCATCCGTGCTTATGGCGATTCGAGGATGCCTTGGATCTGCCGCTTTAGCATGATGTATTGCATCGAAGCGCTTCCACGCAAAAGCGTCCGATGTGTGTACCAACATCGGCTCCCCATCTGCATCTAGTTCGGTTCTTTTGCCCAATTTGTGCCATGTCATCTGTCTGGCCGTCTCTTCGACCATGAAAAGACGTTGAAGTCTTGGTATGATTGGCATATACCGAAGAACATTAACTGGGATTTTTGTCTGACTCTTCTCACCCATACCGTTGTCTACCTCAACATACCTGGAAGACTGGCAAACGGGACAATACTTCAAGTCTGCATACTCAAGCCTAAATAAGGCACATCCTTTCTCACAGGCATCTATCTTCTCATAGGGCATCTTAAGTACACGGAGGATTTTGTCCGACTGGTACAGGTTTGCAGGCATTACATGGCCTTTGGGTAGAAAACGTCCAAATAGTGTCATCATCGCGTCGTAGCATTCTCTGCCCAAGTTGAATTGAGCCTTCAGAGCCATTACTTGTGCGATGGCATCCAGCTGACAAAGCTCAGTGTGCTCGTGGAGAGGACGTTTTGAAGACTCCAACATATCATTGAAGGCTTTTGCAGATTCCTCCATCTCATCGTCCGAATCCCGAGCTTCATCAAAGTCTTCCACCAAGTCTTCCATCCCGGTACCATGCTCGTCGGTGCGACGACGGCCCTCCTCAGCTCTGGCACGTTGGGCAGACTCACCATGAAATGTCCAGACCTTATAATTAGGCGTAAAACACAACTTTTGCAGGTGTTTGATCATTTCAAACTCTGACTTCTTATGAAAGTTGTCGCACTCGACACAGGGGCACCAGGTTGTTTCCTGTCCATTTGCAAATGCGGCTCTCACAAACCCCTTGGTTTTTCTTATCCATTCATGGGTCATGTCTTTCTGACTAGTGTGACCGGTGTACATCCACGCACGGTCACTCATCTTGCCTAGCTACTGGACACACAAGAAATATATACATAATTCAGCAAACCATATTCATCAGTTAATAGAGTTTGTCAGTTTTATTACGTCCATTCAACCTAGACGCTAGTAGGTAAAGATAGGTCCTAATCCCACCCGAGTATGTGTAGATGGGTTCGTTTTCCCATGCTCGGCTCCGGATCTGACGCAAAATTTCGGCAGCACCTCCCCGCTGTTCTCCTGATACACGTCTCGGCAATAAGCAGAGAGGATGTGTACCCGGAGAACAACAGGGAGGCACTGACGAAATTCTGCATCGGATCCGGAGTAGAGCATATGGGAAAATGAACCCAATCTACACATACTCGGGCTGTCCATGGATAACGTTGGACAATTCGAAAGAATCACGGTTATAAATATGCAAATGCATGCATATTTATAGATGTAACCCTTTCGAACGGGAGACGCATAGTGGTCACGCATACTGATGATTGACACCTATAGCTAGCAAGTTTCATCGGCACGAAGACCGGAACAGAGCAAATGAAGGGGGGAGGAGGAGATGTCATTTGTGCTCACCCACGAACGCAGGGGCGGAGCTCGTCGTACGCACGGGGAGGTCGTCGAACACCAGACCCTCGCAGCAACGAAAGAACTGCACATTTAAATCCACCCGATCAACACAAATATATATGATGTTTTTCATAACAAAATAGGGAAATATATGACCCCGTCGGCCTCTGGAAGGCCGAAGAGCACCTTTTCGGTCAACAGGAGGCCGAAGAGGTGTCGGCGTCGGGGGTGTCGTGGTGTCGGGCTGTCGTGGTGTCGGGGTGTCGGGTCGGGGTGTCGGGGTGCCGTGGTGTCGGGGTGTCGGGGTGTCGTGTCGGGGTGTCGGGGTGTGTCGGATGTCGTGTCGGGGTGTCATGTCGGGGTCGGGGTCAGGGTCGGGGTGTCGGGGTGTCGTGTCGGGGTCGGGGTGTCGTGTCGGGGTCGGGGTCCGGGTGTCGGGGTCTTTTTTTCCTCTTTTTCCTTTTCTTCTTCTTCCTCTTCTTCCTTTTCTTCCTTTTTTCCTTCTTCTTCTTCTTCTTCTTCTTCTTCTTCTTCTTCTTTTTTCTTCTCCTCCTCCTCTTCTTTTCTTCTTCCTTTCCTTTTTCCTCTTCTTCTTCTCCTCCTCTCCTCCTCCTCTTCTTCTTCTTCTTCTTCTTCTTCTTCTTCTTCTTCTTCTTCTTCTTCTTCTTCTTCTTATTCTTCTTATTTTTTCTTCTCCTCCTCCTCTTCTTCTTTTTCTTTTTCTTCTTCTTCTTCTTCTTCTTCTTCTTATTTTTTCTAAATATCTAAATATCTAAAACCTAAACAGAAAAAATAAAAAAAATAAAAAAAGGGGCAGGAGGGGGAGCTCACCAGAGGGGGGCAGAGGGGTTGGCCGGCGAGGGGGCGGCGATGGGGCTGGCCGGCGTCCGGGCCGCGACGGGTCGGCGAGGGGGCGGCCGGGCCGCGATGGGGCGGCGAGGGGCAGGCCTGGGCGCGGCCGCGCGGGCACGGGGCGGGGCAGTGGGGCGGGGCAGTGGGCGGCGTCGGCAGTCGCGGGTGCAGCGGCGGCGAGCGGCGGGCGGGGGCCGGGGCGGGTCGGGGGCGGCGGCGGGTGCGGCGGCGGCGTGGGGTCGGGGTCGGGAGGGGAGAGGCAGAGAGAGTGGAGAGAGTGGAGGGGGGGTGGGCCGTTAGGGCCGTTACTAGGTATTTTCTTTGCCGTCTGCTAGCAGACGGCAAAGATTCTTTGCCGTCCGCTAGCAGACGGCAAAGAGGTGGGGTGGGCCGTTGCAGTTAACTGGCCTCCACTGGGCCCCACCCCACCTCTTTGCCGTCTGCTAGCGGACGGCAAAGAAACTTTGCCGTCCGCTAGCAGACGGCAAAGAGTTGGCTGATGGCAAAGAGTGTCTTTGCCATCAGCCAGATCTTTGCCGTCTGCTTTCCCAAAGCAGACGGCAAACAACCTCTTTGTCGTCTGCCAGCAGATGGCAAAGAGCTGGCAGATGGCAAAGTCCCTGATTCCAGTAGTGAAGAACATTCTCTAATCTAGACAAGTTATCTGCTACGGGGTTATCAGCACCCTTTCTATCAATAATATGCAAATCAAATTCTTGTAGCAGAAGGACCCATCTAATAAGTCTAGGTTTAGCATATTTCTTTTCCATAAGATATTTGATAGAAGGATGATCAGTGTGAACAGTTACTTTGGAATCAACAATATAAGGTCTGAACTTATCACAAGCAAACACAACTGCTAAAATTCCTTTCCAGTGGTAGCATAGTTTCTTTGAGCACTGTCTAGAGTTTTACTAGCATAATGGATAACATTTAATTTCTTATCAACTCTTTGTCCTAGAACAGCACCAACGGCATAATCACTAGCATCACACATAATTTCAAAGGGTAGGTTCCAATCAGGTGGTTGAACAACAGGTGCGGAAATCAAGGCATTCTTAAGAATTTCAAATGCTTCTACACAATCATCATCAAAAACGAATGGAACATATTTTTGCAAAAGATTGATGAGAGGCCTAGAAATCTTAGAAAAGTCTTTAATAAACCTCCTATAGAAACCAGCATGACCAAGGAAACTTCCTATACCTCTGATATCCGTGGGACACGGCATTTTTTCAATAGCATCGACTTTAACTTTATCAACCTCAATACCTCTTTCGGAGATCTTGTGCCCCAAGAAAATACCTTCATTAACCATAAAGTGGCACTTTTCCCAATTCAAGAAAAGATTAGTTTCTTCGCATCTCTGCAAAACTCGATCAAGGTTGCTCAAGCAATCATCAAAAGAAGTTCCGTAAACGGAAAAATCATCCATGAAAACCTCAACAATCTTTTCACAAAAGTCAGAGAATATAGCCAGCATACATCTTTGAAAGGTAGCAGGTGCATTGCATAAACCAAAAGGCATACGTCTATAAGCAAAGGTACCGAAAGGACAAGTAAAAGTGGTTTTTTCTTGATCCTCTTTTGACACAGGTATTTGAGAGAAACCAGAATAACCATCTAGAAAGCAAAAATGTGTATGTTTGGATAGTCTTTCTAGCATTTGATCGATAAAAGGTAGAGGATAATGATCTTTCCTAGTAGCTTTATTTAATTTCCTAAAATCAATTACCATTCTATAACCCGTAACAATTCTTTGCGGGATCAATTCATTTTTATCATTAGGGACAACGGTAATACCTCCCTTTTTAGGGACACAATGAACGGGACTAACCCATCTACTATCAGCAATAGGATAAATTATACCTGCCTCCAGAAGCTTTAGTATTCCATTTCTTACCACTTCTTTCATTTTAGGATTTAACCGTCATTGGTGATCAACAACTGGTTTAGCATCAGTCTCCATATTAATTTTATGCTGACATAGAGTGGGACTAATGCCCTTAAGATCATCAAGAGTATATCCAATAGCAGCACGGTGCTTCCTCAAAGTTTTCAATAATCTCTTTTCTTCATGCTCTGAAAGGTTAGCACTAATAATAATAGGATATATCTCCTTTTCATCAAGATAAGCATATTTCAGAGTATCAGGTAATTGCTTAAGCTCAAACACGGGATCACCCTTGGGTGGAGGAGGATCCCCAAGTATTTCAACAGGTAGGTTGTGTTTCAAAATAGGTTGCTGATCAAAGAAAATCTTATCTATTTCATTCCTTTCATTCATATGCATATCATTTTCATGGTCTAGCAAATATTGTTCTAAAGGATCAGTAGGAGGCACAGCAATAGAAGCGAGACCAATAATTTCATCTTTACTAGGCAATTCCTTATCATGGGGTTGTCTACGAAATTTAGAGAAATTGAACTCATGAGACACATCCCCAAAACTTACAGTAACAGTTTCTTTCTCACAATCTATCTTAGCATTAACAGTATTCAAGAAAGGTCTACCAAATATAATGGGACAAAAATCTTCTTGTGGGGAACCAAGAACAAGAAAGTCAGTAGGATACTTTATTTTCCCACACAAGACTTCAACATCTCTAACAATCCCAATTGGTGCTATAATATCTCTATTAGCAAGCTTAATGGTAACATCAATTTCCTCTAATTCAGCTGGTGCAATATCATTCATAATTTCTTGATATAAGGTAAAGGGAATTGCACTCACACTAGCACCCACATCACATAAGCCATGATAACAATGATCTCCTATTTTAACAGAAACAACAGGCACGCCAACAATAGGTCTATGTTTACCTTTAGTATCAGGTCTAGCAATTCTAGCAGCTTCATCATAGAAATGAATAACATGCCCATCAATATTATCAACCAAGATATCTTTAACCATAGCAATACTAGGTTCAACTTTAATTTGTTCAGGGGGCGTAGGTGTTCTAGTACAACTCTTACGAACCACAGTTGAAGCTTTAGCATGTTCCTTTATTCTAATAGGGAAGGGCTGTTTCTCAATATAAGCAGTAGGAATAACAGGACTAGCATTAAAAATAATAGTTTCTTCTTCAACTTTAATAGGTTCAACTACTTTAACTTCAATGGGAGGATGATATTTAAACCACTTCTCTTTAGGGAGATCAACATGAGTAGCAAAAGATTCACAGAAAGAAGCTACTATCTCAGAGTCAAGTCCATATTTAGTGCTAAAATCACGAAAAGCATCGGTGTCTATAAAGGATTTAACACAATCGAACTTAAGGTTTATACCTGACTCCTTACCTTCGTCGAGTTCCCAATCTTCAGAGTTGCGTTTAATTCTTTCCAATAAGTCCCATTTGAATTCAATATCTTTCTTCATAAAGGAACCAGCACAAGAAGTATCGAGCATGGATTGATCATTACGAGAAAGCCGAGCATAAAAATTCTGAATAATAATTTCTCTCGGAAGCTCATGATTGGGGCATGAATATAACATTGACTTAAGCCTCCCCCAAGCTTGAGCGATTCTTTCTCCTTCATGAGGCCAAAAATTATAAATATAATTCCAATCACGATGAACCAGATGCATAGGATAAAACTTCTGATGAAATTCCAATTTCAATCGGTTGTAGTTCCATGATCCAATATCATCACATAGCCTATACCATGTCAATGCCTTCTCCTTCAAAGATAAAGGAAATACCTTCTTCTTGACATCATCCTCGGGAAAACCTGCAAGGTTAAATAATCCACAAACTTCATCCACATAGATTAGATGCAAATCAGGATGTAGTGTTCCATCTCCTGCATAAGGATTAGCTAGCAGTTTCTCTATCATACCCGAAGGAATTTCATAATAACTATTTTCAGTAGGTGCAGTAGGTTGAGGAGCATCCCTTTGTGCTTCCGGTCGAGGTGAAGATACCCCGAACAAGCCCCTCAAAGGATTATTTTCCATAGTAACAAGTGATAGTAAATTTCAGCACACTATATAAATTTTTCCTTACCAAGTTCCACACACCAAAGACGCTTCACTCCCTGGCAACGGCGCTAGAAAAGATTCTTGATGACCCACGAGTATAGGGGATCTATTGTAGTCCTTTTGATAAGTAAGAGTGTCGAACCCAACGAGGAGCAGAAAGAAATGAGAAGCGGTTTTCAGTAAGGTATTCTCTGCAAGCACTGAAATTATTGGTAACAGATAGTTTTGTGATAGGATAATTCTTAACGGATAGCAAGTAACAAATGTAACAAAGGTGCAGCAAGGTGGCCCAATCCTTTTTGTAGCAAAGGACAAGCCTGGATAAACTTTTATATAAAGCAAAGCGCTCCCGAGGACACATGGGAATTTCTGTCAAGCTAGTTTTCATCATGCTCATATGATTCGCGTTCGTTACTTTGATAATTTGATATGTGGGTGGACCGGTGCTTGGGTGCTGTCCTTACTTGGACAAGCCTCCCACTTATGATTAACCTCTCTCGCAAGCATCCGCAACTACAAAAGAAGAATTAAGATAAATCTAACCATAGCAAGAAACATATGGATCCAAATCAGCCCCTTACGAAGCAACGCATAAACTAGGGTTTAAGCTTCTGTCACTCTAGCAACCCATCATCTACTTATTACTTCCCAATGCCTTCCTCTAGGCCCAAATAATGGTGAAGTGTCATGTAGTCGACGTTCACATAACACCACTAGAGGAGAGACAACATACACCTCATCAAAATATCGAACGAATACCAAATTCACATGATTACTTATAACAAGACTTATCCCATGTCCTCAGGAACAAACGTAATTACTCACAAAGCATATTCATGTTCATGATCAGAGGAGTATTAATTATCATTAAGGATCTGAACATATGATCTTCCACCAAGTAAACCAACTAGCATCAACTACAAGGAGTAATCAACACTACTAGCAACCCACAGGTACCAATCTGAGGTTTTGGGACAAAGATCGGATACAAGAGATGAACTAGGGTTTGAGAGGAGATGGTGCTGGTGAAGATGTTGATGGAGATTGACCCCCTCTCGATGAGAGGATCGTTGGTGACGACGATGGCTTCGATTTCCCCCTCCGGGGGGGAAGTTTCCCCGGCAGAACAGCTCCGCTGGAGCCCTAGATTGGTTCTGTCCAAGTTCCGCCTCGAGACGGCGGCCCTTCGTACCAAAAGCTCCCTTATGATTTTTTCCAGGTCAAAACCCTCCATATAGAAGAAGATGGGCACCGGAGGCCTGCCAGGGGGCCCACAAGCCACAGGGGCGCGCCCAGGGGGGTAGGGCACGCCCCCCTGGCTTGTGACTCCCTGGTGGGTCCCCTCTGGTATTTATTTCGCCCAATATTTTTTATATATTCCAAAATAATTCTCCGTATATTTTCAGGACTTTTGGAGTTGTGCAGAATAGGTATCTCAGATTTGCTCCTTTTCTAGTCCAGAATTCCAGCTGCCGGCATTCTCCCTCTTCATGTAAACCTTGTAAAATAAGAGAGAAAAGGCATAAGTATTGTACCAAAATGTGTATTAACAGCCCATAATGCAATAAATATTGATATAAAAGTATGATGCAAAATGGACGTATCAATGACGCGTAATTACCGTGAGGGCGTCGAGCTCAGCCAAAGACGAAGCACCGCCGAGCAGGCCAGAGACGGAGGACGGGCTACTATGAACAAGAGCGGGACCAGGTACGGGAGCATGTGCGGTGGCGTGAGCAGGTGCTGGTGGTGCGATGTTCACCGAATTGCTCCCGACGTAGCTGGGAAGGGGAAAGTCCTCTGGCCCTTTATTTGGATTTTTCTTCGTCCATTCGAAAAATGCCAGAATAAAGCTGGTAATGGAAGATGTGAAGTCAGCCGTGACGTGCGCTACCGCTGCACTGACCCTTTCATCGACTATCTGTTCCAACTCTTCTTTGGTCTCAGCTTTGGCCTTAATGACCGCAAGCGCGACCTTCTCGTCGATGTGCTGTTGACTAAGCAACCGTCTCTGCCTTCTTTCCTCCGGCTTCTCGTGGTAGCACGTCTTCCACGAGGCGCCATCTCCGACGCCGTGCACACGTCCATACGACGGCGGTTTATCCTCCGACACCTTTTTCAGTATGTTGAGGGCCCGGTTGAAAGGGGTGTCCCACTTGGGCCTCGCCGACGACTGAGAAGACTCGTCGCTTTCGGCTGCCTTTTGGTGCTGCTCTTTCTACAAAAGGAACATGGATGGTTTACAAATGTGACAAAACTAGTTGTCGAATTGATTGGAAGCTAATATAAGGTGGTAATATAACAATTACTAGTAGTCTCATGAACTCCCTCGTGTTCGGGTCCGTGTAAAAGATTTTCTTGACGGGGTCCCACTTGTACCGGGCCCTGATCCAGTCATGCTCCTGCGGGTCGGTGAACTCCGTCAAGGGGTCTGGGATTCCGTGACTTTCACGTTCGGCGTCCTCCTTGGCCCATACGTGCCTCTTCCCCTCATAACCGAGGCGGTGGGGAGGCGTGTTCCCGGCCTGGAGCGCCTTCATTTTCTCTGACTTTATCTTGACTTCTTCTTTAGCGCAAGTCTCCTTGAATTTTTCGAAGTCCTCTTCCGTTAGTGTCGGATTGTCAGCATGAATCTTGGACCACGGTTCATTCTTCGCAATCACTTTTTTCACCAGTACTTTCCAGGCGGACAAGTCGTTGGTGAACATCGTCATCGCCTTGCTGTTTATCTTTGTCATGGGTTCGTCCTTCCATGGAAGTTGGCTTTCAGTCCGCCCGGGGAACAAGAACCTATTGCGCAACTTCGTTAGGAGCATGTGCTCCATATGTGGTATCTTCTTCAACTTTTCGTCGTTGATGTTGGCGGTTTCCCTGAGGATGCATCCTAGTTGATTGCCGTAGCACGCGCGCACTTCCTCCGGCGCCAGTGGCTCTAATTTCTTGGGGTGCATCGCCGTGACCACAATTTTTCCGATGCCGAGCTTGTTTGGTTTTCGTGCCCTCTTCGGCTTCGGTCCTTCACCGGTCTCGGGGGCGGTGTCGGTGCCGGCGGTGCCAGTGTCGGTGCCGGTGTTGGTGTCGGTGTCGGGGTTGTTGTTGCCACTATCACCCTGCACCCACAACTGGTGTTCGTCCAGGTAACTGAAATAATTGTTTGCTGCCTCGACGGGGTCTTCGTCGAGGCGAGCAGAACCCCCGGCTTCCGCGTGGTCAGACATGTTTCCTACGATTATTTAAGTATGCTCGTTCAATTATTTGGTCGGAATGAAATGAATAATGAAAAGAAAAAAGGGGCCTATATTTGGTCGGAATGTTGATTCATTCCCCTTCCGGCATATCCCGGGCACTCCATATGTCCTAGCTAGTTTCTAGCACAAGTCATGCCGAAAATCACGGAAATTTTCGGCATGACCTTTGCTAAAAAGTGGACATATGGAGCGCCTGAAATTTGCCGGAATGGAAATGAATCAACATTCCGGCAAAACATAGGCCACTCAGAGCATATGACATCAATGACATAGGGTTCATATTGCAAAATGACCTCACTAAACATTTGCAAAATATAAAACAAGTACACATAGGGTTCATATTGCAAAATGACCTCACTAAACATTTGCAAAATATAAAGCAAGTACACATAGGGTTCATATTGCCGGAACGGAAGGGAGCTACTGTTTTTTATTTCTAGCTATTTTATATACCTACAAAAATTGCCCTAGCTAATTTCCTAAAAAAAATTGCCCCTCTTTTCTTCTTCTTCTTCTCCTCTTCTTCTTCTTCTTCTTCTTCTTCTTCTGTTTCTTCTTCTTTTTCTTTTTCCTCTTCTCCTGCTCCTCCCCTCTTTTCCTTCCTCTCCTCTTTCTTCTTCTTCTTCTTCTCTTCTTCTTCTCTTCTTATTCTTCTTCTTTTCCTTTTTCCTCTTCTCCTTCTCCTCCTCTCCTCTTTCTTCTTCTTCTTCTCCTCTTCTTCTTCTTCTTCTTCTTCTTCTTCTTCTTCTTCTTCTTTTCCTTTTTCCTCTTCTCCTACAAAAATTGCCCTAGCTACTTTCCTAAAAAAAATCCTAAATGCTAAAAAAAATCCTACATTCCTAAACACACCTAGCTAGGGTTCATATGAAGGGGAGAAGAGAAGGAGAGGGAGAGGAGAGGGGGGCAGGGGAGAAGAGAGGGAGAGGGAGAGCAGAGGGGGGAGTGGGGAGAAGAGAGGGAGAGGGAGAGGAGGGCAGGGCAGGGGAGAGGAGGACAGGGCAGGGGAGAGAGGAGGCGGCGGCGGGGGAGAGGAGGGCAGGGAGAGGGAGAGGAGAGGAAGGCATACGGCGCGGCGGCGGGCAGGGGAGACGGCGGCTGCGGCGGCTCGGGCAGCGGCGGTCGAGGGCGGGCTCGGGCAGCGGCGGCGAGAGAGAGGAGGGCAGGGGAGAGGAGAGGGAGAATCTTACGGCGCGGTGGCGAGGGCGGGCTCGGGCTCGGGCGGCGGCGGTCGAGGACAGGCTCGGGCAGCGGTGGCGAGGTCGAGGGCAGGCAGGGGAGAGGGCGACGGCGGCGACAGGGGAGTGGGGGAGAGGGGGGAGAGGGGGGAGTGGGGACTTGAGAAAATTTTGAGCCCGCGCGGGGGTTAGCTCAAAATAGCAGTAGCGCTGGGCACAGACCAGTGCTATAGCTAAGTTAGCTATAGCGCTGGTTTCTAACCCAGCGCTACTGCTATGTGTAGCTAGCAGTAGCGTTGGGTTAGGAACCAGCGCTATAGCTAACTTAGCTATAGCGGTTGGCCCTAATCCAGCGCTACTGCTAACTCTTTTCTTTTTATTATTTTCCTTTTCTAGTTTTTAGTTTTCTTTTCTTTTTATTATTTTCCTTTCCTTTCCTTTTCTTTTTCTTTTGTTTTTGCTTTCTCCCTTTTGTTTTTGTTTTTGTTTTTTGTTTATCTCCCGACGGCCTGACACGCAGTCGACGAGAACGTCGATCTCCCTCTCCCCACACTGCGCGAATATCACCGGAACCATGTATACATCATTTGACCGATAACGGTTACTTAAGTGCATACACAAAATAGATACATATATATAGATGATGGTTTCTCAGCTGCGTCGACGACGTTTCACATTGAGCTTCTTCCCTTTCTTGTTTGTTGACGTATAATTGAGCCCCTCTTTATGACTTTTCCGGCACCATGGAGTACGATCTTTCTTACATAATGTAGTCTTGATTCTTCTTTTCACATATGCTTCATCGTCATCGTCATCTTCCCTCATAGGGTTGCCGTATTGGTCGTAGTCTTCCTCGTTGGCGACTCCATCTATTCCGACGATGCACCTTTTGCCTCTCCTCACGACAACACGGCCGGCATTGGTCTGGTCGGTTATGAAGAAGCATTGTGTCACGTGCTTAGCGTGTACCCATGGCTCAGTTTTGGCGATGACGTTAACGTTCACGGTAGCGCTATTCGCGTCGGGTATACACATGGTAGTGAAATACTTGTTTTCTCTTACGACGGCCTTAGCCCATCTGACACGGAACATCATCGCAGCGTGCAATTCAGCGTAGTCAAGCTCCCAGATCTCTTCGACCCTTCCGTAGAATCTTTCAGTTGTGTCGTTGGCGTCGGTCACGCATTCAATCGTCACCCCTGAGTTCTGGTACTCACTGTCCATGTCTTTGGCCTCCGTGTAGAATGTGTACCCATTGATATCGTATGCCTGATAGGACGCGAGTTTGGGCGCGGGACCATGTGCTAAGGTGTGTATGAGCAATCCGTCCGAACTGCCCTCTTCAGGGGGATTAGCAAGAATATGCTCTTTGAACCAACGCAAGAAAGTGGCATTGTGCTCTACAGTAACTTCGTCGTCCGTCTTGCGCATCCCCTGATCACGGTACTTCTTTGCGATGGTTTCTTTGTGCAGTGTCACATAATCATCTACCACATCTAGGTGTTGTAGCACTACTAAGTTAGCCCTGTCAAAGTCGCCCCGTCGATCCGAGTAGTCCACGTGCAATTCCCTCCGGCCATTGTTGTGACCTTCTCCTCCGAGCCTCCCATGGTGCTTATTGACGGGCAAACCAACAACAGGGTCTCCGCCGCCTATATAATTCTCGCAAAAGGAGATGCACTCTTGGGTCGGATAACCCTGGACGATGCTCCCATCAGGATGGGACATGTTACGAACGAATCCTTTGATGACCCCATTCATCCTCTCGAACGGCATCATGCTGTGAAGGAATGTCGGCCCGAGGTCGATGAGGTCGTCCACGATGTGGACACACAGATGCACCATGATGTCAAAGAACGAGGGCGGAAAGTACATCTCAAGCTCACATAGTATGACAACGATCTCTTCCTGTAGCCTTCGGAGCTGCTTCACACTGATGGACTTTCGAGAGATAACGTCGAAGAAGTTGCAGAGACCAGTAAGCGTGTCACGGACGTGCTTCTCCATTATCCCTCTAATGGCAACCGGGAGTATTTGCGTCATCATCACGTGACAGTCATGAGACTTCATCCCGCTGAACCTTTTCTTCTTGGTGTCTAGAAATCTGCTTATCTTCCCACAGTAACCGGAACTGGCTTTGATTCCCGTAAGGCACTTGATGAATTGATCGATCTCCTTCGGACTTAAGGTGAAGCAAGAAGGGGAGCAATAATTCTCCTCCTTCTTCTTGACTTTTCTGCCCCTTGGCCCCGCCTCCGCCTCCATCTCCGTCTCCTCCGTCGACTTTTTACGGGGCATGTGGAGATCTCTCCTGCTCTCATAATCTTCCAAGTCTTTCCTTGCCTTCGGCCCATCCTTGGTCTTGTCCGGCATGTTCATCAGTGTGCCAAGCAAGCTCTCGAGGATATTCTTCGTGATATGCATTTGATCAAGGCAATGAGGCGTGTCGTGATTGTGCCAGTACTCCAAGTCCCAGAAAACAGACCTCGTTTTCCATACCTTCAGCAGCGGCTCCGGTGCCTTTTCCATCTTTCCCGGTGCCGGGCACTGTTCCCAGTTATTCAACAGCTCGTTGATTTCGGCGCCGCTCCTCTTACGTGGAGGTCCTCGATGCTCAGCCAAACCATTGAATAGATCTCCACGTTTTCTCCACGGGTCATCCTTCTCGAGCCATCTACGATGCCCCATGTACACGATTTTCCTAGACCCGCCATCTTTCGTTGACGTAAGCTGCTGAGACGTTGTATCATCCATGCAACTCGTGCATCCACAGTATCCGTGGCACACCTGGCCTGAAGTGTACCCGTAACCGAGATAGTCGTGCACCGTCGTCATCAGCGCGGCTCTCATATAGAAATAATCTCCTATGCTGGCGTCCCATGTCTTGACCGGCGATTTCCATAACGTGTCTAACTCCTCTTTCAGAACCCCCATATACAGGTTAATATTATTTCCCGGTTGTTTCGGCCCTTGAATCAGCATGCTCATGTGTATGTACTTTGTCTTCATGCACAACCATGGGGGGAGGTTGTACATCCATACAAAGACGGGCCATGTGTTGTGGTTGGTGCTCTGGTTTCCAAACGGATTCATGCCATCGGTACTCGCACCAAGCACGATGTTCCTTGCATCTTCTCCGAAAAATCGATATTCGGCGTTGAATGCTCTCCACTGGCTAGCATCTGCGAGGTGTCTCAGCTTCGGATCATCTCCAGCGTCGGGTTTCTTCCTCTCCGCATGTCAGCGCATGAGCTTTGCTTCCTTAGGATCTACGAAATACCGCTGCAGACGGGGAGTGATCGGAAAGTACCATACAACTTTCTGAGGAGCTTTCTTTCCTGCCTTCTTGTATCGAGAAGCATTGCACACTGTACAGCTGGTTTTTTCCGCGTGCTCCCCCCGATAAATGATGCAATCGTTGATGCATGCGTGGTATCTAATGTGCGGCAAATCAAGAGGGCAAACGATTTTCTTGGCCTCCTCGACACTAGTAGGACACAGGTTTCCCGTGGGAAGACCTTTATTATGTAGATACTTCAAATGCTCATCGAGGCTTTTGTCTGTCCATTTGTTTTTGGCCTTCGTCTTTAGAAGTTCGAGCGTGAAACTCAAGCAGGTCACCTCGAGATCGCAACCGTCATACAATGGAGTCTTTGAGTCTACTTCAAGTTGCGCCAACTTGGCCTCCTCTCTAGAAGCAGCTCTGTCGCTAGTCGTACTCTTGCGAAGGAGGTCTCGAACATGAGGGTCCTGCATGACTGAACTTAGTAGCGTCGAAGACTGTGGCGTGTCCGTCGCCTCTTCTCCGCCATGTCCGGACTCTTCTTCGCCGTGTCCGGAATCTTCTCCGCCGCCATGTCCAGACTCTTCTTCGCCGTGTCTGGAATCTTCTCCGCTGCCATGTCCAGACTCTTGCCCGCCGCCATGTCCGGCGCCATCGTCTTCGTGTCGATCGGTCATCTCTTCGTCTAGCCCCATGTCGTTATTCCCTGCAATGTGGAAGTCCTCATCATCATCTTCACTTATCCACCGAGTATAGCCATCCATGAAACCATACATCAGCAGGTGCGCCTTCAAACTGCCACGCTCAAAAGGGTCCAAAATGAGTCCTTCTTTGCATCTTGTACACGGACATCCAATCCCAGTCCGATTATTTGCATACATGTCCATCACCGCGGATTGCAAGTATCGCTCCACCTTCCTTACACTCACCTTCATGACTGCACGGTATAACAAGCAAAAGGGTTATAAACAAAATGCATGCATACATCAAAGTCATATAAAAATTTGGCATGACCTTGCCTAAAAATAGGACATATCGAGTTTGCTCGAAATTCGCCAAAACGGAAATAAATCGACATTTCGGCAAAACATAAGCAACTCACAGGGCATGTCACTCACACAAATCCCTTCATAACGCAAACACACATATTCCCATTCTTGAAATGCACAACTTTTTACTCACCTATACCCCGAGAGAGATTGTGCACGGTTAATTAGATCATTAGGCCTTCGCTACCTATAGGGATCGAAAGTGGATGGCTAAATAGCTAGCTAGATCTAGTTGTTGGGAGGAGAGATGAGACTCTAGCTATGGAGAGGAAGAGAGATGATCTTGCTAGATCTATATGTATGGAAGGAGAGAGAGGCAAATAAATGTGGAAGATAGAGCTAGAAGAGGCCATTTATGGAGGAGAATTATGGTGGAGGGGGCATTAATGGGGAGAGAAGAGAGGTAGAAGGAAGAGAGAAGAAGGGCAATAATGGTGGAGAAGAAACTTAGAGAGGGGAGAGGGGAAAGGAGGGGAGAGGGCAAAGGGGGGAGGAAGAAGGGGGAGAGAGGGGGGTGGGTGAAAAGGCAGCTCTGCCACGATTAGTAGTAGCGCTGCTTTCAACAGCGCGCTACTGCTATGGGGCTTAGTAGTAGCGCTTTCTAGGAGCAGCGCTACTTCTAAGTGGGGCCCCATAGCAGTAGCGGTTTCCTCACAGCAACCGCTACTGCTATGAGCCTTAGTAGTAGCGCTTTATTGTGGGCAGCGCTACTACTAACAATAGTGTCGGTGGGCTCATCGGGTCCCGCTTAGCAGTAGCGCTCTTTATGTTTCCAGCGCTACTGCTAAGTCTTTACTTGTAGCGCTGCCGAAATACAGCGCTACTGGTAGTTACCAGCAGCGCCTGTTACTTTCCAGCGCTACTACTAGTGTCCTGCCTATAAGGTTTCTCCTAGTAGTGATAGGGCCAGGGACTGCGGCGTCGGCGTGCCGGACCCCGACGAGACCGACGCTGCTGGCACTGGCGCATACGACAACCACGTCATCGACGGCCTCTGGGACTACTGCCTCCGCTACGCCGGCGGGTCGCTCGCCGCCGGCTCCTCCTACATCGCCATCAACTGGTCCGGCGGGATGCACCACGCGTGCCAGGTCAAGGCCAGCGGCTTCTGCTACGTCAACGACATCGTGCTCGCCATCCAGGAGCTCCTGAAGCACTTCGAGCGCGTGCTCTACGTGGACATCGACGTGCACCACGGCGACGGCGTGGAGGAGCACTTCAAGAGGGAGAGCCGGGTGATGACGGTCTCGTTCCACCGCTACGGCGAGGACCGGCCCGACGAGAAATTCTTCCCGGGCACCGGCACGGCCGAGGACGTCGGCGAGGGCGACGACAAGTACTACACCCTGAACGTGCCCATGGATCCGGGCATGGACGACGAGGGGTACCAGCAGCTGTTCCGGCCGATCATGGACGAGGTCATGAAGAAATTCGTCCCGGACGCCGTGGTGCTGCAGTGCGGCGCCGACTCGCTCTACGGCGACAGGCTGGGCAAGTTCAGACTGTCCGTGAAAGGCCCCCATTCTTGCAATTGCTCAGGATACCCTCTTTTAGCTGCTAGGTCTATTTCTTAGTTCAACGCCGGCTGCGTGAGCTACCTCCGTACCTTCAACGTGCCTCTGCTCCGGCGGCGGCGGGTACACCGTCAACCATGTCGCCTCCTGCTGGTGCTACGAGACGGCGGTCGCCATGGGCAAGCAGGAGGAGATCTCCGACGAGATACCCTTCCACGGCTACGAGCACTACTACAGGGACCAGGGCTACAAGCTGCATTTCACGGTGCCGAAGAGGAGCGGCAACAGGAACGACGATGTGACCGAAAAGATAAAGCGCGATGCCCTCATGAACCTGGCCAAGCTCATGCCACCGCCGACGACCGTAGGGCACCACCGGCCCAGCAAAAGCCATGGCATCGACGTCAACGCCCTCTATTACCACCACGACAAGAAGAAGTCAAAGAAAAAAGACAAGAAGTCAAAGAAGTGCCGCAGGGAAGACGACCTGCACCGCCTCTGCGGCGAGGCCGACCGTGTTGGCATTAATCTTGCCATATGTAGCAAGACCTAATCAGCTAGGAGTCTACGTGGTGGTAGTCTTAGGTTGATAGGTTAACTACAAGACTAGTACTAGTTGTATTCGATTTGTAACAGCTGGATGAATAGTCAGCTTGCAAGCTGTAGGTGAGGTCAGTTTAGGAATGAGTCATATTAGGAGTCCTACGTGTTTACGTTGGCCGAGTCCGTGTAGGTTTAGGTTTTGTGGGTCGCCAAGATCAAGTTGTGTGTATATATACACAACAAGGGCTGCGTGAGTTTATCTTGTAACCGTGGGGAGAAAAGGAGAAAAAAATAAAGAGAGAAAGAAAAGGCACGACACGTGCCTTTGGCCAAAAGTTTTTGCGCGTGCGTGTTCATCGTGTTTTGATGTGATCGATCCGTGGACGAGTTCCAGCAATTGGTATCTAGAGCAAGGTTCGAGGCGAAGCTGCGCTTGCCCCGGGGAGGCGACCCGACTAGCGCCTCGGAGCGAGCGATATAGTCGCTCGGTGGTACAGCGGCGAGGAAGAGCGGGCGATATGGTCGCTGGGTGGTGCATCGACGAGGAGGAGCTGGCAATAGTCATTCATGGAGCGACGGATGAGGAGGTTCAGGTGATCGTCGTTCAGCGGAGCGACAGGGAGGAAGGCGACAGGCTGTCGTCGGCAAGGCGGTGGAAGATGACATGCTGTCGTTGGCAAGGCGATGGAAGATGATCGTTGACGGGGAGTGGTGGTGCCGAGGTGCGGTGCCAGGAAGAGTCGTCAAGATCATCGTCCGGAGAGTTAGAGTCAAGAGTCGTGTGTGTTAGCATGGTCGGTCGGTCGTCGTCGTGGAGTCGTCGTCGTCATGTCCAAATGCTCGTCTCTGTGAGGATCGGTTGAAGATGAAGCGTGTCATGGTCGATGGGCTGTCCGGTGTGGTGTAGCACCGAGGGCAAAGACGTGAAGTGGAGATCAAGCTCAAGCGTGTAGTGGGACGAGGACCAGTGAAGGGGAGCCTCTTCAATGAGGACATGTCTCTGCATGGGACGGTGTGGATCCGTTGGCATATATTGCGTTAGGGGTGACCGATGATGTCGCCTGGCAGCGTGACCGGGAGTCTGGATCATACGTTGAGATGGATCGTTAAGTCGCGAATCTACAACGAGCCAAGATCGGAATGAGCACAAGGATACGACAAGTCAAGATTAGGGAGAGATTGTTGGCATTAATCTTGCCATATGTATCAAGACCTAATCATCTAGGAGTCTACGTGGTGGTAGTCTTAGGTTGATAGGTTAACTACAAGACTAGTACTAATTGTATTCGATTTGTAACAGCTGGATGAATAGTCAGCTTGCAAGCTGTAGGTGAGGTCAGTTTAGGAATTAGTCATATTAGGAGTCCTACGTGTTTACGTTGGCCGAGTCCGTGTAGGTTTAGGTTTTGTGGGTCGCCAAGATCAGATTGTGTGTATATATACACAACAAGGGCTGCGTGAGTTTATCTTGTAACCGTGGGGAGAAAAGGAGAAAAAAATAAAGAGAGAAAGAATAGGCACGACACGTGCCTTTGGCCAAAAGTTTTTGCGCGTGCGTGTTCATCGTGTTTTGATGTGATCGATCCGTGGACGAGTTCCAGCAGACCGCTACAGTTTCTTCACTGAGCTGGGGAAAAGAAAGGCATGCGAGCTAGGAAATACTAGTCTCTCCAGTTCAAAATAAGTGTCTAGTTTCGAATTTAGCTGGCATTGGTGAAGAGAAAGACACGTTCATCGCAATAGTTGTCAAGCTGACATATTGCACGAGGTTGTGTTAGAGCAAAACTAGAAAAATGTTGTTTTCCCATGTGTGTACACAAAATATCAGCTCTTGGCTTGTACGAGAATTCAACATTGTTTTTTTTTACTTTCCTTCTCTTTCAAAGTCAACAAGTATCTCTACATACATGTCACAAAAAGAAAATTCATCTCCATATGGCTTAACTATTGTAAGAAGTAAGAATGGATATATATGTACTAGGACGCATCATGCTAAACTGTTGAGCAGAAGAAGCGTGCAATTATTTTTTCTCGCACGAGTGTGTGTACGATATAGTATTGTACTCGTATTACATTGTAGAGTACCGTGAAGAAACCATCTAGCTCTCCTCTTAGGAGTCCTGCTTGTCTTCAACGCATACCTTCACCCTTGATCCACTTGAGAACCTTCTTCCGAGACGATGCCACTCCGTCAAACACAATGGAATTTCGGTGTTTCCACAACTTCCATGGGCCAATAGGCAGATCACACGAGCCGTTCTCCGGTGCTCTCCTTGTTGCTCATGCCTGGAACATTTGTTAATACCTGGAAGGAAGGCATTTGGGGTTAGGCTGACTAGGGGCAGAGTAACGGTGAGAAAATAGTTTTTCGAAGTTAATGGTGCGGCATGTAGCCTGATGAGGTTGGCACAATAGGAAGTATCATATACTAGTATCATCCACAGTGCATAGTATTGTATTTTGGTATCATTGCATGAAACAGACTACTAGATCATCATTTAATATGATACGGTATGATATCATGAAACTCAATCCTCTTTTTCTAATTTAATTATGTGCCACCTCACAAATGTCTAATTGGAATGTATGATACTTCCTATTATACTTCCATTGTGACCAGCCTGAAGTCGTGTACTCCCATCTCAAATGGGAATATAAATCGAGCACGGGAATTTAGGTCATTGATTAACTGACGAAACTTCTTTGCCAAAAAAATATGTGCAGAAATATCATTCCATAATGAATCCAGATATATAATATTTATAACGCACAGGGCATGTTTTGCTACTCAAATCGAGGACCTAGAAACCCATGCCCAACTTATATTTTTCATTCAAAGAAAGTAAAATGGTTTCTAAATGCATGTCCGTGGCACGGGAAGATCCTTCGACAATAATTTGCGCATCGTCTGCGAACTAACGAGTTATGGATGGTGATGGTAGATAAGATGGCAAACGGTAGAAGGGCCAACGCTCATATGCTACGGTGACGACGTGAGTTGATGCATGAGATGAGGGAACCGACGTCACCGTGATATGCTACGGTGACGAATGAACTATGGATCGGTCAAGTTGATGATAAAACTGTAGCCTGAATCAATCTTTGTAAACCGGCCGATAGTGTTGATCCAGGTGAAGTTAATGGAAATCACTTCCCCCCCCCCCCCCCCCCCCCCCCCCCCCGCCACACACACAAAACACGAGCTGTCACCGTTGTACATCTCCTAGGGCCTGGGAGCTGATTCCAGTGGCTTTAGCAACAAGTCCATTATTATTATTATTTCTTGCTCCAGCACACCTATAATAGTCAGGGATCGATTAATGGCCGGCCGGCCCTAGCTGGAGATTTTGATTCTCGCTCCTCACATGCTACACCACGCGCTACTAACAACGCCGCTTACTTTAACGAGCTCCATGCATACACGGGCGGAATTGGCGATAGCATAGCGCGTTATTTTTTTCAGTGGTATATATAGACCGGCCGGGCAAAAGAAGATGTAGCTCCCTTCTATCCCCGGCCGTCTGGTGATCCACACATAAACACGCACGCACAGATCACGCGCCACACATAGACGCGGCGATGAAGAACGACAATGCAGCCCTGCTCTCGGCCGTGCTGCTCTCGATGCTGATGATCTCTTCCGCCGCCGCTGCGGCTGCCGGCAAAGGTGCTCCCATCCACAACACTCTGAAAGACCATGACCTGATTGGCCTCTCCTCCACATGTACGTACTACCATCCCGTGTACCTTATGGACAGAAATCAACTCCTTACACAGTCTCGCTCGCGCTTATCTTTCATGTATGACTAGATGACCCGTTGCGCCCATGGCGCAAAGGCCGAGAGCAAGGCATGTATTGAAAGAGTGTACATTAATATTATTCGGGCACATATTGAAACATATAAAAATAAATACCTATTGTTGGTAGATAGATGCTTAGTGATGATACAAAGACCCAAGAAAAAGCCATGAAATCAGTTCATGGTAAGCAAAGCAAGATATATAGGTAGCCATATATCATATAGATAGCTCTGGTCTTCTAACCTATGTTTTTTTAACCTTCTGCTGCTATGTATGACCAAAACATGTAGTTGTCGACATTAGATGGCCATCGCTGCATTTTCATCGGTATGAAACACCTGATCGTCCAAGCAGCTCTTCATGGTAGGTGTGTTCGATGGGTTGTCATTGACGACCCGTTGCACCACTCGCGCAAGTAGCCAAAGCAAACCAAACATTGGAACCATTATGAAAGCTGGTATTTATATGGCGTCTTTATACATAATCAGACAGATGTAGCTTATTTAAATAGTATGGAGGAGATACTTAGATGGCATATTTATCCATCATGGTAACATCATGGTTCAGGCATACCATGCAAGACTTAGATGGCATCTTTATATATAATTGTCTCAGGCATATCCAGCCTGGTAATAGAATGGGCAGCTCGAAGAAAAACATCAACTTACATCGAAAGAAAGCTACGAAGGTAGTTTGCGATAGCTCATTTACACTACCTTTATAAAGCAAACTACATAGCTAGCTATATCATATATCCTTGTCCTATTGGCTTCTGGTTTATGTGCGTTGATAGCTGGATCTGTTTAAGACTTTAGTGTCAGCAATGAATTTATATAATGTATGCAGAAGGCAACATGAAAATAGGAAAGCGTTTATTAACTGACCTTATGAAAGGTTATGCACCCTGGCTCACAGCGTGCCTTCTTTGCCTTCAAAAACAAAGACACACATGTCACTTTATTAAACCTTGCTGCCTAAACAAACTTAGTCCAATTAGCCCAAACATGCATCTGAACATATCCACATGTGATTTTGATGACCATGTGTTCCACAAATGGGTTTAGAAACTCTTTGAGATTATGTAGCGTGTATGGGAAAGAGAATGAACATGTTAGAGAAGATATAAACCAAGGAACTGATTAATAGTATCGACATAGGAAATAAGTATTTTGAAAGTGGACAGATAAAAAAATCATAAGGCACTATTATGCTTCAAAAGTAAATTGAGGCTATGATTTTTAATGCCAACAATCTATGTATCAGAAGAACTACAATTTTGTTTAATAACGAAGCAGACTTGAAGAGCCTCGCGGATGCTGATATTAGTTGATAACACTCATGCATCATTCGTACTAAAGTGTTATTTTGACCATCTGCAGCATTTACGGAGAAAAGAAAAAATAAGCTAAATTCTGTGCATGACAATATACCCAGGTCTGTATTTTGTTAAAATAGGGGCTACCTTAGTAAGATACAAACTAAATAATCAAGCCTTGATTTTGAAAAATACTGCTAGAACTCACTTGTGGAAAGCTACTACAAAAATATGTCACTACTCATAACTGAACATATGACAAACCTAACCCTCCACAGCAACGGCAATATACAAACATGAGATTGCCCGTCGAGCAAGCTCCGCATACTCAAACCTGTCAGAACTAATTCGAAGGGAAAAACATCACACGAATCTACAGGACAATTCAGTAGTATAAAAACTATAAGTAAATATGTATATGAGCAAACCTATGACAATCAAACAGTTGTGCAACAGCGTCTCCTCTTTGATTCCCCACGCACACATAGAAGAGAAGTAGGAGCACAACACATTAGACCACAGACAATCAAAAATCAGGGGAAATCGTCAAGATAAGCATCCAAGACTGTTGATGTACGAAGATCCTACCATCACATTTCATTAACTGATAACCTAGTCCATTCCAAAAACCTTGTACATTACTTATTTTTTTCTAGTAATACATTTGATTTGCCGAATAGCATATTCCTGAGAAACAACAGCCATAGCTTGCAGAGAAATTCGATCTTGCTTGTTTGGAAAGTAGTTGTGCATTTATCAGAAGTTAAAGGGGTGAAGAGAAACTTGTGTATTAGTATTTTAACGATTGCTTTCATCTACATACTAATCTGGTGGTTTTTCACCTCTCTGTTCTCTCAAGAATATTTCTCTCAACAAAATACATGGAAAAAATCCAAACTTTTTTATGATGGCGGTTAGTCCAAATGAAGCACGACCTGTCTAGATTTAAGAAGTCCGAACTCCAGACTTTTTTTATGTGGTACTGCTAGTTCTCGGGTGTCCCAATAACTGGAAAAAATCGACACTAATCTCTAGCTGATACCACACACGAACTGTTGTTGCTGGTACAGGAGCTCATGGGCGAGGAGAGCATGCACACATGCTTGCTGGAGCTCCTTGGTAGCGTAGTACAAACTCACGGAAAAACTCAAGGAAGATAAATATACTATACAAGAAAGTGACGCTTGTTCCCAGTGAGCAAAAGAAGATCTTATTTCAAATATTATTGGTAGAATGGAAACATCACAAAGCAAATGCAAATATGAGATGATTAGTTAAATTTGATGTTTCACTGTTCTCGTTGGACAAAATGGCAATCCATAGAAACAAGGCATGATCATCCAAAACACTTAAATGCTGAAGAACATGAACTGAGATACATCATACATGCAACACCTCGATGTAATTGTGTTCTTAGATTTCACTCAACTAAAAGTGATGGTTTTATTATCTTTACAACATATTGGTCAGAGTTAAAACATTGTAAACAAAATTCAAATCATTATATATTAACTCAAGCTGTGATGGTAAAGTAACATTTGGATATTGACTGCAGGCTTCTCATTCTATCAAAATTCAGAAAGCCTAGTCCAGTTCATGGATCTTCAAATTATAGATCACAACCACTTCAAACCCATAGCAACCTCATAAATATAACACATACACACATGAGAAAATAATAACCAAGAGGAGGACCAAAGTGTTCAACGTTCACAAGCTAGAGAGAAAAATGCACTTGTTCTTCTTCGTCAAAATCGGTTACAGCTGACATAAGTTCTTAACATGATCCAACCATAATTTCCACTTATAATGAATGAACATATGTATGTCGATATGATACACAATAACCATAATGCATTCACTTACACCATTTCATAGGATTCACAAAGCAAAAAGTAGAAGATATGGTCAGTAGATGGTTCCCTGAGCAGATGTAAAAAAAACCTTCACCACCAAGCAGGACATCTCACAGATCAATCGAGCACATCATACTGTAACAACTCCTTTTTCAAAAATTTCCTCATTAACCGGCACTTTATCTGGTAGAGTAGGTAATCCATGCTAGGGAAAATTAGAGAATGGCGAAGGTCATCTATTAGTACAACCATGAAAGCATAATTCTATAGTAAATCACACACATGCTTACTACAATATCAGATCTTTTATTCATAACAAAGATACATATTAATCGAGAGATCCACCTTAGTGAAATCTGAACTTATTTCCACCCACACATATAAAAGAACAAAAAAATTGAGCCAACTCACAAGGAAGGCTCGGATCAGCATAAGGGAGCAGGTGGATCCTCTTTCTCCCGCCGCCAATGAAAGAAGGGACAAGCATGTGCTGCCCCATCGGGACGTCTTTGACCTACAGGGCGCACCACAATAAGCAATTGAGCATGCATCAATGCAAAATAGGTGGAGGCAGAGCACCCCGGTGGCAGTGTGAGATTTGTGGGTGCTTACCATCTGGCTGTGGGTGACGAGGGAAACATTGGGGTTGGACCGAAATGATGTGGCACGCCATCGAGGTCAGTGCCGCACAGAGTCAGTCATCCTTGTGAACGGTTCTCTTAAGTAAATGAGCATTTCACCTCACAATATCAACATTTCTCTGAAGTCCTGAAATGACATTTGACCTCATAATATCAGCTAATTAGAAGATGAAGTAAATGAGCATTTCAACTCATAATATCAGCATTTCTCTTAAGTCCTGAAATGACATTTCACGTGTATTCAAGTAGCTTTTCACGCTTCAAATGTTCACACAGATATAATGAATTACTGGAGTGGGACATATTTCCCTATCTACAGAGCTTAATAATGTGTGCATCACAGTTAGATTTTCACATTGCAAATAAATGACTATATGAGAATACACAGATTGGAAAATATTCCCAAAAATAAAAATTGCTAGCGAAAGGCTATCTGTTTTTGCTTAAGAAATAGTTTCTTAAGTTTCTGCAGTATTGCCTGGGTAAACAGACACCACACAAGAACTTCCCCAATTGCAAGGGGTAAGCACAGTCAGAGTGTGAAGCCCAACCAAAAGGATTTACCATGGCAACTACACGCATTTAATTTGAAATATCCACAAGAATCTATTGGAGGGATGTGCTTGTAGCCATGTATGGTGTGACAGTAATGAACATCTCCAACTCGATTAGTTCTTCAAATAAAATTAGACAGCGGTTCTGAGGAACATACTGCCAGTAGGGAAGTTTATTCAAAAAATTCAGCCACCACAGATATATAAAGGCAACCGATGGCGACAATCCAAAAGACCATGTAACACAAGAAAGGGGTCTATCGCACGCACATATACTAATTTGGCAAACAAAAAAATAACGTGAGATATATCCAAGAACAAAAAGCCTAATGTATTAATTTGGCAAACAAAGAAAGCGGTCTCCAGTACGCACATAGACTAATGTATTGATTTTGTTCATGGCCTTTGTGACTTCATTTTTTTGCTCAAAAACACTGTCCAGCTCCATTCTTGGAACTGCAGCTCGAACCACTATTTTCAAGAAAAAGAATACCAACTTAGGCTTTGAAAATACAGTATAAAGACGTAGAACTGAATTTGCTGTTGGGGGGTCTGCAACTCGTAGAGTGCATCATCTGCCTTCTCCTTAACAACCCGGTATTGAAACTGTACAGATCAGCTGAACAAACACATTATCCTGCAGGGAAAAAGAGGTCATCGATTGTTTCACCAAGTACAGAAACAAGCAAAGATGTCGTTGCGCCGCCGCAGCTTACATGTCGCCTCGTTTGGCCACGAGGGCGTACGTGATAGTGAGAGGGGATGGAGGCGAGGACGCGGGGACGGACCTCGAGGGTGGACGGACAGCAGCCCGAGGGACGAACGGATCTGGACGGCTCTGCGGCCCATGATTCTCCTGCCGAGGACGACGGCGACGGCACCATGGACCACCGCTGCGGCTCAAGCTCCTCCCGGGGTCGCCGCCACGGCCGTGGAGACGGAGATGGGGGAGGAGGTGGACTTGGGCCAATGCGAGAGGAGCAGGGGATAGGAGGATCCGTTCCTATGGACAGCATCAGCAAATACATGGACATCTGCATCAGCTTTAGCATGCCATTCAATTAAACAAAAGGTTACAAATTCACTTCCAAACAGATGTAGCGTCTCAGATTTACACATAAAATCTAAACCATTTGTTCATCACCCAAATTAGGAGCTAGTAACAACAATATAACCAACAAATAAAGCACACAAAGTAGAAGGATAGACTAATAAAAATTAGAGATATGCAAGCATGGAAGAACAGGAAAACAAATGGAAGAGGATCTTACCAGGAGCTTAGGTCCTTGATTTGGCTGTGTAGATGCTAATGCAGAGCCTGCTCTACTTCTTGCTCCAATCCACTTCTTGTCACGCCCACGCCTCATCCTCCTAGCGTCATGTTCTCATCTCCACCTGCCATCTCTTCTTCTCAAAGCAGGCAGGCGAGCTCCTCCTGGACTACCGGAGGGACGCAGTGATGCAGCAACGCAAGCAGTGATTTCTCCTGTCGCCCTTGCCATTTTCGCCTCCCACCAGCTGCACCTGCACCTGGGAGTTGGCCATCATCGTCTGTTGCCAGCTGAATGGAGGTGATTGCTGGGCGAGGGCTCGTCCATGGCAGCAAAGAAGAGGCGTCGACAGTTTGGATTCGTCCTGATTCGCCCCCCTCTATTCGTCAGGGATAGAGTACATAAGAAAGAGAGAAGGATAGAGATCTGGAAGAAGGGATTGGAGAAGAGAGAATACCATGGAGACGACGCCGACGCCGTCAGGGTCCTCGGGCCCGAGCTGCGCCTCTACCGCCACGAAGAAGACGCTGGTGGCAACATTCGGTGGGCCGCGTCTGCGGGACGGCACCCGGTGGCGGCGGGAAGCATGGCTGTGTGCAGTCACGCGTCGTTGACGCATCAGGGGACTCCACGAGATGCCGAGGAAGGGGCGGGCGTGTGGATCTGGGCTAGCCGGATCCGGTGGATGTCGTCATGGAGGAGCTCTCCACCGGTAGAATGGTGAGGACGGTGTAGAGGCGCAGCTCGGGGCCAGGGACCCCACCGGTGTGGGCGATGGGTTCGCGCACTCGCGCTGGAGCTCGCCCTCGCCCACCGTCGTGCGGTGCGGCTGCGAGCCCGGCTCCTCCTGTTAAGCACGGAGGCAGAGGGAGAGGCGGCAGAGGAGACGAGGCGGCCCAGCGGAGAAGGGGAGAACCGGGGGAGGAGAGGAGTCGGCGGCAGCAAGAGGGGATGAGGAGAAGTGGGAGGAGGAGGTGGAGGAGACGGAGGAGACAAGGCGGCGTCGAGAGGGAGGGGGAGCGGAGGCGGCAGCGGCACAGAGAAGACGAGCGGATGAGGGAGAGAGAGGAGATATTTTCACGGGAGAGAGAAGGGCTGCCCAATCCTGCTCGTTGCAGTCATCCCCCCACGTTCTCACGCCTGCCTGGGGCCCACGATCCCCATGATCTTGCGCCTGGCCAACTCACCGTCGCCGTGATCCACTCCCGACTCGATCACACGCGCACTCACCCGTCGTGACTACAGTCCGGGACCACGCGCATGGGCGGCCCAGCCGTCATTCCCTCCGATCAGAGCATGCAACGTGAAGAAAAACGGACGCTGGGATGGGTGACCGCGAGTTCAAAAGTACAAATCGAGTACGAACCGTGGCAAATCGTTCGAACCAGATTGAAAACGACCGTCGATGGCGCTGGCTATGCGGGTAGCCTAGCAAGGTTTATAGGTTCCCAAAAATAAGAATTGCTAGCGAAAGGCTATCTGTTTTTGCTTTTTTTTTTTCGAAAAGGGGAAGAAACCCCGGCCTCTGCATCCTGAGGATGCACACAGCCTTTTATTAAAGTAGTCTCAGAGTAACATAGTGAAATGTATTACAAAAGGATCGCTCAAAGTTGAGACCAAAATCAACCAGCGGAACAAAGTGGCTAAGAAGACATATAGCAAACTAAGCATCCTGTAGTCGACTAATATGCCGCCATCCAGCCCGGGACAAGATATCCTGAGCAACCGTCAGGAGATGGGTGCATCCAGAAACCATAACATCCCTCTGCACCTGAGGAGAAAGGAGTGCCCATAGCTGTACCCAATGAACCACCATATGGATAACCTGCAAGATATTAAAAGTTTTTTGTTTGTTAAACACTAGATTATTTCTACATCTCCATATTGACCAACATAAGGCCGACACACCTATGCGAATTCGATCCTTAGAATTTTTGTCAACTCCATTCAACCAATTGCCAAACATATTAGTAATATTCGTTGGAGGAGGGAGATCATAAGAGAAATAAATTATGCGCCATAAAATCTTAGCAAAAGGGCATTCAATGAAAAGATGCTCTACCGTCTCCTGTTCCCCACAAAAGACACATTTTGTACAGCCTTTCCACTTCCTCTTAACTAGGTTATCCTTGGTCAAAAGGACTTTGTTGCTTAAGAACCACATAAAAATCTTTATCTTCAAAGGGATTTTAAGTTTCCAAAGATACTTTCTCAAATAAGGTGTGTGGCCATTCATGAGGTCTTCGTACATTGATTTGACTGTGAAAATACCCGAGGTAGTGAGATTCCAGACAAACTTATCTTGTTCACTATCAAGAGAGATTGGCATTAGGCGCGTACAAAGATTCAACCAAGCCGTCCATTTATCCCCGTTTAGTAACCGTCTGAAACTAATATTCAGGGGCGCTTGAGACAACACACTTGCAACAGTAACATTCTTATGCTGCACAATGTTATAGAGGGCCGGATACTGCCGCGCTAGACTAGTCTCACCCAACCAAACGTCTTCCCAGAACCTAACACTAGTACCATCTCCCACTTGAAAATAGCCCCTAGCAAAAAACTCATCTTTCACATTCATGAGTCCCTTCCAGAAAGGAGAGTCTGTCGGTTTGACATGAACCTCAGATAAGGTTTTTTGGCTTAGATATTTATTTTGGAGGAGTTCTTGCCATATACCTTCCTCATTAATAAGCTTGAATAACCATTTACTCAATAAACATTTGTTTTTTATTTCCAAAACTTCTATGCCAAGGCCTCCTTGATTTTTAGGACGGCAAATAATATTCCACTTGGTTAATCTGTATTTTCTTTTTTCTTCATCACTTTGCCAGAAAAAACGAGATCTATAATAGTCTAGCCGTTTTAAAACACCCTTTGGTATTTGTAAAAAGGATAGCATAAACATGGGCAAGCTAGTTAACACAGAGTTTATAAGGACCAGTCTATCACCATATGACAACATTTTGCCCTTCCAGCAGCCCAATTTGCCTTCAAAGCGGGTTTCAACTGGGTACCAATCTGAGTTTCTAAGCTTTCTATAATGAATGGGTATCCCAAGATACCGGAAAGGAAGTGAACCAGCCTCACAGCCAAAAATGTGCTTGTATTGCTGTTCATCCTCCTTTGCCTTTCCAAAACAGAAGATCTCGCTCTTATGAAAATTAATTTTCAATCCCGAGAGTTGTTCGAAGATGCATAGGATTAGTTTCATATTAAGTGCCTTCTGAAAGTCATGTTCCAGAAATAAAATGGTGTCGTCAGCATATTGTAATATTGATAAGCCTCCCTCAACCAAGTGAGGTATGAGCCCACCAACTTGACCATCCTGTTTTGCACGTTCAATAAGAATAGCAAGCATGTCTACTACAATATTGAAAAGCAGCGGCGACAGGGGGTCACCTTGCCTCAATCCTTTTAGTGTCTGAAAATAGCGTCCAATATCCTCATTCACTTTGACCCCTACACTCCCATCTTGCACAAAATCTTTTATAAAGCGGCACCACTCCGGTGCAAAACCCTTCATACGCAAAGTTTGCTGGAGAAAAGACCATTTGACCTTGTCGTATGCCTTTTCAAAATCGATTTTAAATAAAATGCCGTCCATTTTTTTAGAGTGAAGCTCATGAATAGTCTCGTGTAAAATGACTACCCCTTCAAGAATATTTCGCCCAGGCATGAATGCCGACTGGGTGGGCTTAATCACATTCGGAGCAAAACCCGTTATGCGATTAGTTCCAACCTTGGTGAATATCTTGAAGCTAACATTTAATAGACATATCGGTCTGTACTGTTGGATTTGAACTGCGTTTTCCTTCTTTGGCAGGAGGGTGATAATACCAAAATTTAATTTAAAAAGGGGCAATTCTCCCTTGTGGAATTGATCAAACAAAGCCATGAGGTCGCCCTTTAGAATTTCCCAGAATTTTTGGTAAAATTCAGCAGGGAAACCATCCGGGCCTGGTGCCTTATTATGTTCCATCTGTGAAATAGCTTCATGCACCTCCTTCTCAGTAAAAGGAGCGGTGAGGATAATGTTTTCCACATCAGATAGCTGAGGTATATCATGATTTACCTCTTCCATCATTGAAACATTAGATGGCGCAGGCTTTCCGAAAAGCTTTTTATAAAATTCGGTAATATACACCCGTAGATTTTCCTCTCCAGTTATGGTTCCTTCGTCTTGTTCTAATTGGAAGATTTTCTTTTTCCTCTTCTTCCCATTAGCAATTAAATGGAAGTATTTGGTGTTATTTCCCCCTTCCTGAATATATTTAACTTTTGCTCGTTGTGCCCATTTAGTCTCTTCATCTCTTCGTAACTTAGAAATAAGCTCATTAGCATTTTTTAAGACAGTTCTCTCTGCTTCACTTAAGGGAGTAGTCTCAGCTTTAATATCTAACTCATCAATGATTAACAAAAGTCTTTCTTTTTCTTTCTTATATTTTCCGCTCATATTTTTTGCCCAACCTTTCAAAAAACGACGCAGATGGCGAATTTTATTTTGCCATCGTTCCATAGGATTTCTACCTTCCGTTACCTTGGCCCATTCAGCCGCTACCATCTCATAGAAACCTTCTTGTCTAAGCCAAAAAAGTTCAAAGGAAAATCGTGGCTGAGTTCCATTATGGGCTTTGATCCCGGAATCAATTAAGAGAGGAGTGTGGTCTGACCCAGCCCCGGTCCGAGAGAGAGCTCGTACAGTAACGAGTGGGAACTTTTGTTCCCAGTCCACACTTGCGAGAATTCTATCCAACTTTTCGAAGGTTGGGTTGTCTGTTCTATTGGCCCAAGTAAATTGTCTGCCTGAGAGAGCAATCTCTCTCAAATTTAGCTCTTGAATGATAGCATTGAAAACAAAAGGCCAGTGCGCATTAAAATTTTCTTTGTTCTTTTCAGTTTGATTTCTCATAATGTTGAAATCCCCTCCTACCAACATAGGGAGCGACTGCGACTCACACATGTGGACCAGCTCAAGTAAGAAAGCTCGCTTGTGTGCCTCTTGGGCAGCCCCATAGACCGGCACAAAAAGCCATTCAAAACCGTCCCGCTTGCATTTCATGTGCATGCGCACCGAGTAGTCCCCAGTTGTCACATTCAGCACATCCAATGTGTCTGAATTAATGCCAACTAAAATACCACCCGATCGACCATGAGGTGGTAAGCAAAACCACGTAAAATTGAAACCGGCCGCAAGTTGAGTTAAAAAAGCAACCGTAAAATTAGATCTTCCTGTCTCCAACAAGGCAATAAAATCCAATCTATACTCACGAATCGATTCTTTAACAAAGATGTGCTTAGCGGGGTCACCAAAACCTGCACTATTCCATGTCATGCCCATTAGATTCTGCATTTTTAATAAAAAAATTTAGTTCTCTTCCGGTTGCTTTTCCGGATATTCATAGTATCATAGACCTTTCTCTGTCTAGTTTTTTTTACTTTAATCGGAGGTAATGGATTGTTCATTAATTCATTTAACTCAAGATCATCTAACTCATCAGCTACAAGATCCTCACACAAATTTGAGACAGTAGACATCATTAGATTTGAAGGGCCCTCATCCTCTTCCGTAGTTTCATGTAATTTTTTTTTCAGAAAATGTAAATTTCGAATCTCCTCAACCCCTTTAATGTTTTCAATAGTTTGGACCGCTTCATCAAAATCCTTTCCTAGACTCACTCCTAAACGAGAGGCTCTATCAATAATTTCAGCATGTGGCATGTCAATAAAAGAAAACATGGAGGTTTGTGTAGTACCTGAAAGAGTTGCCTCAACACGTTGTTGAGCTTGATGCATCGCCCTTGCCATCTGAGTGTCATCAGCATTAGCTTGAGCACGAAGACGTGAGCTCGATCGCACCTCAACATTAGCCGCTTGAGGGATTCCTCCAAAGGCAATAACCTCCTCCAGCGAGGGCCTCGTGACATCCTTCAAAATCTCGGAGACAACAGGCCCCTCGTCATGACGTGCTGCAGAAAACGCTCCAGTGAGCCGCTCCGACGAATGTGGCATATGCACCTCCACACCATCGCGCTTTGTAGGGAGTCCGGTCTCTGTAACCATACTCGATTCCGCCAAAGGCTGCAGTGTTGACAGCCCCGTGTCGCAGCCCGATTCGCCGAGTTCCTCGGCCTGGCGTCTTGCTATCATGACGCTGCTCACCGCAGGGCCAACATCAACAGCCGACCTCCCCAGCGCACCGTCACCGCGCCCACACGCGGCAGACTGGTATTGGGCGGTGGAGAGCGGGAGCAGCTCTCCCTGGCGCGCCACCAGCAGGTTTCCGCCGGCGAGGACGGTCTCACGTCCCGGTGCAGATTCCCGGCCAGCAGTCCTTGGCGTGGGAGCGCGCGCTTGGGTGGGATCTTCATTTGTCTGCCCACTGCCTATATTAATACCTTTAACCATTTTCACAGGAGAAGGAGGGAAATCTCCAAAGATGATGGAAACATGCTGAGTAGTTGAGACGTTGCCGGCGCTCCCATTCCCCTCCGCCAGAACATTGGGGTTTTGAGCCACGGCTGGTACATCATGATTGTCCACCTCCATAGCAGTGGCAGCATCCTTACCCTTATCTCCCTTGTCCTCATGTCCATTACCTCCTCCACCATTGCCATTATCAGCATCTCTCAAAGTTTGGTGCCCCTGAACGTTAGGAATCACATTTTCTACTTCGAAATGCAGTCTATAGAAACCTCCCTTGATCATGACATCCATTGTGGCTGGGATGAGAGTGTGATCCATACAACCTATTCGTAATCTCAGAATTTTATGCTTCCTAGTAAAAGGCATGTCCACTTCTAGAGTCTTCCCAAAAAGAGATCCCAGCGCCCAAAGAGTTAGGAAGTCCTTTCTAACATCAGCGGGGAGACCTTCTACACGCACCCAAACCTCAGGTAACATGTATTCCGGCTCCTCCATTACTGCCCACTCATCAAAAATAAGATCAGAGGCTCTTTGGGGCACAGGGTATGTTTTGAAGTGTTTCATCCGCTGTACTTCAGTTTTGCTCGGAAACCTGACCTTGAACACATTGCCATGATAATGCATAACCTCCCATTGGAAGTTCTCAGACGGCACAATCCATTTGAGCTGTTCAATAATCTCTGGGATTGTCATGGCATCCCCTTCCACCGTGACCTTTGCCATTTTGGCATTTTCCACCTTGGGCCGAAAAGAACCCGATAGAGGAAGCTCAAAAAACATTAGCGCCTCATTGGCATAACCATACATCGTCACCGTAGGTTTTGGAGCTTGCAACAAATTACATACGGGTGTAGCATGGTGAATGGACTCACAGATATCACATATCGGAACTGTGCAATCATCAATGAAGTGCCCTGCTTGTTTGCATCTAAAACAAACGTCCGTTTTCTTTTTCTTAGCCTGATTGTTCTCATCGGCCGCAGCAACGACAGGCACAACCACTTGCTTCATCGGCTGAGTTTGATCAACAGCCATAGGTCCCACGTCTGCGACCGGACGAAGGGCCCCCACTGGAACGGCAGGTGCCGCCACCGGCGGTGGTTTGATGAGAGGTCCTCCAGACGAAGCTGTCACTGCAGCCACTACCGCCTCGACAGTCTTCTGTAGTAGCTCTTGATCAATGCCACCATCATCTCTCCGTGTAGAACCACCATCATCTGTTTTTGCTTAAGAAATAGTTTCTTAAGTTTCTGCAGTATTGCCTGGGTAAACAGACACCACACAAGAACTTCCCCAATTGCAAGGGGTAAGCACAGTCAGAGTGTGAAGCCCAACCAAAAGGATTTACCATGGCAACTACACGCATTTAATTTGAAATATCCACAAGAATCTATTGGAGGGATGTGCTTGTAGCCATGTATGGTGTGACAGTAATGAACATCTCCAACTCGATTAGTTCTTCAAATAAAATAAGACAGCGGTTCTGAGGAACATACTGCCAGTAGGGAAGTTTATTCAAAAAAATCAGCCACCACAGATATATAAAGGCAACCGATGGCGACAATCCAAAAGACCATGTAACACAAGAAAGGGGTCTATCGCACGCACATATACTAATTTGGCAAACAAAAAAATAACGTGAGATATATCCAAGAACAAAAAGCCTAATGTATTAATTTGGCAAACAAAGAAAGCGGTCTCCAGTACGCACATAGACTAATGTATTGATTTTGTTCATGGCCTTTGTGACTTCATTTTTTTGCTCAAAAAGACTGTCCAGCTCCATTCTTGGAACTGCATCTCGAACCACTATTTTCAAGAAAAAGAATACCAACTTAGGCTTTGAAAATACAGTATAAAGACGTAGAACTGAATTTGCTCGTAGAGTGCATCATCTGCCTTCTCCTTAACAACCCGGTATTGAAACTGTACAGATCAGCTGAACAAACACATTATCCTGCAGGGAAAAAGAGGTCATCGATTGTTTCACCAAGTACAGAAACAAGCAAAGATGTCGTTGCGCCGCCGCAGCTTACATGTCGCCTCGTTTGGCCACGAGGGCGTACGTGATAGTGAGAGGGGATGGAGGCGAGGACGCGGGGACGGACCTCGAGGGTGGACGGACAGCAGCCCGAGGGACGAACGGATCTGGACGGCTCTGCGGCCCATGATTCTCCTGCCGAGGACGACGGCGACGGCACCATGGACCACCGCTGCGGCTCAAGCTCCTCCCGGGGTCGCCGCCACGCCCGTGGAGACGGAGATGGGGGAGGAGGCGGACTTGGGCCAATGCGAGAGGAGCAGGGGATAGGAGGATCCGTTCCTATGGACAGCATCAGCAAATACATGGACATCTGCATCAGCTTTAGCATGCCATTCAATTAAACAAAAGGTTACAAATTCACTTCCAAACAGATGTAGCGTCTCAGATTTACACATAAAATCTAAACCATTTGTTCATCACCCAAATTAGGAGCTAGTAACAACAATATAACCAACAAATAAAGCACACAAAGTAGAAGGATAGACTAATAAAAATTAGAGATATGCAAGCATGGAAGAACAGGAAAACAAATGGAAGAGGATCTTACCAGGAGCTTAGGTCCTTGATTTGGCTGTGTAGATGCTAATGCAGAGCCTGCTCTACTTCTTGCTCCAATCCACTTCTTGTCACGCCCACGCCTCATCCTCCTAGCGTCATGTTCTCATCTCCACCTGCCATCTCTTCTTCTCAAAGCAGGCAGGCGAGCTCCTCCTGGACTACCGGAGGGACGCAGTGATGCAGCAACGCAAGCAGTGATTTCTCCTGTCGCCCTTACCATTTTCGCCTCCCACCAGCTGCACCTGCACCTGGGAGTTGGCCATCATCGTCTGTTGCCAGCTGAATGGAGGTGATTGCTGGGCGAGGGCTCGTCCATGGCAGCAAAGAAGAGGCGTCGACAGTTTGGATTCGTCCTGATTCGCCCCCCTCTATTCGTCAGGGATAGAGTACATAAGAAAGAGAGAAGGATAGAGATCTGGAAGAAGGGATTGGAGAAGAGAGAATACCATGGAGACGACGCCGACGCCGTCAGGGTCCTCGGGCCCGAGCTGCGCCTCTACCGCCACGAAGAAGACGCTGGTGGCAACATTCGGTGGGCCGCGTCTGCGGGACGGCACCCGGTGGCGGCGGGAAGCATGGCTGTGTGCAGTCACGCGTCGTTGACGCATCAGGGGACTCCACGAGATGCCGAGGAAGGGGCGGGCGTGTGGATCTGGGCTAGCCGGATCCGGTGGATGTCGTCATGGAGGAGCTCTCCACCGGTAGAATGGTGAGGACGGTGTAGAGGCGCAGCTCGGGGCCAGGGACCCCACTGGTGTGGGCGATGGGTTCGCGCACTCGCGCTGGAGCTCGCCCTCGCCCACCGTCGTGCGGTGCGGCTGCGAGCCCGGCTCCTCCTGTTAAGCACGGAGGCAGAGGGAGAGGCGGCAGAGGAGACGAGGCGGCCCAGCGGAGAAGGGGAGAACCGGGGGAGGAGAGGAGTCGGCGGCAGCAAGAGGGGATGAGGAGAAGTGGGAGGAGGAGGTGGAGGAGACGGAGGAGACAAGGCGGCGTCGAGAGGGAGGGGGAGCGGAGGCGGCAGCGGCACAGAGAAGACGAGCGGATGAGGGAGAGAGAGGAGATATTTTCACGGGAGAGAGAAGGGCTGCCCAATCCTGCTCGTTGCAGTCATCCCCCCACGTTCTCACGCCTGCCTGGGGCCCACGATCCCCATGATCTTGCGCCTGGCCAACTCACCGTCGCCGTGATCCACTCCCGACTCGATCACACGCGCACTCACCCGTCGTGACTACAGTCCGGGACCACGCGCATGGGCGGCCCAGCCGTCATTCCCTCCGATCAGAGCATGCAACGTGAAGAAAAACGGACGCTGGGATGGGTGACCGCGAGTTCAAAAGTACAAATCGAGTACGAACCGTGGCAAATCGTTCGAACCAGATTGAAAACGACCGTCGATGGCGCTGGCTATGCGGGTAGCCTAGCAAGGTTTATAGGTTCCCAAAAATAAGAATTGCTAGCGAAAGGCTATCTGTTTTTGCTTAAGAAATAGTTTCTTAAGTTTCTGCAGTATTGCCTGGGTAAACAGACACCACACAAGAACTTCCCCAATTGCAAGGGGTAAGCACAGTCAGAGTGTGAAGCCCAACCAAAAGGATTTACCATGGCAACTACACGCATTTAATTTGAAATATCCACAAGAATCTATTGGAGGGATGTGCTTGTAGCCATGTATGGTGTGACAGTAATGAACATCTCCAACTCGATTAGTTCTTCAAATAAAATAAGACAGCGGTTCTGAGGAACATACTGCCAGTAGGGAAGTTTATTCAAAAAATTCAGCCACCACAGATATATAAAGGCAACCGATGGCGACAATCCAAAAGACCATGTAACACAAGAAAGGGGTCTATCGCACGCACATATACTAATTTGGCAAACAAAAAAATAACGTGAGATATATCCAAGAACAAAAAGCCTAATGTATTAATTTGGCAAACAAAGAAAGCGGTCTCCAGTACGCACATAGACTAATGTATTGATTTTGTTCATGGCCTTTGTGACTTCATTTTTTTGCTCAAAAAGACTGTCCAGCTCCATTCTTGGAACTGCAGCTCGAACCACTATTTTCAAGAAAAAGAATACCAACTTAGGCTTTGAAAATACAGTATAAAGACGTAGAACTGAATTTGCTGTTGGGGGGTCTGCAACTCGTAGAGTGCATCATCTGCCTTCTCCTTAACAACCCGGTATTGAAACTGTACAGATCAGCTGAACAAACACATTATCCTGCAGGGAAAAAGAGGTCATCGATTGTTTCACCAAGTACAGAAACAAGCAAAGATGTCGTTGCGCCGCCGCAGCTTACATGTCGCCTCGTTTGGCCACGAGGGCGTACGTGATAGTGAGAGGGGATGGAGGCGAGGACGCGGGGACGGACCTCGAGGGTGGACGGACAGCAGCCCGAGGGACGAACGGATCTGGACGGCTCTGCGGCCCATGATTCTCCTGCCGAGGACGACGGCGACGGCACCATGGACCACCGCTGCGGCTCAAGCTCCTCCCGGGGTCGCCGCCACGCCCGTGGAGACGGAGATGGGGGAGGAGGCGGACTTGGGCCAATGCGAGAGGAGCAGGGGATAGGAGGATCCGTTCCTATGGACAGCATCAGCAAATACATGGACATCTGCATCAGCTTTAGCATGCCATTCAATTAAACAAAAGGTTACAAATTCACTTCCAAACAGATGTAGCGTCTCAGATTTACACATAAAATCTAAACCATTTGTTCATCACCCAAATTAGGAGCTAGTAACAACAATATAACCAACAAATAAAGCACACAAAGTAGAAGGATAGACTAATAAAAATTAGAGATATGCAAGCATGGAAGAACAGGAAAACAAATGGAAGAGGATCTTACCAGGAGCTTAGGTCCTTGATTTGGCTGTGTAGATGCTAATGCAGAGCCTGCTCTACTTCTTGCTCCAATCCACTTCTTGTCACGCCCACGCCTCATCCTCCTAGCGTCATGTTCTCATCTCCACCTGCCATCTCTTCTTCTCAAAGCAGGCAGGCGAGCTCCTCCTGGACTACCGGAGGGACGCAGTGATGCAGCAACGCAAGCAGTGATTTCTCCTGTCGCCCTTACCATTTTCGCCTCCCACCAGCTGCACCTGCACCTGGGAGTTGGCCATCATCGTCTGTTGCCAGCTGAATGGAGGTGATTGCTGGGCGAGGGCTCGTCCATGGCAGCAAAGAAGAGGCGTCGACAGTTTGGATTCGTCCTGATTCGCCCCCCTCTATTCGTCAGGGATAGAGTACATAAGAAAGAGAGAAGGATAGAGATCTGGAAGAAGGGATTGGAGAAGAGAGAATACCATGGAGACGACGCCGACGCCGTCAGGGTCCTCGGGCCCGAGCTGCGCCTCTACCGCCACGAAGAAGACGCTGGTGGCAACATTCGGTGGGCCGCGTCTGCGGGACGGCACCCGGTGGCGGCGGGAAGCATGGCTGTGTGCAGTCACGCGTCGTTGACGCATCAGGGGACTCCACGAGATGCCGAGGAAGGGGCGGGCGTGTGGATCTGGGCTAGCCGGATCCGGTGGATGTCGTCATGGAGGAGCTCTCCACCGGTAGAATGGTGAGGACGGTGTAGAGGCGCAGCTCGGGGCCAGGGACCCCACCGGTGTGGGCGATGGGTTCGCGCACTCGCGCTGGAGCTCGCCCTCGCCCACCGTCGTGCGGTGCGGCTGCGAGCCCCGCTCCTCCTGTTAAGCACGGAGGCAGAGGGAGAGGCGGCAGAGGAGACGAGGCGGCCCAGCGGAGAAGGGGAGAACCGGGGGAGGAGAGGAGTCGGCGGCAGCAAGAGGGGATGAGGAGAAGTGGGAGGAGGAGGTGGAGGAGACGGAGGAGACAAGGCGGCGTCGAGAGGGAGGGGGAGCGGAGGCGGCAGCGGCACAGAGAAGACGAGCGGATGAGGGAGAGAGAGGAGATATTTTCACGGGAGAGAGAAGGGCTGCCCAATCCTGCTCGTTGCAGTCATCCCCCCCACGTTCTCACGCCTGCCTGGGGCCCACGATCCCCATGATCTTGCGCCTGGCCAACTCACCGTCGCCGTGATCCACTCCCGACTCGATCACACGCGCACTCACCCGTCGTGACTGCAGTCCGGGACCACGCGCATGGGCGGCCCAGCCGTCATTCCCTCCGATCAGAGCATGCAACGTGAAGAAAAACGGACGCTGGGATGGGTGACCGCGAGTTCAAAAGTACAAATCGAGTACGAACCGTGGCAAATCGTTCGAACCAGATTGAAAACGACCGTCGATGGCGCTGGCTATGCGGGTAGCCTAGCAAGGTTTATAGGTTCCCAAAAATAAGAATTGCTAGCGAAAGGCTATCTGTTTTTGCTTAAGAAATAGTTTCTTAAGTTTCTGCAGTATTGCCTGGGTAAACAGACACCACACAAGAACTTCCCCAATTGCAAGGGGTAAGCACAGTCAGAGTGTGAAGCCCAACCAAAAGGATTTACCATGGCAACTACACGCATTTAATTTGAAATATCCACAAGAATCTATTGGAGGGATGTGCTTGTAGCCATGTATGGTGTGACAGTAATGAACATCTCCAACTCGATTAGTTCTTCAAATAAAATAAGACAGCGGTTCTGAGGAACATACTGCCAGTAGGGAAGTTTATTCAAAAAATTCAGCCACCACAGATATATAAAGGCAACCGATGGCGACAATCCAAAAGACCATGTAACACAAGAAAGGGGTCTATCGCACGCACATATACTAATTTGGCAAACAAAAAAATAACGTGAGATATATCCAAGAACAAAAAGCCTAATGTATTAATTTGGCAAACAAAGAAAGCGGTCTCCAGTACGCACATAGACTAATGTATTGATTTTGTTCATGGCCTTTGTGACTTCATTTTTTTGCTCAAAAAGACTGTCCAGCTCCATTCTTGGAACTGCAGCTCGAACCACTATTTTCAAGAAAAAGAATACCAACTTAGGCTTTGAAAATACAGTATAAAGACGTAGAACTGAATTTGCTGTTGGGGGGTCTGCAACTCGTAGAGTGCATCATCTGCCTTCTCCTTAACAACCCGGTATTGAAACTGTACAGATCAGCTGAACAAACACATTATCCTGCAGGGAAAAAGAGGTCATCGATTGTTTCACCAAGTACAGAAACAAGCAAAGATGTCGTTGCGCCGCCGCAGCTTACATGTCGCCTCGTTTGGCCACGAGGGCGTACGTGATAGTGAGAGGGGATGGAGGCGAGGACGCGGGGACGGACCTCGAGGGTGGACGGACAGCAGCCCGAGGGACGAACGGATCTGGACGGCTCTGCGGCCCATGATTCTCCTGCCGAGGACGACGGCGACGGCACCATGGACCACCGCTGCGGCTCAAGCTCCTCCCGGGGTCGCCGCCACGCCCGTGGAGACGGAGATGGGGGAGGAGGCGGACTTGGGCCAATGCGAGAGGAGCAGGGGATAGGAGGATCCGTTCCTATGGACAGCATCAGCAAATACATGGACATCTGCATCAGCTTTAGCATGCCATTCAATTAAACAAAAGGTTACAAATTCACTTCCAAACAGATGTAGCGTCTCAGATTTACACATAAAATCTAAACCATTTGTTCATCACCCAAATTAGGAGCTAGTAACAACAATATAACCAACAAATAAAGCACACAAAGTAGAAGGATAGACTAATAAAAATTAGAGATATGCAAGCATGGAAGAACAGGAAAACAAATGGAAGAGGATCTTACCAGGAGCTTAGGTCCTTGATTTGGCTGTGTAGATGCTAATGCAGAGCCTGCTCTACTTCTTGCTCCAATCCACTTCTTGTCACGCCCACGCCTCATCCTCCTAGCGTCATGTTCTCATCTCCACCTGCCATCTCTTCTTCTCAAAGCAGGCAGGCGAGCTCCTCCTGGACTACCGGAGGGACGCAGTGATGCAGCAACGCAAGCAGTGATTTCTCCTGTCGCCCTTACCATTTTCGCCTCCCACCAGCTGCACCTGCACCTGGGAGTTGGCCATCATCGTCTGTTGCCAGCTGAATGGAGGTGATTGCTGGGCGAGGGCTCGTCCATGGCAGCAAAGAAGAGGCGTCGACAGTTTGGATTCGTCCTGATTCGCCCCCCTCTATTCGTCAGGGATAGAGTACATAAGAAAGAGAGAAGGATAGAGATCTGGAAGAAGGGATTGGAGAAGAGAGAATACCATGGAGACGACGCCGACGCCGTCAGGGTCCTCGGGCCCGAGCTGCGCCTCTACCGCCACGAAGAAGACGCTGGTGGCAACATTCGGTGGGCCGCGTCTGCGGGACGGCACCCGGTGGCGGCGGGAAGCATGGCTGTGTGCAGTCACGCGTCGTTGACGCATCAGGGGACTCCACGAGATGCCGAGGAAGGGGCGGGCGTGTGGATCTGGGCTAGCCGGATCCGGTGGATGTCGTCATGGAGGAGCTCTCCACCGGTAGAATGGTGAGGACGGTGTAGAGGCGCAGCTCGGGGCCAGGGACCCCACCGGTGTGGGCGATGGGTTCGCGCACTCGCGCTGGAGCTCGCCCTCGCCCACCGTCGTGCGGTGCGGCTGCGAGCCCCGCTCCTCCTGTTAAGCACGGAGGCAGAGGGAGAGGCGGCAGAGGAGACGAGGCGGCCCAGCGGAGAAGGGGAGAACCGGGGGAGGAGAGGAGTCGGCGGCAGCAAGAGGGGATGAGGAGAAGTGGGAGGAGGAGGTGGAGGAGACGGAGGAGACAAGGCGGCGTCGAGAGGGAGGGGGAGCGGAGGCGGCAGCGGCACAGAGAAGACGAGCGGATGAGGGAGAGAGAGGAGATATTTTCACGGGAGAGAGAAGGGCTGCCCAATCCTGCTCGTTGCAGTCATCCCCCCACGTTCTCACGCCTGCCTGGGGCCCACGATCCCCATGATCTTGCGCCTGGCCAACTCACCGTCGCCGTGATCCACTCCCGACTCGATCACACGCGCACTCACCCGTCGTGACTGCAGTCCGGGACCACGCGCATGGGCGGCCCAGCCGTCATTCCCTCCGATCAGAGCATGCAACGTGAAGAAAAACGGACGCTGGGATGGGTGACCGCGAGTTCAAAAGTACAAATCGAGTACGAACCGTGGCAAATCGTTCGAACCAGATTGAAAACGACCGTCGATGGCGCTGGCTATGCGGGTAGCCTAGCAAGGTTTATAGGTTCCCAAAAATAAGAATTGCTAGCGAAAGGCTATCTGTTTTTGCTTAAGAAATAGTTTCTTAAGTTTCTGCAGTATTGCCTGGGTAAACAGACACCACACAAGAATTTCCCCAATTGCAAGGGGTAAGCACAGTCAGAGTGTGAAGCCCAACCAAAAGGATTTACCATGGCAACTACACGCATTTAATTTGAAATATCCACAAGAATCTATTGGAGGGATGTGCTTGTAGCCATGTATGGTGTGACAGTAATGAACATCTCCAACTCGATTAGTTCTTCAAATAAAATTAGACAGCGGTTCTGAGGAACATACTGCCAGTAGGGAAGTTTATTCAAAAAATTCAGCCACCACAGATATATAAAGGCAACCGATGGCGACAATCCAAAAGACCATGTAACACAAGAAAGGGGTCTATCGCACGCACATATACTAATTTGGCAAACAAAAAAATAACGTGAGATATATCCAAGAACAAAAAGCCTAATGTATTAATTTGGCAAACAAAGAAAGCGGTCTCCAGTACGCACATAGACTAATGTATTGATTTTGTTCATGGCCTTTGTGACTTCATTTTTTTGCTCAAAAAGACTGTCCAGCTCCATTCTTGGAACTGCAGCTCGAACCACTATTTTCAAGAAAAAGAATACCAACTTAGGCTTTGAAAATACAGTATAAAGACGTAGAACTGAATTTGCTGTTGGGGGGTCTGCAACTCGTAGAGTGCATCATCTGCCTTCTCCTTAACAACCCGGTATTGAAACTGTACAGATCAGCTGAACAAACACATTATCCTGCAGGGAAAAAGAGGTCATCGATTGTTTCACCAAGTACAGAAACAAGCAAAGATGTCGTTGCGCCGCCGCAGCTTACATGTCGCCTCGTTTGGCCACGAGGGCGTACGTGATAGTGAGAGGGGATGGAGGCGAGGACGCGGGGACGGACCTCGAGGGTGGACGGACAGCAGCCCGAGGGACGAACGGATCTGGACGGCTCTGCGGCCCATGATTCTCCTGCCGAGGACGACGGCGACGGCACCATGGACCACCGCTGCGGCTCAAGCTCCTCCCGGGGTCGCCGCCACGCCCGTGGAGACGGAGATGGGGGAGGAGGCGGACTTGGGCCAATGCGAGAGGAGCAGGGGATAGGAGGATCCGTTCCTATGGACAGCATCAGCAAATACATGGACATCTGCATCAGCTTTAGCATGCCATTCAATTAAACAAAAGGTTACAAATTCACTTCCAAACAGATGTAGCGTCTCAGATTTACACATAAAATCTAAACCATTTGTTCATCACCCAAATTAGGAGCTAGTAACAACAATATAACCAACAAATAAAGCACACAAAGTAGAAGGATAGACTAATAAAAATTAGAGATATGCAAGCATGGAAGAACAGGAAAACAAATGGAAGAGGATCTTACCAGGAGCTTAGGTCCTTGATTTGGCTGTGTAGATGCTAATGCAGAGCCTGCTCTACTTCTTGCTCCAATCCACTTCTTGTCACGCCCACGCCTCATCCTCCTAGCGTCATGTTCTCATCTCCACCTGCCATCTCTTCTTCTCAAAGCAGGCAGGCGAGCTCCTCCTGGACTACCGGAGGGACGCAGTGATGCAGCAACGCAAGCAGTGATTTCTCCTGTCGCCCTTACCATTTTCGCCTCCCACCAGCTGCACCTGCACCTGGGAGTTGGCCATCATCGTCTGTTGCCAGCTGAATGGAGGTGATTGCTGGGCGAGGGCTCGTCCATGGCAGCAAAGAAGAGGCGTCGACAGTTTGGATTCGTCCTGATTCGCCCCCCTCTATTCGTCAGGGATAGAGTACATAAGAAAGAGAGAAGGATAGAGATCTGGAAGAAGGGATTGGAGAAGAGAGAATACCATGGAGACGACGCCGACGCCGTCAGGGTCCTCGGGCCCGAGCTGCGCCTCTACCGCCACGAAGAAGACGCTGGTGGCAACATTCGGTGGGCCGCGTCTGCGGGACGGCACCCGGTGGCGGCGGGAAGCATGGCTGTGTGCAGTCACGCGTCGTTGACGCATCAGGGGACTCCACGAGATGCCGAGGAAGGGGCGGGCGTGTGGATCTGGGCTAGCCGGATCCGGTGGATGTCGTCATGGAGGAGCTCTCCACCGGTAGAATGGTGAGGACGGTGTAGAGGCGCAGCTCGGGGCCAGGGACCCCACCGGTGTGGGCGATGGGTTCGCGCACTCGCGCTGGAGCTCGCCCTCGCCCACCGTCGTGCGGTGCGGCTGCGAGCCCCGCTCCTCCTGTTAAGCACGGAGGCAGAGGGAGAGGCGGCAGAGGAGACGAGGCGGCCCAGCGGAGAAGGGGAGAACCGGGGGAGGAGAGGAGTCGGCGGCAGCAAGAGGGGATGAGGAGAAGTGGGAGGAGGAGGTGGAGGAGACGGAGGAGACAAGGCGGCGTCGAGAGGGAGGGGGAGCGGAGGCGGCAGCGGCACAGAGAAGACGAGCGGATGAGGGAGAGAGAGGAGATATTTTCACGGGAGAGAGAAGGGCTGCCCAATCCTGCTCGTTGCAGTCATCCCCCCACGTTCTCACGCCTGCCTGGGGCCCACGATCCCCATGATCTTGCGCCTGGCCAACTCACCGTCGCCGTGATCCACTCCCGACTCGATCACACGCGCACTCACCCGTCGTGACTGCAGTCCGGGACCACGCGCATGGGCGGCCCAGCCGTCATTCCCTCCGATCAGAGCATGCAACGTGAAGAAAAACGGACGCTGGGATGGGTGACCGCGAGTTCAAAAGTACAAATCGAGTACGAACCGTGGCAAATCGTTCGAACCAGATTGAAAACGACCGTCGATGGCGCTGGCTATGCGGGTAGCCTAGCAAGGTTTATAGGTTCCCAAAAATAAGAATTGCTAGCGAAAGGCTATCTGTTTTTGCTTAAGAAATAGTTTCTTAAGTTTCTGCAGTATTGCCTGGGTAAACAGACACCACACAAGAATTTCCCCAATTGCAAGGGGTAAGCACAGTCAGAGTGTGAAGCCCAACCAAAAGGATTTACCATGGCAACTACACGCATTTAATTTGAAATATCCACAAGAATCTATTGGAGGGATGTGCTTGTAGCCATGTATGGTGTGACAGTAATGAACATCTCCAACTCGATTAGTTCTTCAAATAAAATTAGACAGCGGTTCTGAGGAACATACTGCCAGTAGGGAAGTTTATTCAAAAAATTCAGCCACCACAGATATATAAAGGCAACCGATGGCGACAATCCAAAAGACCATGTAACACAAGAAAGGGGTCTATCGCACGCACATATACTAATTTGGCAAACAAAAAAATAACGTGAGATATATCCAAGAACAAAAAGCCTAATGTATTAATTTGGCAAACAAAGAAAGCGGTCTCCAGTACGCACATAGACTAATGTATTGATTTTGTTCATGGCCTTTGTGACTTCATTTTTTTGCTCAAAAAGACTGTCCAGCTCCATTCTTGGAACTGCAGCTCGAACCACTATTTTCAAGAAAAAGAATACCAACTTAGGCTTTGAAAATACAGTATAAAGACGTAGAACTGAATTTGCTGTTGGGGGGTCTGCAACTCGTAGAGTGCATCATCTGCCTTCTCCTTAACAACCCGGTATTGAAACTGTACAGATCAGCTGAACAAACACATTATCCTGCAGGGAAAAAGAGGTCATCGATTGTTTCACCAAGTACAGAAACAAGCAAAGATGTCGTTGCGCCGCCGCAGCTTACATGTCGCCTCGTTTGGCCACGAGGGCGTACGTGATAGTGAGAGGGGATGGAGGCGAGGACGCGGGGACGGACCTCGAGGGTGGACGGACAGCAGCCCGAGGGACGAACGGATCTGGACGGCTCTGCGGCCCATGATTCTCCTGCCGAGGACGACGGCGACGGCACCATGGACCACCGCTGCGGCTCAAGCTCCTCCCGGGGTCGCCGCCACGCCCGTGGAGACGGAGATGGGGGAGGAGGCGGACTTGGGCCAATGCGAGAGGAGCAGGGGATAGGAGGATCCGTTCCTATGGACAGCATCAGCAAATACATGGACATCTGCATCAGCTTTAGCATGCCATTCAATTAAACAAAAGGTTACAAATTCACTTCCAAACAGATGTAGCGTCTCAGATTTACACATAAAATCTAAACCATTTGTTCATCACCCAAATTAGGAGCTAGTAACAACAATATAACCAACAAATAAAGCACACAAAGTAGAAGGATAGACTAATAAAAATTAGAGATATGCAAGCATGGAAGAACAGGAAAACAAATGGAAGAGGATCTTACCAGGAGCTTAGGTCCTTGATTTGGCTGTGTAGATGCTAATGCAGAGCCTGCTCTACTTCTTGCTCCAATCCACTTCTTGTCACGCCCACGCCTCATCCTCCTAGCGTCATGTTCTCATCTCCACCTGCCATCTCTTCTTCTCAAAGCAGGCAGGCGAGCTCCTCCTGGACTACCGGAGGGACGCAGTGATGCAGCAACGCAAGCAGTGATTTCTCCTGTCGCCCTTACCATTTTCGCCTCCCACCAGCTGCACCTGCACCTGGGAGTTGGCCATCATCGTCTGTTGCCAGCTGAATGGAGGTGATTGCTGGGCGAGGGCTCGTCCATGGCAGCAAAGAAGAGGCGTCGACAGTTTGGATTCGTCCTGATTCGCCCCCCTCTATTCGTCAGGGATAGAGTACATAAGAAAGAGAGAAGGATAGAGATCTGGAAGAAGGGATTGGAGAAGAGAGAATACCATGGAGACGACGCCGACGCCGTCAGGGTCCTCGGGCCCGAGCTGCGCCTCTACCGCCACGAAGAAGACGCTGGTGGCAACATTCGGTGGGCCGCGTCTGCGGGACGGCACCCGGTGGCGGCGGGAAGCATGGCTGTGTGCAGTCACGCGTCGTTGACGCATCAGGGGACTCCACGAGATGCCGAGGAAGGGGCGGGCGTGTGGATCTGGGCTAGCCGGATCCGGTGGATGTCGTCATGGAGGAGCTCTCCACCGGTAGAATGGTGAGGACGGTGTAGAGGCGCAGCTCGGGGCCAGGGACCCCACCGGTGTGGGCGATGGGTTCGCGCACTCGCGCTGGAGCTCGCCCTCGCCCACCGTCGTGCGGTGCGGCTGCGAGCCCCGCTCCTCCTGTTAAGCACGGAGGCAGAGGGAGAGGCGGCAGAGGAGACGAGGCGGCCCAGCGGAGAAGGGGAGAACCGGGGGAGGAGAGGAGTCGGCGGCAGCAAGAGGGGATGAGGAGAAGTGGGAGGAGGAGGTGGAGGAGACGGAGGAGACAAGGCGGCGTCGAGAGGGAGGGGGAGCGGAGGCGGCAGCGGCACAGAGAAGACGAGCGGATGAGGGAGAGAGAGGAGATATTTTCACGGGAGAGAGAAGGGCTGCCCAATCCTGCTCGTTGCAGTCATCCCCCCACGTTCTCACGCCTGCCTGGGGCCCACGATCCCCATGATCTTGCGCCTGGCCAACTCACCGTCGCCGTGATCCACTCCCGACTCGATCACACGCGCACTCACCCGTCGTGACTGCAGTCCGGGACCACGCGCATGGGCGGCCCAGCCGTCATTCCCTCCGATCAGAGCATGCAACGTGAAGAAAAACGGACGCTGGGATGGGTGACCGCGAGTTCAAAAGTACAAATCGAGTACGAACCGTGGCAAATCGTTCGAACCAGATTGAAAACGACCGTCGATGGCGCTGGCTATGCGGGTAGCCTAGCAAGGTTTATAGGTTCCCAAAAATAAGAATTGCTAGCGAAAGGCTATCTGTTTTTGCTTAAGAAATAGTTTCTTAAGTTTCTGCAGTATTGCCTGGGTAAACAGACACCACACAAGAATTTCCCCAATTGCAAGGGGTAAGCACAGTCAGAGTGTGAAGCCCAACCAAAAGGATTTACCATGGCAACTACACGCATTTAATTTGAAATATCCACAAGAATCTATTGGAGGGATGTGCTTGTAGCCATGTATGGTGTGACAGTAATGAACATCTCCAACTCGATTAGTTCTTCAAATAAAATAAGACAGCGGTTCTGAGGAACATACTGCCAGTAGGGAAGTTTATTCAAAAAATTCAGCCACCACAGATATATAAAGGCAACCGATGGCGACAATCCAAAAGACCATGTAACACAAGAAAGGGGTCTATCGCACGCACATATACTAATTTGGCAAACAAAAAAATAACGTGAGATATATCCAAGAACAAAAAGCCTAATGTATTAATTTGGCAAACAAAGAAAGCGGTCTCCAGTACGCACATAGACTAATGTATTGATTTTGTTCATGGCCTTTGTGACTTCATTTTTTTGCTCAAAAAGACTGTCCAGCTCCATTCTTGGAACTGCAGCTCGAACCACTATTTTCAAGAAAAAGAATACCAACTTAGGCTTTGAAAATACAGTATAAAGACGTAGAACTGAATTTGCTGTTGGGGGGTCTGCAACTCGTAGAGTGCATCATCTGCCTTCTCCTTAACAACCCGGTATTGAAACTGTACAGATCAGCTGAACAAACACATTATCCTGCAGGGAAAAAGAGGTCATCGATTGTTTCACCAAGTACAGAAACAAGCAAAGATGTCGTTGCGCCGCCGCAGCTTACATGTCGCCTCGTTTGGCCACGAGGGCGTACGTGATAGTGAGAGGGGATGGAGGCGAGGACGCGGGGACGGACCTCGAGGGTGGACGGACAGCAGCCCGAGGGACGAACGGATCTGGACGGCTCTGCGGCCCATGATTCTCCTGCCGAGGACGACGGCGACGGCACCATGGACCACCGCTGCGGCTCAAGCTCCTCCCGGGGTCGCCGCCACGCCCGTGGAGACGGAGATGGGGGAGGAGGCGGACTTGGGCCAATGCGAGAGGAGCAGGGGATAGGAGGATCCGTTCCTATGGACAGCATCAGCAAATACATGGACATCTGCATCAGCTTTAGCATGCCATTCAATTAAACAAAAGGTTACAAATTCACTTCCAAACAGATGTAGCGTCTCAGATTTACACATAAAATCTAAACCATTTGTTCATCACCCAAATTAGGAGCTAGTAACAACAATATAACCAACAAATAAAGCACACAAAGTAGAAGGATAGACTAATAAAAATTAGAGATATGCAAGCATGGAAGAACAGGAAAACAAATGGAAGAGGATCTTACCAGGAGCTTAGGTCCTTGATTTGGCTGTGTAGATGCTAATGCAGAGCCTGCTCTACTTCTTGCTCCAATCCACTTCTTGTCACGCCCACGCCTCATCCTCCTAGCGTCATGTTCTCATCTCCACCTGCCATCTCTTCTTCTCAAAGCAGGCAGGCGAGCTCCTCCTGGACTACCGGAGGGACGCAGTGATGCAGCAACGCAAGCAGTGATTTCTCCTGTCGCCCTTGCCATTTTCGCCTCCCACCAGCTGCACCTGCACCTGGGAGTTGGCCATCATCGTCTGTTGCCAGCTGAATGGAGGTGATTGCTGGGCGAGGGCTCGTCCATGGCAGCAAAGAAGAGGCGTCGACAGTTTGGATTCGTCCTGATTCGCCCCCCTCTATTCGTCAGGGATAGAGTACATAAGAAAGAGAGAAGGATAGAGATCTGGAAGAAGGGATTGGAGAAGAGAGAATACCATGGAGACGACGCCGACGCCGTCAGGGTCCTCGGGCCCGAGCTGCGCCTCTACCGCCACGAAGAAGACGCTGGTGGCAACATTCGGTGGGCCGCGTCTGCGGGACGGCACCCGGTGGCGGCGGGAAGCATGGCTGTGTGCAGTCACGCGTCGTTGACGCATCAGGGGACTCCACGAGATGCCGAGGAAGGGGCGGGCGTGTGGATCTGGGCTAGCCGGATCCGGTGGATGTCGTCATGGAGGAGCTCTCCACCGGTAGAATGGTGAGGACGGTGTAGAGGCGCAGCTCGGGGCCAGGGACCCCACCGGTGTGGGCGATGGGTTCGCGCACTCGCGCTGGAGCTCGCCCTCGCCCACCGTCGTGCGGTGCGGCTGCGAGCCCGGCTCCTCCTGTTAAGCACGGAGGCAGAGGGAGAGGCGGCAGAGGAGACGAGGCGGCCCAGCGGAGAAGGGGAGAACCGGGGGAGGAGAGGAGTCGGCGGCAGCAAGAGGGGATGAGGAGAAGTGGGAGGAGGAGGTGGAGGAGACGGAGGAGACAAGGCGGCGTCGAGAGGGAGGGGGAGCGGAGGCGGCAGCGGCACAGAGAAGACGAGCGGATGAGGGAGAGAGAGGAGATATTTTCACGGGAGAGAGAAGGGCTGCCCAATCCTGCTCGTTGCAGTCATCCCCCCACGTTCTCACGCCTGCCTGGGGCCCACGATCCCCATGATCTTGCGCCTGGCCAACTCACCGTCGCCGTGATCCACTCCCGACTCGATCACACGCGCACTCACCCGTCGTGACTGCAGTCCGGGACCACGCGCATGGGCGGCCCAGCCGTCATTCCCTCCGATCAGAGCATGCAACGTGAAGAAAAACGGACGCTGGGATGGGTGACCGCGAGTTCAAAAGTACAAATCGAGTACGAACCGTGGCAAATCGTTCGAACCAGATTGAAAACGACCGTCGATGGCGCTGGCTATGCGGGTAGCCTAGCAAGGTTTATAGGTTCCCAAAAATAAGAATTGCTAGCGAAAGGCTATCTGTTTTTGCTTAAGAAATAGTTTCTTAAGTTTCTGCAGTATTGCCTGGGTAAACAGACACCACACAAGAACTTCCCCAATTGCAAGGGGTAAGCACAGTCAGAGTGTGAAGCCCAACCAAAAGGATTTACCATGGCAACTACACGCATTTAATTTGAAATATCCACAAGAATCTATTGGAGGGATGTGCTTGTAGCCATGTATGGTGTGACAGTAATGAACATCTCCAACTCGATTAGTTCTTCAAATAAAATAAGACAGCGGTTCTGAGGAACATACTGCCAGTAGGGAAGTTTATTCAAAAAATTCAGCCACCACAGATATATAAAGGCAACCGATGGCGACAATCCAAAAGACCATGTAACACAAGAAAGGGGTCTATCGCACGCACATATACTAATTTGGCAAACAAAAAAATAACGTGAGATATATCCAAGAACAAAAAGCCTAATGTATTAATTTGGCAAACAAAGAAAGCGGTCTCCAGTACGCACATAGACTAATGTATTGATTTTGTTCATGGCCTTTGTGACTTCATTTTTTTGCTCAAAAAGACTGTCCAGCTCCATTCTTGGAACTGCAGCTCGAACCACTATTTTCAAGAAAAAGAATACCAACTTAGGCTTTGAAAATACAGTATAAAGACGTAGAACTGAATTTGCTGTTGGGGGGTCTGCAACTCGTAGAGTGCATCATCTGCCTTCTCCTTAACAACCCGGTATTGAAACTGTACAGATCAGCTGAACAAACACATTATCCTGCAGGGAAAAAGAGGTCATCGATTGTTTCACCAAGTACAGAAACAAGCAAAGATGTCGTTGCGCCGCCGCAGCTTACATGTCGCCTCGTTTGGCCACGAGGGCGTACGTGATAGTGAGAGGGGATGGAGGCGAGGACGCGGGGACGGACCTCGAGGGTGGACGGACAGCAGCCCGAGGGACGAACGGATCTGGACGGCTCTGCGGCCCATGATTCTCCTGCCGAGGACGACGGCGACGGCACCATGGACCACCGCTGCGGCTCAAGCTCCTCCCGGGGTCGCCGCCACGCCCGTGGAGACGGAGATGGGGGAGGAGGCGGACTTGGGCCAATGCGAGAGGAGCAGGGGATAGGAGGATCCGTTCCTATGGACAGCATCAGCAAATACATGGACATCTGCATCAGCTTTAGCATGCCATTCAATTAAACAAAAGGTTACAAATTCACTTCCAAACAGATGTAGCGTCTCAGATTTACACATAAAATCTAAACCATTTGTTCATCACCCAAATTAGGAGCTAGTAACAACAATATAACCAACAAATAAAGCACACAAAGTAGAAGGATAGACTAATAAAAATTAGAGATATGCAAGCATGGAAGAACAGGAAAACAAATGGAAGAGGATCTTACCAGGAGCTTAGGTCCTTGATTTGGCTGTGTAGATGCTAATGCAGAGCCTGCTCTACTTCTTGCTCCAATCCACTTCTTGTCACGCCCACGCCTCATCCTCCTAGCGTCATGTTCTCATCTCCACCTGCCATCTCTTCTTCTCAAAGCAGGCAGGCGAGCTCCTCCTGGACTACCGGAGGGACGCAGTGATGCAGCAACGCAAGCAGTGATTTCTCCTGTCGCCCTTGCCATTTTCGCCTCCCACCAGCTGCACCTGCACCTGGGAGTTGGCCATCATCGTCTGTTGCCAGCTGAATGGAGGTGATTGCTGGGCGAGGGCTCGTCCATGGCAGCAAAGAAGAGGCGTCGACAGTTTGGATTCGTCCTGATTCGCCCCCCTCTATTCGTCAGGGATAGAGTACATAAGAAAGAGAGAAGGATAGAGATCTGGAAGAAGGGATTGGAGAAGAGAGAATACCATGGAGACGACGCCGACGCCGTCAGGGTCCTCGGGCCCGAGCTGCGCCTCTACCGCCACGAAGAAGACGCTGGTGGCAACATTCGGTGGGCCGCGTCTGCGGGACGGCACCCGGTGGCGGCGGGAAGCATGGCTGTGTGCAGTCACGCGTCGTTGACGCATCAGGGGACTCCACGAGATGCCGAGGAAGGGGCGGGCGTGTGGATCTGGGCTAGCCGGATCCGGTGGATGTCGTCATGGAGGAGCTCTCCACCGGTAGAATGGTGAGGACGGTGTAGAGGCGCAGCTCGGGGCCAGGGACCCCACCGGTGTGGGCGATGGGTTCGCGCACTCGCGCTGGAGCTCGCCCTTGCCCACCGTCGTGCGGTGCGGCTGCGAGCCCGGCTCCTCCTGTTAAGCACGGAGGCAGAGGGAGAGGCGGCAGAGGAGACGAGGCGGCCCAGCGGAGAAGGGGAGAACCGGGGGAGGAGAGGAGTCGGCGGCAGCAAGAGGGGATGAGGAGAAGTGGGAGGAGGAGGTGGAGGAGACGGAGGAGACAAGGCGGCGTCGAGAGGGAGGGGGAGCGGAGGCGGCAGCAGCACAGAGAAGACGAGCGGATGAGGGAGAGAGAGGAGATATTTTCATGGGAGAGAGAAGGGCTGCCCAATCCTGCTCGTTGCAGTCACCCCCCCACGTTCTCACGCCTGCCTGGGGCCCACGATCCCCATGATCTTGCGCCTGGCCAACTCACCGTCGCCGTGATCCACTCCCGACTCGATCACACGCGCACTCACCCGTCGTGACTGCAGTCTGGGACCACGCGCATGGGCGGCCCAGCCGTCATTCCCTCCGATCAGAGCATGCAACGTGAAGAAAAACGGACGCTGGGATGGGTGACCGCGAGTTCAAAAGTACAAATCGAGTACGAACCGTGGCAAATCGTTCGAACCAGATTGAAAACGACCGTCGATGGCGCTGGCCATGGCGGCAAGGGCACAAGACGGCGGCGGCAGCGCTTAATTCCACCCACGTAAACGATAATCACGGATGAAAGACGCATCTCTAGGTGATTTGATCGGGGACTACGTTGCCAATATGGCCGCTAGTGGGCTTTTTTCTTCCTTTTCCTAAGTATACGTTGTCACGTTGAGAAATTGAGATGGGGGGGGTGGGGGGAGTATGCTTGTACGTGTGATTGTATCGCTGCCTGCCTATTGGTCTTTCATGTATCACTCGATCGTTAGGGGGGGGGGGGGGGGGGGGGGGCAGGCCCCTGCTCTGCTCGCCACCCTTGCCTCCGCCACTGCGTGGCACACGTGGTAAACAACTCTGGCTTGCCATCGATGCCGGCTACTAGGAATTGCGGAGTGCTCATGTGTTTCCCAACCAAAAAAAGGTGAGCATATGCTTGTGATTGTCTGATTTACTGTCGAGCATTGCTTCTGTGCTTTCCAACAAAAAAATGGGGTGCAATATAATTGTCACGCATCTAAATGGACCAAGTCATCTAGCCAAGATATATAACATGTTATCATCACTATTTCTGAATGAACATGTTTTCTTTTTTGAGCTAAAAGTTAGCACGCTTAACTACGCTAAGGAGAGATGCAAAGGTAGGAGGCCCGCTTCTTCTTCTCAATATTAGGCTAAACCTTTTGAGATACAAACCCCCCAAAATTAGGCTTCAATGTCAAACCTACCAAGTGAAGAATGATTCAAATGGAGCCACTGATCACAGAAAGGCCCTTGTAAAGTGTGGAAATAACAAAGGTCATGCACGACCCAGATTCTACTTGCACTCCTCGCAGCCTGCCGGACCTTCTCGCGGACCTCCAAGGCAAATCTGCTCAAAGATACATATAACATACTCGTGCTCTCCACTAAGACTTCCAAGTTTCCAACATATGAAGCTTTGAACACTGCATGAGCCACCCCTACCAAAGATGGTATTGAGCCTTTGAATGCCCTCTGATGCCAGCCAATATTCCACGGACATTGTATATATAGGTCGCAGAAGAAGGCCGAGCATGCCAGAAACCAAAGCAACAGGAAAGAGCCTTAACTAGACACATATCGACATATCTATCAATAGGGAGAGAAGGGCAAAGTACTCTTACTCATGGCAGGGGCACCACCCCCGAAAAAGCGCCTCCAATGAGGAGGCTACCCTAGATATATGGATGGCTTAAACTACATAGATGATAGAGAACCAAGATCCTCCCATCACACCACCAAATGATCGACGAAGGCGAGGAGCGACTCTGTTTCTCATCGGTGAAAGAAGATAGGAAAAGCTCTAACCACTGCCTCTACGAAGAAGAAAAAAAATCCTATAAAGGGGCATTGGCCATGCTATGACCATTCGACATCATTAGAACTTGCATAGGTCAACAAAAGAGTGTGTTGCCAGTCATGGGTGATCGATATTCTCTATTCACATGAACTTCTGCAGATAGTGTGTCTCAACCACTTACCAACCAGTGAACATGTAACGGTAAAATTTTAATTTATTAAATTGTGTATCTTCTAAATGATATTTAAGCCTTGAAAATCCTAAATAAGTTCCCCAAATTATATGAAGAAATTCTCGTTGACTTTATGGCCCATATCTGTGCACAAGCATTAAAAAGAAAAAGTATCTGGAATTCTCGAAAAATGTAAAAGGTTACTGCAGTATATTGTATAAAGCCTTGGAGTACTTCGAAAATAACAGCAAATTTATACATACAATTAAACAATAGCAAAAGGGAGGTTCAGAAAAATAGCAAAAGACCTTCCAGAAAGAAACGAGAGGAGACACGTACACGTGTCACATAATAATAAGTTTGCAAGCCGGGCAAATCTCACTCTCAATTCGGTGTTGCCCCAAACGTGTTTGGGCCTCTCAGCCGAACGAGAAATTAGCTAGGCTCCCATGGTCCGTCGCCATCTCGAGTCCCCCGTCTTGCCGTTCCCGGAGCCTCCGCCGCCGCTGGACAACGATGATCTCCTCCGTGAGATCCTGCTCCTCCTGCCTCCGCAGCCATCCTCCCTCCTTCGTGTCTCGGTCGTCTGCAAGCGCTGGCGCCGCCTTATCTCCGACCCCGGCTTCCTCCGCCGCTTCCGCGCGCACCACCGAAACCCCCGCTCCTTGGCTTATTATCCTTCGATCGTGATGAAACTTATCCCTTCATCCCGAGGCGGGACCGGCCCGACCGCATCCTGGCCGCGCGGTTCTCCCCGTCGCAGCGCTGCCGCCGCGAGAGCTTGTGCTTCGTAGAATGCCGCCACAACCACGCCCTTTTCCTCAACAAGAGACGCCCCGAGGTCATCGTGTGGAACCCCATCTCCGGTCATCAGCGCCGAGTAACTTTTCCACTGGTGTTTGGCAACTCTGGAGAGAGGGACATCCTTTCCGCGGCGGTGCTTTGCGCTGCCGGTGATGACGACAATGGCCATGTGCACGGTGACTGCGACTTGAACTCTTTTAAATTGGCCTTGGTGCCCCAGGGCAAACAAGGATGCATACCTGAATTCGCTTGCCTCTACGAGTCCAAGTCTGGCGAATGAGGAAATGTTATCTCAACAACGACCACGAGGTCTTTAGGTTGGAGAAAGCCGAGCGTCCTTGTCGGGAATGCACTTTGCTGGTTGCTTAGTGGAGAACTTGAAGGTGACATCCTTGGGTTTGATTTTGAAATGCACAAGCTTGTTGCGATTGATAAGCCAGGAGACCCCCCGGCTTGCCCGTTGTTCCCGTTCCTGCCTCCAAATCATCCAGACAGAGGAAAGTAATCTCAGACTCATCATTTACACAGGATTCGGCCTGCGGTTATGGGAACAGAAGGTCAATTGTGATGATGTGGCTACATGGGTCCTTCAGAAAACCATTGATCTGCTCAAGCACCTTTTGCCCGTTGAGCTCCAATGGAGTTGGATACTTGGGTACGATGAGGATCACAATGTGATATATCCGTGGGCACCTAATGCTGATGATTCTTTCACGATCCAACTTGACTCAATATAAATCGGTAACTGTTTTTGAATCAATTTCGACGCCACTACATCTTAAAAAAGAAAAGTTTTCTACATCACATGTGTTCCATACACAAGTTTTTATACTGCAGGTGAAAGGATCGATATGGTTGACTAGAGGGGGGTGAATAGGCAACTACCACTTTTTAACTTTTCTTTAACAATTTAGGCTTAGCAACAAATAGGTTGGCTAGATATGCAACTAGATGAGCAACCTATATGATGCCAACAATAATAACCGTACAAGCAAGAAGATAAACAATATAAATAGCTTGCACAAAGTAAGGGTAAGGAGTAACCACAAGTGGAACCAATGGAGACGAGGATGTGTTACCGAAGTTCCTTCCCGGTAAGGGGAAGTACGTCTCCGTTGGAGCGGTGTGGAGCCACAATGCTCCCCAAGAAGCCACTAGGGCCACCGTATTCTCCTCACGCCCTCACACAATGCGAGATGCCGTGATTCCACTAGTGGTGCCCTTGAAGGCGGCAATCGGACCTTTACAAACAAGGTTGGGGCCCTCTCCACAACTTAATTGGAGGCTCCCAACGAAACCACGAAGCTTCACCACAATGGAATATGGCTTCGAGGTGACATCTTCCGTCTAGGGTGCTCAAACACCCAAGAGTAACAAAATCCACACAAGAAACTATGGGGGAATCAATTTTCCTTTGGCGGAAGTGTAGATCTAGATCTCCTCCTTCAATCCCTAGCAAGACAACAAGTTTGGGTGGCTAGAGAGAGAGATCGGGCAAGAAAGCTCAAGGGGCATCAATGGTGGAGAGAGAGAGGTAAGAGATAAGGGAGAGGTGGAAGAAGCACCTCCTTATATAGCCCCCCCCTTTTCCAACCGTTACAGCCAGATATGCATGGGAGCGGTACAACCGGAGTGGTGGGCGGTACAACCGGTACAACCGGCCAACCACCGCCCAACCACCGGACCACAACAGAATGGTGGCCCGGATGCAGCAGCCAGGCCTGAGCCCCGGACCAGGCAGAGTCCTAAGCAGTACAACCGCTCGAGACCCCGGTTGTACCGGGCTATATGAATATAGCGGTACAACCGGTCCAGGTTCGCCCAACAACCGGGGCTAAACAGAACCAAGTCCGGTTGTAGCCCAGTGCTGGGCCGGTTTAACCGCCTAGAGCTGCCACCCTGGGTCACCCAGCCTTTGGCGGTACTACTGCCCGGGGGCAGCGGTACAACCGCTGGGGACAACTTAGTGGCCGCACCCCCAGGGTATCACCCCTAGAGTGGTGGTCGAACCGGAAGCTTAGAGCAAGCTGTGCATTAGGTCGAGACAGCGGAATACCTGGCAAGCAACTAAGGAAAGAGGGGCCTCTCTCTCTATGATGCGGAGAAGAGAGTTGGGTGAAGACAGATGAGCGAAAGAACTGATTCACCCAAGACTTTCCAATGTGGATTCCCTCTTAATAGTACGGGATCCCTACGACCAAAGAGAATAAACACGTAGAGAATCCCATCTTCGATCTTTTCCGTTTGGAGGGTCCACCTAACCGTCACCTAATCGTCTTGCGTTCCTCATACAATCCATGTATAACTTGACACACGGTTAGATCATAGTGAGTTGTCATCATCGCCAAAACACCAAGGTAAGAGAATGCCCTTACAATCTCCCCCTTTTTGGTGGATGATGACAACAACACGATTTGCATTGATGGTCTGTAAAATAAAAGTGGAGCTCCCCCTCAATGTGTGCAACAGATGAGACCTGTGCAAGAATTGAAGCTCCCCCTTGATTTTATAGACCAACCAATGGGGACAAATATAAGATGAAATATTAAGGAGCAATATGAACGAGATAATAAGTAGAGCTTTAATAGTAAGGGTACGATTAGTCTCAAACTCTACTTAAACACACATAGTCTCCACACAAACCGATAAAAAGCAAATAGGATTTCAACTGGAAGACGCAACAAAGGGACCAATAAACAACCACGCAACACCCATGCAAATCCCGTTATAATGTACTTTCTCCCCCTTTGGCATCAAGACACCAAAAAGGAAAAGAGTGATGCTAGCGCCCCGGAACTCAGTAGATCTCCTCGTTGGTATCATACTCCTCGGAATCATCAGCTTCAGAGCCATCCCCATCATCATCATCATCAGTAGCATCATCAGCCGCATCAGCAGCGGCAGCAGCAGAGGATGAGGCAGCAGGCTGGTTCGGGATCTCATCATCAGTCCAAGTGCTATGTTCATAGATCCACTGTGCCTCAGGAGTGATGGTCTTCTCTGAACCACTGGCGGCCTCAAGATGGAGAGCCCGCATAATCTGAATCTGTCGGCGTCGGGCAAGCTTCTCGTTGACATGGGCTTCATAGAGCTTCTTCTGAACATGAGTCTGGAGGCAGAAGGTCTTCTTAATCTTGTCAGAGAGCTTGGAGGCCCAAGATGGCTTGGCGCCTGCAGGAAGCTCAAAATCACTGTCACTAGAAGTAGCAAAGACATCCTCAAGGTTGGCATCATGGTAGCGAGGTGCAGGGTGTTTCTTCTTCCAGAGTTGCTTGACCTCATGCACAATGAGGTTGTCAGGAGAAGTGAGAAGCTCGCCCGGCCGACAAACTGCCCACACAGAGTTGAGGAAACTCATAATATAAGGAGCATAGGTGGGAACCTTCCGGTAGACGACCGTGGAGTACATCTCCTCCCACATCCATTTGGAAACATCAAAGGTAGCTCCAGAGCCAGCTTTAGTCTTCATGGCAATGAGCAGATCAACAAAGTACCCATGAATCTCATCTTGATTTCCAACCTTGGGCAGAAGAACATTCCGGAACACACGGTGTATAATGTCATAGACCTGCTGCAGGTCCTTAGAAGCTCCCATAACCCCCCGCCCGGGAATGTACAGGGGGGCTAACCTGTTCTTATCCATAGATGTAGCCCGATCATGAGGACGGATGCCGCCATTCCCAGTGATCCCAGTATCATCATAACCAAGGACATTGCAGAAAGCGCGCCACGGAACATGAAAGAATTAATCACGACACATGAAGGAAAGATGACGCTCTGCATCAGTGCCAAAGTGGACCGTAGCGTAGAACTGGTGAATGAGCTGCACATCAAAGGCACAGTTGAAAGTCATGAGCTTGATCAGGTCAAATTCTTCGCATAATGCCAAAGCCTAGCCAAAGTAATCCATGTTGTGCCTCCAGTGCTCGATGTCAATTGTCCATTGCTTGGCATACTTGTTCTTGTGATGGTCATAGAGCTCATGCACGATCTGAAATTGCAACTCATTCCGGAACTGAGGGGTGGTCCACTTGGGAGCAACGGGAACCTCATACGGATTTTGGAGACGGACCCGCTCCCAATCAGCTTGCTTCCAGGAATGTACGGGCTTGGCAGTTTTCTGCTTAGCGGCCAAGGACTTCGCACGGCGAGTGGGATTGGTGGGAATCACAACTTCCTCATTATCAGACTCTTTGACAATCTTGCACCTGCGGACACGTTTCTTGGTGTTCTTCCGAGGAGCAGAACGAGAGCTGGAACCACCTGTAAACACGCACACGAGAAACACAGAAGGGAAACCCAGAAAAGATGAGATGATTGTACGCAAAAGTAGGAATAAATTAGGTGCGAAGATAAGAAACAAGAAAAAGGGGGGCAGGAAATAGGGAGTCCGGTTGAACCGGTTACCCTCGCGGTTGTACCGCAACAGCGGTTGTACAGCAACAGCGGTTGTACCGCTAACTAGAGCGGTTGTACCGCTGCTGGGAAACCGGTGGATCCGGAATCTGAGAAATGCACCCCTCTTTGAGGTCTCTAATCATCACAGCTAATTGAAACTATAATATATGATCTTATCCCGTCAATAGTTTTGACTAGAAAATGCGGGAACCGAGCAATGCCCTAACAATGGAGGATTCAAAGAAAATCCAAGAACGGGGAGAAACTAGGCATTACCGGCATCCATGGGAGAAGATCGGGGAAGGGAAGGGCCTCCACGGAGCAGATCCGGGAGGAGGCCACGGATCCGGGGCGCCGGAGGCACTCCAGGGCGGTGGTGGCGGCGGCCGGCGACTAGGGCACCAGGGAGGAGTCGGGCACGAAGGGGACAACTGAATACCCCTTCGGCCCGGCCCTCCCGATCTAAGTACCGGATGCGCGACCGGTTGTACCGCTCCTGAGGAGCGGTTGTACCGGTCCAGGTACAGGGCCTGGGGATTAGCGGTAGAACCGCAGGCACCCCCGGTTGTACCGCTGGGACGGGACAACAGGTGAAATAGCGGTAGAACCGCTTTTCACACCGGTTGTACCGCCTGGCCACAGGCACCACCACCAGGAGATCAAAGCTTACAATTTGGAAAAGAAGGGTTCCGGGATGAGAAAAGCTTGGGATAGAAAACAAAAGGCAGGGGAGTATGGTGGGGAAAACTCCATGGTTGGAAGAAAACAAAACGCCAATAAAATACCATGAAGAATGCCCACACCTAGGACTCAAAGCATCAAAAACACAAACTTAAGACACAAAGAAGAGCAAAGGGGGCCGTGGCCGAGGCCACCTATGTATGAGTCAATTGGTATGGCACCGCGAAGATATGAACCTTGGGCCCATGACCAAAACTCGTCTTTGAAGCACAGGTGTCATAAAAAATGACGAATGTGAAAGACTTGATCAATTTATGCATAATAGGAGGAGGGATAGTTCATTGAGAGAACTAGACTCCCCCTATGTCCATGCCTACACCTAAACAAGACATGATGATGAGTGTGGTGGGGTGTGCACTAAGTCAAGCCACATTGCTCGAATCGATGATATTTAGCTCATGCCTTAACTCGCGAAATCTTGCTTCATCCAACGGCTTCGTGAATATATCTGCAAGCTGTTCCTTAGTATAGAGATGAATAAGATCAATGTCTCCATGCTTGATGTGATCCCGTATGAAGTGATGACGAATCTCAATATGCTTTGTCTTGCAGTGTTGAACCGGGTTGTTGGAGATCTTGATCGTGCTTTCATTGTCGCAGTAAAGAGGCACTTTGTCACATTTGACCCCATAATCCTTTAAGGTTTGCCTCATCCAAAGAATCTGAGCACAACAGCTTGCGGCGGCTACATACTCGGCCTCGGTGGACGAGAGAGAAACACAATTTTGTTTCTTGGAAGACCAACTTACCAGAGAGCGGCCAAGAAATTGGAAACCTCCGGAAGTGGACTTCCTTTCCACACGGTCTCCCGCCCAATCCGAGTCAGTATATCCAATGAGATCAAATGAAGCACCTTTAGGGTACCATAAGCCAAAGTTTGGAGTATGAGCCAAATATCGAAAGATTCGCTTGACAGCCACATAGTGACTCTCCTTAGGTGCGGATTGAAATCGTGCACAAATTCCCACACTCAACATGATATCCGGCCTAGATGCACAAAGGTAAAGCAGAGATCCAATAATGGAGCGATATACCTTCTGATCCACAGCTTTACCATTGGGATCACTGTCAAGTTGGCATTTGAGTGGCATCGGAGTGTTGTCCTTCGAAGGATTGAGCTCATCCATCTTAAACCTCTTGAGCATGTCCTGAATGTATTTGGCTTGGTTGATGAAGGTTCCTTGGCTTCGTTGCTTGACTTCGAATCCAAGGAAGAACTTCAACCCTCCCATCATAGACATCTCAAACTCTTTGGTCATTAGTGCGGCGAACTCATCATTGAAAGCTTTGTTAGAAGAATCAAAGATAATATCATCTACATATAGTTGGCATACGAACAAGTTCCCGTTAACCCTCTTAGTAAAAAGAGTGGGGTCGATTTTCCCAATTTCAAACCCACGATCTTGCAACATCTCGGTAAGGTGCTCATACCACGCACGTGGGGCTTGTTTAAGGCCATAGAGTGCCTTATCGAGAACGTATACATGATTGGGGAACTTGGAATCCTCAAACCCCGGGGGTTGATTGACATACACCAACTCCTTAAGAGGACCATTAAGAAAAGCACTCTTTACATCCATTTGATATAATAGGAAGTCATGATGAGAGGCATAAGCAAGCAGCATGCGAATAGATTCAAGGCGAGCAACAGGGGCAAAGGTTTCGCCGTAGTCGATACCCTCGACCTGGGAGTAGCCTTGAGCCACTAGTCTTGCCTTGTTGCAAATAATAATGCCATGTGCATCTTGCTTGTTCTTAAAGATCCATTTGGTTCCAATGACATTGTGATTCTCCTTTGGTCTTGGCACCAATCGCCACACTTTGTTGCGCTCGAAGTTGTTGATTTCATCATGCATGGCTTCAAGCCAATCCTCGTCTTCGAGCGCATCTTATACCTTGAGGGGTTCAAAGCAAGAAACAAACGCATGATGTGCACAAAAGTTTGTTAATTGACTACGAGTAGTTACCCCTCTTTTCAAGCTTCCGTAGACGTTCTCTAGGAGGTGTTGCTTGGTCTTAAGCTTGGAAGCAATCTTGGCAGCTTCTCTTTCAAGAATTTCCTCCATGAAAAGTTGAGGCTTGGTAACTTGACGAGCTTTGGTACTAGCACCGGCTTGCTCATGATCTTGAGCATGATCTTGATCTTTAGCTTGACCTTGATCTTGAAGTTGATCTTGGTCCTGAGCTTCATCTTGATCTTGAGCTTGCACGGGGGTGTGAACAAGATCTTGAGCATCATGTGAAGTAGAGACATCACTAGCAAGTTGATCTTGCCCTTGATCTTGATCACGGGGTTGAGGGCCTTCACTTTGTTCTTCGGAAGCGTGTGGGTCATGCGTCGGTGATGGTTCCACTTGAGTGGAACATTGTCCTTCTCCTTCAGCCACAAGGGGTTCCTCAACGGGTAGTAAGTATCCCACACCCATTCTTCTTATGGCTTGGGGAGGAATTTCATCACCTACATCACAAAGACCACTTTGCTCCACTTGGGAGCCATTATTTTCATCAAACTCTACGTTACTCGTCTCCTCAATGAGTCCGGTGGACTTGTTGAGGACACGGTAAACATGAGAGTTTGCAGCATAACCAACAAATATGCCCTCATGAGCTCTAGATTCAAATTTAGACAAACGAACACCTTTCTTGAGAATGAAACACTTACAACCGAACACCCGGAAGTATTTGAGGTTGGGCTTGTTCCCGGTAAGAATCTCATAAGGAGTCTTGTTCAAGCCTTTGCGGAGATAGAGCCGATTTGATGCATGACATGCTGTGTTGATGGCTTCGGCCCAAAAGTTGTACGGAGATTTAAACTCTGCCATCATGGTTCTTGCCGCATCCATCAACGTCCGGTTCTTCCTCTCCGCAACACCGTTTTGTTGAGGGGTGTAAGGTGTGGAATATTGGTGTTTTATCCCCTCATCACTGAGAAACTCATCTAGGGGGTAGTTCTTGAACTCAGTGCCGTTGTCACTTCTAATCATCAAAATCTTTGCTTCATGTTGACGTTGGACTTCATTTGCAAAGTTGATGACAGTCTGTTGTGTCTCACTCTTCCTCTTGAAGAAATATACCCATGTGTATCTTGAGTAATCATCCACAATCACCAAGCAATACCTTCTTCCTCCAAGGCTATCAAAAGATGGAGGCCCAAAGAGGTCCATGTGAAGGAGCTCTAAGGTCCTCCTTGAGTAGATTGTAGTAGTTGGACGATGAGCCTTTTCATGTAGCTTTCCTTCGATACAGGCACTGCAAACACGATCTTTGGCAAAACTCACATTTGTTAGTCCAAGAATGTGATCCCCTTTGAGGAGACTTTGCAAAGATCTCATATTGACATGGGCTAGTCGGCGATGCCAAAGCCATCCCACATCAACTTTAGCCATTAGACATGTCGCGGTCTTAGTGGGTCGCTCTGAGAAGTTAATCACATAGAGACCGTTTTTGACATGCCCAACAAAGGCTACTTTAAGAGTCTTGCTCCACAAAAGGGTCACGGTATCAATGCCAAAGAAGGTACTAAAACCCATGAGTGCAAGTTGACGAACGAAAAGTAAATTGTATGCAAGGGTCTCAACAAGCATGACTCTCTCAATGGTTAAGGTCGGAGAGATAATCACCTTTCCAAGACCCAATACCTTTGAGATTGCATCATCGCCAAATGAGACTTGGGTGGCCACGGATGCATCGGGTCGAACATCCACCACCAAGTCCTTGCTTCCGGTCATATGATTTGTTGCTCCGCTATCGAGCAACCATGAGACTCCCCCGGAAGCAAAGACCTACAATAGATCAAGGCTTGGATTTAGGTACCCATTCTTGAATGGATCCTTTCATGTTAGTGACAAGGGTCTTAGGAACCCAAATAGACCACTCAATATACTCATAAGAAGAACCAACATATTTGGCATAAACATGCCCATCACTAGCACGACACAAAACATAGGAGGGGTTAAAATCGCCGGCCCTGTTGGAGAGAGTGATCTTGCCCTTCTTGGCACTATCACTCACAACCTTGTCTTTCTTCTTCTCATGAGTAATGTTCCCCGCTTTGACAAATGTTTCTTTGAGCGGAGGAACATGCGTGGTCTTCTTCTTCTTCTTCTTTTTGGACTTGGGTGCAAACCCAACTCCTTCCTTTGCAATCACTTCCTTTTGATTGCTCAAAAGGTCATTGAGATTCTTCTCACCTTGTATACATGTCACAAGGCCTTTCTCAAGCTGCTCTTTCAGCTTAGCATTTTCCTTCACAAGATGTGCATGCTCACAACACGGGTTAGTAGCAGATGCATTATCAATTAAAACAAAGGGAGGACACGTGGCAATTTCCTTAGTGAGTTTTACTTGGAGTTGATCATGCGACTCTTTAAGAGAAGCATGAACGCTCTTCAATGCCTTGTGAGCATTATCAAGTGAGACAAACTCATCCTTGAGTCGAGCATGGTCAACCCCAAGTGCAACCTTTTCAGATTTAAGAACACGATTAAGAACAATAGCATGATCATAATATTTACGTAATTTAGCAAGGTCGTCATTTTGTGACTCCTTAAGAGTCAAATGAAGACCTCGCTCTTCCTCTAGAGCAATCGAAAGATCTGCTATCTCGTCGGCATAATCACGACTATGGCCTCTCATCTCCGCAAGAAATTCTTCTTGAGACTCAATCGTGTCATTGGCCTCACCAAGTTGTTCCAAGAGAGCAACGAAGTGCTTCTTGGATTCTCCCTTGAGTTTACACAAGAACTTGTCAAACTCATTCTCACCCTCTTTCGCCTCCTCATGTTCATCCACACAATCTAACAAAGACGGAGTGGAAGAAACAGAAGTCTTAATGTTTGAGGTTTTGGCGTTGGAGGTTACCTTGGTGATACCTTTTGCCATGAGGCACCTAGCGATGTGGTTCTCATTGGGGGCATCGAAGAGTGACACCTTTATTGGGGTAGAGGATGCAATTGCCACAGATGCCATTGCCATTCCTTCACCACTTGTGTCTTCGTCATCAACATCATCATCCGAGGCATACTCTTCTTGAGCCACCAACACTTTGTGAGGAGTCTTCTTGGTGAAGTTGGTCTTGTTGGGGAAAGACTTGGCCTTATCTTTGCGAATGAGATTGCCACCATTGTATTCCCTCTTCTCATATGGACAATCCACCACAAAGTGACTCACATTACCACAATTGTAGCAGGTCCTCACACGTTGCTTGCCCTTTGACCCGCTTGAGTTGTTCTTGGAGAAGTTAGGCCTGGTGTTTCTCTTGTTGCCCCAAAATTGCCTAGACGCTAGAGCCATATGCTCATGGTAAGCATATTTGGTGTCCTCGGGGCAATGCTCTTCTTCTTCTTCTTCTTCTTCTTCTTCTTCCTCTTGAATGACCTTGGCCTTCAATGCAAGGTTGGGAGATGATTTCTTTGACCATTGCACGCGAGCAAGAGCATTGTCAGCGGTCGTGTTTAGGATGTTCATTGCAATAAATTCATCCAACACATCGCCAGAGGACAAGGTGTGGAAGTCCGGTCTTTGGCGGATGACGGCGGACATGGCCTTGTTGAAGGGCATGATAGCCTTCAGAAACTTACGCTTGATCCAGGTGTCATCCACATCCTTGCTGCCATGATCTCGGAGGGCAACGGCAAGAGTAGTCACCCATCTGTAGAGCTCAAGCGGTTCCTCATCATCACCCATTACAAACTCATCTGACTGATCGAGCAACACCTCATAGTTCGATCGTTGAATGCTTGAGCTGCCCTTGTACATGGTGATAATGTGTTCCCAACACTCTTTAGCAACAGTGAAGGGGCGCAGGTGAGCTAGGTCTTCGGTAGGAACAGCAGCTTGGAGAATGAACAAGGCGGAGGAATTTAGTTGTTTATCAGCCTCTTCTCTTGGGGTGAGGTTGCGTGGATCACGAGGATAGTATCCTTCTTCAATGACTCTCATGAGTTAAATTGAGCTGTGATCCAAATGAGACTTGATACATAAAACCCAATTAGCAAAATCATTCTTAACAAGTTTAGGAGGAGGACCGTGATTAACTATATGAGGTGGGTGCACCGGTCCTCCATAGACCAAGGGAGGGGGAACTGAGGCAAAAGTCCCCGACCCATTAATTCCTTGAGAACGAGTGTCTTTCTCATTAGTAGCCCCCTCCTTACCGGAGTTGACATCCGATGTCGAGTTAGTGGGATTAGCCACTTGTACCGCATCGGTGGAAAGTTTAAGAGTATCAAGGAATTCTTTGAACATGGATTTGACCTCGGTCGTCATGGAAGATTTGAGAGAGGTTATGGCCTCATTCAAATCCTCACGCGAGACCGTGTTCACACCCACGGCCTCGGGGAGTTCACTAGACCCCAACTCGTTGCCAGCCATACACTTCGGGTGGTGAAACCCTTAATAAAGAGACGTAGCTCTGATACCAATTGAAAGGATCGATATGGTTGACTAGAGTGGGGGTGAATAGGCAACTACCACTTTTTAAGTTTTATTTAACAATTTAGGCTTAGCAACAAATAGGTTGGCTAGATATGCAACTAGATGAGCAACCTATATGATGCTAACAATAATAACCGTACAAGCAAGAAGATAAACATGTTGGAAATATGCCCTAGAGGCAATAATAAATTAGTTATTATCATATTTCCCCGTTCATGGTAATAGTTTATTATTCATGCTAGAATTGTATTGACCGGAAACTAAATACATGTGTGAATAGATAAACAAATACTGTGTCCCTAGTAAGCCTCTACTAGACTAGCTCGTTGATCAAAAGATGGTCAAGATTTCCTGACCATGGACATGAGTTGTCATTTGATAATGGGATCACATCATTAGGAGAATGATGTGATGGACTTGACCCAACCGTTAGCATAGCAAATGATCATTCAGTTTATTGCTATTGCTTTCACTATGTCAAATACACGTTCCTCTGACCATGAGATCATGCAACTCCCTGATACCGTAGGAATACTTTGGGTGTATCAAACGTCACAACGTAACTATGTGATTATAAAGGTGCACTACAGGTATCTCTGAAAGTGTTTGTTGAGTTGGCATGGATCGAGATTGGAATTTGTCACTCCGACTATCGGAGAGGTATCTCTGGGCCCTCTCGGTAATACAGCATCACAGAAGCCTTGCAAGCACCGTGACTAAAGAGTTAGTTACAAGATGACGTATTACGGAACGAGTAAAGAGACTTGCCGGTAACGAGATTGAACTAGGTATTGGATACCGACGATCGAATCTCGGGCAAGTAACATACCGCCAGACAAAGGGAACAACGTATGTTGACATATGAGGTTCACCGATAAAGATCTTCGTGGAATATGTAGGAACCAATATGAGCATCCAGGTTCCGCTGTTGGTTATTGACCGGAGAGTTGTCTCGGTCATGTCTACATCATTCCCGAACCCGTAGGGTCCGCACACTTAAGGTTCGATGACGATTTAGTATTATATGAGTTATGTGATTGGTGGCCGAAGTTTGTTCGGAGTCCCGGATGAGATCACGGACATGACGAGGAGTCTCGAAATGGTCGAGAAGTAAAGATTCATATATTGGAAGGCTATATTCGGACGTCGGAAAGGTTCCGAGTGATTCGGATATTTTTCGGAGTACCGGGGAGTTACGGGAATTCACCGGGAGAAGTAATGGGCCTTATTGGGCCATACGGGAAAAGGAGAGGCAGGCCACGTGAGGAGGCTCGCGCCCCCCCTTGCCCAAACCGAATTGGACTAGGGGAGGGGGCACAGCCCCCTCTTTCCTTTCCCTCTCCCTTCCCTCTTTCCTACTCCGTATGGGAGGTGGAATCCTACTAGGACTATGGAGTCCTAGTAGGACTCCCCACACTTGGCGCACCCCTAGGGGGCCGGCCTCCTCCCTCTCATCCTTTATATACGGGGGCAAGGGGGCACCCCAAAGTACACAATTGTCCCATAGCCGTGTGCGGTGCCCCGATCTCCGTTTTCCACCTCGGTCATATTTTCGGAGAGCTTAGGCGAAGCCCTGCCGGAATCACTTCACCGTCACCGTCGCCACGCCGTCGTGCTGACGGAACTCATCTACTACCTCGACGTCTTGCTGGATCAAGAAGGCGAGGAACGTCACCGAGCTGCACGTGTGTAGAACTCGGAGGTGCCGTACGTTCGGTACTTGATCGGTGGAGCTCGAAGGATTGTTCGACTACATCAACCGCGTTGTGAGACGCTTCCGCTAACGGTCTACGAGGGTACGTAGACACACTCTCCCCTCTCGTAGCGATACATCTCCATGGATAGATCTTGCGTGAGCGTAGGAATTTTTTGAAATTCATGCTCCGTTCCCCAACAAAACAATATAAATAGCTTGCACAAAGTAAGGGTAAGGAGTAACCACAAGTGGAACCAATGGAGACGAGGATGTGTTACCGAAGTTCCTTCCCGGTAAGGGGAAGTACGTCTCTGTTGGAGCGGTGTGGAGGCACAATGCTCCCCAAGAAGCCACTAGGGCCACCGTATTCTCCTCACGCCCTCACACAATGCGAGATGCCATGATTCCACAGTGGTGCCCTTGAAGGCGGCAACCGGACCTTTACAAACAAGGTTGGGGCCCTCTTCACAACTTAATTGGAGGCTCCCAACGAAACCACGAAGCTTCACCACAATGGAATATGGCTTCGAGGTGACATCTTTCGTCTAGGGTGCTCAAACACCCAAGAGTAACAAAATCCACACAAGAAACTATGGGGGAATCAATTTTCCTTTGGTGGAAGTGTAGATCTAGATCTCCTCCTTCAATCCCTAGCAAGACAACAAGTTTGGGTGGCTAGAGAGAGAGATCGGGCAAGAAAGCTCAAGGGGCATCAATGGTGGAGAGAGATAGGTAAGAGATAAGGGAGAGGTGGAAGAAGCACCTCCTTATATAGCCCCCCCCCCCCCTTTTCCAACTGTTACAGCCAGATATGCATGGGAGCGGTACAACCGGTATAACCGGTAATACCGGTACAACCGGCCAACCACCGCCCAACCACCGGACCACAACAGAATGGTGGCCCGGATGCAGCAGCCAGGCCTGAGCCCCGGACCAGGCAGAGTCCTAAGCGGTACAACCACTCGGGACCCCGGTTGTACCGGGTTATATGAATATAGCGGTACAACCGGTCCAGGTCCGCCCAACAACCGGGGCTAAACAAAACCAAGTCCGGTTGTAGCCCGGTGCTGGGCCGGTTTAACCGCCCAGAGCTGCCACCCTGGGTCACCCAGCCTTTGGCGGTACTACCGCCCGGGGGTGGGTAGACCGTCAACCATGTCGCTCTACGGCGACAGGCTGGGCAAGTTCAGACTGTCCGTGAAAGGCCATGCCGGCTGCGTCTGCTACCTCCGTAGCTTCAACGTGCCGCTGCTCCTCCTCGGCGGCGGCGGGTACACAGTCAACCATGTCGCCTCCTGTTGGTGCTACAAGACGGCGGTCGCCGTGGGCAAGGAGGAGGAGATCTCCGACGAGATACCCTTCCACGGCTACGAGCACTACTACAGGGACCAGGGCTACAAACTGCATTTCACGGTGCCGAAGAGGAGCGGCAACAGGAACGACGATACTTAAAAGATAAAGCACGATGCCCTCATGAACCTGGACATGCTCAAGCCATCGCCGACGACCGTAGGGCACCACCGGCCAAGCAAAAGCCATGGCATCAGCGTCAACGCCCTCTATGACCACAACGACAAGAAGTCAAAGAAAAAAGACAAGTAGTCAAAGAAGTGCCGCAGGAAAGACGACGAACCCATGGAGAGGCTGCACCGGCTCTGCAGCGAGGCCGACCGCGCTACAGTTTCTTCACTGAGCTGGGGAAGAGAAAGACATGTGAGCTAGTAAATGCTATTTTCTCCGATCCAAAATAAGTGTTTAAGTTATAAACTTAGCTGGCATTGGTGAAGAGAAAGACATGTTCACTGCACTAGTTGTCAAGCGCCGACATATTGAACGAGGTCGTGTTAGAGCAAAACCAGAAAAAGGCTGTTTTCCCATGTGTAGACAAAATATCAGCTCTTGGCCTGTAAGAGAAGTCAACATTGTTTTTCTTTCACTTTCCTTCTCTTTCAAAGTCCACAATTATCTCTACATACATGTCACAAAAAGAAAATCCTCCCTATATATGTCTTAACTATTGTAAGAAGTAAGAATGGATACATACGTGTACTAGGACACATCAAGCTAGACTGTTGAGAAGAAGAAGCGTGCCTTTTCTTCTCTCGCACGAGTGTGTATATGATATATAGTATTGTATTATACAAGAGAACGGTAAGAGTCCCTCCACGCCGCAATATTACATACTCTAATCCATCCACATCCACATACTACTTTGTATGTGCAACTGCTCATGTGTTGTCCACGTTGCTAGTACCGTGAAGATACCATCTAGCTCCCCTCTTAGGAGTCCTACTTGTCTTGAACGCCTACTTTCATCCTTGATTCACTCTAGAACCTGCTTCCAAGACGGTACCACTCCGTCAAACACAATGGCATTTCGGTGTTTTCACAACTTTCATAGGTCAATAAGCAGATCGCTCGAGCCAGGAGCAAACGGACAGTCCTAGCTGAAAAAAATCCCCCTCCGTTTCCTTTTATTCTACATAAAACTTTTGTCTAAAGTCAAATCATCTCTACTTTGACCAAACTTATAGAAAAATGGATCAACATTCACACTACAATATCGTTAGATTCTTTATAGAAAGTTGTTTCAGATTATATATATTTGGTATTGAAGATATTGATATTTTTTGATATAAATTTGGTCAAACTTTGTAAAGTTTGATTTGACACAAATCTTATACGCGGTGTAAAAAGAAACGAAGGGAGTACTAGGACGCATCATGCGAGACTGTTGAGAAGAAGCATGCGTTTTTCTCTCGCACAAGTGTGTGTGTATGATAAAATAATTGTATTATAGAGGAGAAACGAAAGGCTCCCTCCATGCCGCAATATTACATACTCCAATCCGCCCACGTCCATATCCTACTTTGTATGTGCAACTACTCATGTGTTGTCCACGTTTCTAGTACCACGAAGAAACCATCCAGCTCCCCTCTTAGGAGTCATGCTTGTCTTCAACGCTTACCTTGTCCCTTGATCCAATGCAGAACCTGCTTCCGAGACGGTGCCACTCCGAAACAAATGGCAGTTTAGTGTTTCCAGAACTTCCATAAGCCAGTAGGAAGATCACCCGAGTCGTTCCCCGGTGCTCTCCTTGTTGCTCATGCCTGTTGCACCATGCTCCCAAAGCCTCGTCCGCAGAAGGTGCTCTCTCCGGCTTGCCGAACGCAATGCAAAACCAGTTCCATACATCCCTCGCAAAGACGAAGCTCACCAGAATGTAGTTTATGGTCTGGTCGTGTTGATCATAAAATGGGCATGCAGCCTAGTGCGGGAGGCCTTGCCTTTCGAATCTTGTAGACGTTTAACACCGATCCTTGAGTGCCAACCACGCAAAGAAATGGTATTGGTGCGGTGCTTTGAAAATCCACTTGAAGGGTGGTCGTGGGTGAGAACTCGAGGTCCGCAAACTTGGCAGCGTACACAGATCTTGCCTAGAACGTACCATCCTTCTCCTAGGACGTGTACCCGCATCCAGATGCACAAGCGTTACTCGAAGTGAAAGATTCAAGAACTGGTGAAGCATTTCGGCGGTGAGATCAGGGCCAATGTTACCCACCAACGAAGAGTGCATTTGACTTGTACTAAACCTCCATGAATTTCCTTCTGAGCCGCTCCCCCTTCGATTGGCTTGGCTGTGTGAGATGGCTCCATATCGGGCCCGTCTTTGCCTCTCTTAGACAAAGATACGCCTCGCCCTTAGGGTGCGCGGAGCTAAGTAGGCCGATCTAGTATTTATGCACTGTAAAAATAAAATTATGTAATTCAACACAAAATGTTTTGTACCATTCAAAAAAATTATGTTTATATTTTAAAAAATGTTCACAAGTTTCAAAATTATGTTTGTGGACACTTTTTTAAAATATTTACACAATGTTAAAAAAATGTTTCCTTAGCCAGATGATGTGAAGATAGCTGGCTTAGGACCACTCAACCTAAAGTGCAGTAGCCATGACTGTATCAAATTGTTAGGCGTAAATATGTAACAATCACACAAGTCTTCGGCCAAGCTGACTGAGTCCGATATTTCTTTACATAGGGGTTTACTGGAGCATCACCTTGCAGCATGCAATGAGTTACTCACACGTTTGAACCCTATCCAGTTGTCTAATGAGCCTGACATGTGGTACGGTCTATAGTCCAGAAAGTTTCAGACATCTACCCGCCAAAAGAACAATTAGGATAACCACCGATCTGAAAATAGTGGAGCTGCCCTCGCGTCGTCCTTGGCGACTCGAGTCGTAATCCAGCGGTGACAAGAACCGACGGCACCTTCCTGACGTGGCTTTAGACTGCGTCGGTATTTTCCCAAAGAGGAAGGGATGATGCAGCACAGCGACGGTAAGTATTTCCCTCGGTTATGAAACCAAGGTATCGAACCAGTAGGAGGATCACCACCACTACGTAAACAACATCTGCACACAAAGAACAAATACTTGCAACCCGACACGAAAGAGAGGTTGACAATCTCTCTACGGTAAAAAGATAGATTAGGTAGTGATAGATTGGAGAGATAGATCTCTCAAGAACACAAAATAAAAAGGGCAAATAAAAAGTGCAGCAAGGTATTTTAGGGTTTTTGAAATAATAGATCTGAAAGCAAAAGCGGCAAAAAGATAGATCGGAAAGCAATATGTTGGAAAAGTGGACCCGGGGGCCGTAGGTTTCACTAGTGGCTTCTCTCATGAGTATAGCACACGGTGGGTGAACAAATTACTATTGGGCAATTGATAGAAGATCAAATAATCATGACGATATCCAAGGCGATGATCATTATATAGGCATCACGTTCAAGATTAGTAGACCGAAACGATTCTGCATCTACTACTACTAGTAGAATGCCCATGCGTTGCCACGGGCATTTTCAAAAAATTTACTGGTTGTATATATAAGCATTAGGCATGTCAAATTTCAGCTTGACATAGAAAGTGGGTCTAAATTTCAAGCCTTACAATATCATTGTCCTTGTTGATTCAAATTAGGCAATATAAATCTGCAAAAAAAAACTCACCCTAAACTCTATACTTAATCTGAAGAAAAATTGCTTAGTTATTCTGATAATCTTGCTTATACAATTATGATAGTTAGGATAATTACCTAGGTGTTTTTATTTTTGAAATAAAAAAACAACAACAATCACGAGGCCCTTAAAAAATCATGACATGATCCTAAATCTGATATGTTACAAGATATATCCTTCCTAATATTCATATCTAATGGGTAAAACTCCTACCCAACAATATACATATAATATGAACAACAATATTTTTCTGCATTTGTTAAATAATCATGGGAACAAAAGATGACTTGGGGCATCATGATCCAATAGTATATATATATATACAGGATCGATGCGATGAAGCTGGCGAAGAACATCGAGATGGTTCCAACGTAGGATCTGTCTGGATTGTAAGGGAGTTTCGCGTGCCTGAATCCCCCCCCCCCCCCCCCCCCGTCTTTGTCAGCCACACCTAATAGAAGCAGCATACATGGCTATGCTGTTTTCAAGAACCTTAGCTTCAACAATCAGAGGAGAATGTAGCACCTGACAACAATGTAACTGCACGAGAAAGAGCTTACTACTGTCCCCACTCACAAATTGCAAATCACGACAATCGAAATGGAAGACTTAAAGTGCCGACATAATATTTCGAACCTTTGAGAAGCTCTCTGGTAACAAAGGTGAAAAGATGAAGATGTAGTCAGTTTATTGTCAGACTCATTAACAATAACAAAGATGGGTAAAAAGAGAGGCTACCTATAGTCCCCATGTCTGTGTGATTTACCTGAACAAAGGCTACATAAGGAAATATACCAACCCAGAACCTATGTGCACGAGCTTGTACAGAGTTTCTGAAAATGTAGAGGAGAAAGAAAAGCAGATTGTCAGATAACAATCAACCTTTCATTCTTAATTTGCATGGGTTCTCCATTGAATAGGTAACTAAACCAATAAGTTAATATTGCAAAATTCTCTACCAAACTAAATCATTTTGGTAGCTTAATTTCTCTTTATAATTACAAGATTGATCAGCTAGGAGATGATTTTGAGTTAGCTTGTACTTTTTCTTCCAGAATTCCTCCATGCAAATCGAATCAATTATCAATCCGAACAAGAAACAAGAGAGTAGGATTATTTAGATGGCCAGCAAAGGTTACTTGGTCCAAGAGGCGGCGGTTGCCGACCTGCTCCCAGAAGTCAAGAACTGTCATGCCAGCGTGTACATGAGCATGATAGCATCAGTATCCAGGAGAAACGGTCTCTCCAACCACATGGACCCACCAATGTCAGTTACATCGAAGAGACCAACCAAGTCAACGACCCTGCGACGTTGATCCCGGCGATGGAATCATTTTTTCTCGCGAACTTTTGTCTAGCATTTTGGCAGCGGGAAGGATGGCAAGCTTGGCGTCCGTGAGGAAGGGTTGCGAAGGAGTTTAAAGAAGCAGTGTATGGCATTGTCGGCCGAGGTTGAAGATACGCATCATGGCATCGATACGCATCATGGCATCTTCATTTGTGAGTTATTCTGCTTGGATTTAGTTTAGTTCAAACCTAACATTCACAAACAAAACTTATACGCTGGTAGAAAATTAAAATAAAGCACACATAAAAATAGCAAGAATAATTTTAGTTATGCTACAATTGCTTTCCCAGGAAGAATTTTGGTCCTCTATACTACATTTTCAGTTAAATGCATAGGCATCAAAATATGAAGAGTAAAGCACACATAAAAAATAGGAGCTGTCAATATGGATAATCTTTCATTGTAAGAGGACACACCTGAGCAATAAAAGAAAAGAGAGGGCACAACCTAAAACCTTTATCCACTTGCATAATCAAAATTAAAAAGGGGAAAGGAAAAAAAACTCACATATAATTGACATGTTGAAGGCAGAGGAGCTGGCATATACATCATCTCGTCGCCATATGCATCCCAGCTCGCTCTGGCCCGCATCACTACATCAGGGCAACAACTTTCAGTGTTGCGCCTGTTGTTCCACAGCGCCTATGTGCGAATGACCTTGATAGCGAGCCACACGTTGTCCTCGGCGGTGCCACACTGAGCTAGCTAGCTTCAGTTCTCAAGGTTGCTTGCAGCCATATGGGAACAAAGGTAAAAATGAAAAATTCAATGAGAAGCAGCATAAGGAGAACTACAGAGGGATGGAAAAAAGACCATATCTGAATCGTTAAACTCGTCCCGCGCAGGTTCTTCATGTCAATTTTTTTGATGCACCGCCGATTCTGAAGACACCTCCATAGACATCGTCCTGGTCCACATGGCAAGATCTAAATACCAACATCCGTTGGTTCAACCTGTTGGTAGTGATACTTGTGCCATGGACATGGGGCCTATGTGCATGGTTGAACGGAGTGGACATTGCTGTTATCAGCCCAATCCCGACCTGGGCTACGGCATTGACCTACCTGAGGGCATCCCGCGTGTGACCACGCCGAGGGCGTACCGGGATCCGGCGCTGACTCTCCTGTCCCTACGCCGGCGCACGACCTGCTCCCTAGCCATGGCCTCCGTTCCTCCGCTTCCTCCTTGCCCGCCTCCGCATCGAAGTCTCTGTTCACCGCCGTAGGAACGACACTCCGGGAATCACGTCGTGCGAGGAACCCTAGAGAATAGATCGGCGGCAGCGAAAGGATCCGCGATGGCGTCTAGGGCGTGGTTCCCATCCTTGCAAATAAATCAACGACAGCCTCGGTCGTCAGGTTTTTTCTTTTGCGAGGAAGCCTCACTCCCTGGTTCGTGCGGTTTTTTTCGTGCAAGGGGGCCTTGCTACATGGTCTTCGTCCGATTTTTTTTCATGCGAGGGGGGCTCAATACGTGGTCGTCAACCAGTTTTTTCGTGCGAGGGGATCGTTACGTGCGAGGTGGGAGGATATACGGAAAAAAAATGGAACGCAGACTACCAAGTCGCACGTGCGAGATTTGTTTGTCATGATTTAGATATTAATTTCCTTAAAATCCTTTATTTGTTTCCTGAAAATCTGATATTTGTTTCTTAAAATAAGTTGCACCAATGAGAGGGATCGGAGATACTCAAACAAATTTCAGAGGGATCGCTTGATTTGGATAAGTTTGGTAAGTTAGATTAAAACTGTTATTTGTTTCCTGAAAATCTATTCTTTGTTTCCTAAAATAAATTGCACTAATAAGAGGGATCGGTTGATTTCGATAAGTTAGGAAAGTCAGATTAAAATCTGTATTTGTTTCCTAAAAACCTGTTATTTGTTTCCTAAAACAAATTGCACTAATAAGAGGAATCGATTGATTTGGGTAACTTAAGAAAGTAGATCCGTGATTTGTCATACGTTAGGAAAGTGCTGATTTGTAATGAAAGAGTGGAGAGAAAAATAAACCGATGGACCAGGGTGGGAGGGATGGTGGGAGGAGAGACGAGAAAAACCAGTAGGTGGTGGGGGGAGACGAAATTAAACCGATTGAAAAAAAACCTGGATGCTATTCTACCAACTGAGCAATTAGGAGTAGAGATTACTCCACACATCGACCGTTATCCAGCATGCATCTAGTGTATTAACTTCATGGGAAAACGGATTAATGCAATAAGAACGGTGACATGATGTAGACAAAATTTATTCATGTAGGAATAGACCCTATCTTGTTATCCTTAATAGCAACGATACATGCGTGCCTCGCTGCCCCTTCTGTCACTGGGAGAGGACACCGCAAGATCGAACCCATCACAAAGCACCTCTTCCCATGGCAAGAAAAATCGATCTAGTTGGCCTAACTAAATCAAAGATTCGAAGAAGAAATACGAGGATATAAGTAATCATGCATATAAGAGATTGATACGTCTCCAACGTATCTATAATTTTTGCTTGTTCCATGCTATTATATTATCATTCTTGGATGTTTTACCATCATTTTATAACAACTTTATATCATTTTTTGGGACTAACCAATTGACATAGTGCCAAAGTGTCAGTTGCTATTTTTGCTTGTTTTTTAATTCGTAGAAAATCAATACCAAATGGAGTCCAATCGCGACGAAACTTTTTGGAGATTTTTTCTGGACCAGAAGACACCTAGTGGGCCAAACAACTGCCGGGGAGGTGGGCTGTGGAGAGTACAACCCACCAGGGCGCTCCAGGTGGGCCCCGGCGCGCCCTGATGGGTTGTGCCCTCCTCGACCCCCTTCCGCACCGCCTCTGATGCCTATAAATTTCCAAATATTCAGAAAACCCTAGAGGAGTCGACGAAACACAATTCCAGCCGCCGCAAGTTCCAGAACCGCGATATCCAATTTAAACACTATTACGGAGGGGTTCATCTTCCTCATAGGTGCCTCTCCGATGATGCGTGAGTAGTCCACCATAGACCTACGGGTCCGTAGGCAGTATCTAGATGGCTTCTTCTCTCTCTCTTATGATTCTCAATACAATGGTCTCTTGGAGATCTATTTGATGTAAACTTTTGCGGTGTGTTTATTGGGATCCGATGAATTTTGAGTTCATGATCAGTTTCTATCCATGAATATTATTTGAGTCTTCTTTGATCTCTTATATGCATGATTGCTTATAGCATCGTATTTCTTTTTCGAATCTTTGGTTTAGTTAGGCCGACTAGATCGATTTTTCTTGCCATGGGAAGAGGTGCTTTGTGATGGGTTCGATCTTGCGGTGTTCTTTCCCAGAGACAGAAGGGGCAGCAAGACACGCATATATCGTTGCTACTAAGGATAACAAGATGGGGTCTATTCCTACATGAATAGATCTTGTCTATATCATGTCATCGTTCTTATTGCATTACTCCGTTTTTCCATGAACTTAATACACTAGATGCATGCTGGATAGCGGTAGATGTGTGGAGTAATAGAGGTAGATGCAGGCATGAGTCAGTCTATCTATCTTGGACGTGATGCCTATATAATGATCATCGCCTTGGATATCGTCATGGATATTCGATTTTCTATCAATTGCCCAACAGTAATTTGTTCACCCACCGTGCGCTATACTCATGAGAGAAGCCACTAGTGAACCCTACGGCCCCCGGGTCTACTTTTCCAACATATTGCTTTCCGATCTATCTTTTTGCAATCTTTGTTTTCAGATCTACAAAATCAAAAACCCAAAAACATATTGTTGCATATTTACTCTTTTTTATTTTTGTTCTTGAGAGATCTATCTCTCCTATCTATCACTACCTAATCTATCTTATTACCGTAGAGAGATTGACAACCTCTCTTTCGCGTCGGGTTGCAAGTATTTGTTGTTTGTGTGCAGGTGTTGCTTATTGGGTGGTGGTGATCCTCCTACTGGTTCAATAACCTTGGTTTCATAACGGAGGGAAATACTTACCGTTGTTATGCTGCATCATCCCTTCCTTTTTGGGTAAATACCGACGCAGTCTCAAGCCACTTCAGAGATCAAAGAAGACTCAAATAATATTCATGGATAGAAACTGATCATGAACTCAAAATTCATCGGATCCCAACAAACACACCGCAAAAGTTTACATCAAATAGATCTCCAAGAGACCATTGTATTGAGAATCAAAAGAGAGAGAGAGGAAGCCATCTAGCTACTGCCTATGGACCCGTAGGTCTATGGTGGACTACTCACGCATCATCGGAGAGGTACTAATGAGGATGATGAACCCCTCCGTGATGGTGTTCGATTGGATCTCGCAGTTCTGGAACTTGCGGCAGCTGGATGTGTTTTTCGTCGATTCCCCTAGGGATCCTGGAATATTTGGGAATTTATAGGTGTCAGAGGCGGTGGAGAGGGGTCCCGAGGAGGGCACAACCCATCAGGGCGCCCGGGGCCTCTGGCGCGCCCTGGTGGGTTGTGGTCTCCTTGACCCTCCCCTCAAGCACTTCTTTTGCCCACTGGATGTTTTCTGGCCGAAAAAAAATCTCCAAAAAGTTTCGCGGTGTTTGGGCTTCGTTTGGTACTGATATTTTGCGAAGTAAAAAACAAGCAAAAACAGCAACTGGCACTTTGGCACTATGTCAATAGGTTAGTCCCAAAAAAATGATAAAAAGTTGCTATAAAGTGATTGTAAAACATCCAAGAATGATAATATAAAAGCATGGAACAAGCTAAAATTATAGATACATTGGAGACGTATCACTTCCTGCTCCCCTCCCCTCGCTGCCGCCAGAGGCTGCGGCGGCGGAGCGGTGCTCATTCCAGGCTTCCAATGATGCGAACTGCTCAATCTGTGACGGCGCCCAGTTCATGCATGGAGGATACACGGGATGGATTCTGACATGAGGTTGTGCGCTGATGCTTTAGCAGCCATGACCACGGTCGGTTGTATGTTGTGTGTGCTGGGCTGCTGGCCTGCTTGCTCCAGCGCGATGACCGGCTTTGCGTCCATCCAATGAAAACCTGATATCCAAATCTTATTGAGGAGGTGGATATGTTCCGCCCTGCTACAGCTGATGGCATCGACGGCGTGGAGCGGTGTAGAGGTGGAACAAGGGTGGTGCGACTACGGCTTCCAGCGACCATGGAGAGGTCACTGTGCCTCAGCGCCATAGTTGATGCAGTGCTTCTGAAGCACGTGCAAGACGAAGCTACCTACAACATTCGGCTCTTCGAGTTGAGATCACTAGCCTGCTGTAGGGTCGCGTGGTCCATGGGTTCTTTTGCTCTAACATGGTGTTCTGCCTGTTGTTGGACCTCATAGATCCGGCCGTTGACAAGTTCCGAAATGCTCCGTCGCATATCTTCATTGGATGCTGACACATGTAGATTGCTGGATCGGATGGGATTCGGTTGTGTGCACCCCTATTTCAGCCCGAGTGGCTTCAAGAGGGTGTGACGCGAAGCTTCGGTATCTGTTGACATTATGGTACACGTCGGCATTTTGATTTCCATGGTGAAGACAGTGGCGAAGAATGTCATGGCGGCTGAGGGCTGAGACCTTGTAATGGTGGATCGTGTCTTGTGGCCATGAGAACTTTGGTGATTCATGACTTGTAGGAACATCATCGGCAAGTGGGGGCAGCAACACAGACGGGGTACCGAGTCTTAGATTTCAGGGTGAAAACCCAAGGCCTGACCTTAATTGGTTGTGCTGGTAGTGACCATCTTGAAGGCACTGTTTTGAGAGCGCGGATCTTCTCCAGGGTGAAAACCTAAGATCTAGGATCGACAGACAACGGTGCTTATGCATTATTACCTTCTTGGAGGTGTTGATTTTGGAGAATTTGTACTTCGGGTGTCGTCTAGGAGGTGGTTCATGTTGCGGCTACAAGAAATTGATCACTATAGTGGGATCTTTCTTCTTCTTCTTCTTCTTCTTCTTCTTCTTCTTCTTCTTCTTCTTCTTCTTCTTCTTCTTCTTCTTCTTCTTCTTCTTCTTCTTCTTCTTCTTCTTCTTCTTCTTGTATTTTGGTTGTGCAGATCGTAATGTATTCACGGCATTGCATTGTTGCAGAGGCTAGGTGTAATTGATATCTCCGCGATGCTAATATATTCCCCTTGTCAAAAAAATTACCCGCACAACAACATGCGTGATATTTTGTGTGTGTGTGTGTGTGGAGTTCTATGGCTTTCGAGGAATGATGTGCCTTTGAACAAAAATTGTGTTTCAACTCATGTGCAAATTATTCATGCATGTACATATTGGCTTGTCTACGTGGAAATTTATACTCCTGATCCCGAAGGGAGTCTAAGTCGTCTACGCCTCGTCTAGGAAGGAAGGAGGACTCTCACATGGTCGTGTGCGGTAAGGAAACCAGCGATGGCAGGTCTCTTATAAGCCAAGCTATGCGACACGATCCCCCTGACATGTTTGCAACTTTCAACAATCCGCTCTCCGCCCCTGTTGATCGCCCTTCCCCGCAAGTATGGCCTCTGTCGATGTCGTCTGCCGGCGATGGGGGTGAAAAAGGGGGGGGGGGCGAGGCCCCTACGCACCCGAAGTCGCTAGGCGGCGACGCGATTGTGACTGTGCAGATAGGGTTCAGATCGCTGCGGCTGCGGAAGAGATTGATAACACCGGCAATTGGGATGAGAGGGAAAGTATGGGCATGGATGGAACGGATGTTAGGGTTGATGGAGAAGTGAATCTGGATGATGATGTCGTGGTGGACAACGAACCTATGGTGGAGCCGCCGGCCGCACCACCATGCTGGAGGCTGTTGGGCCGTTACTTCAACCATTGGCAACCTAATGTGGAAGAAATGACGGAGAACTTCAGCGACGTGTGGAAAATAAGAACAGGTTTGAACATAGCAAGGATCAAGAACAACTGGTATGCTGCAACCCTCTTCTCTGAAGGGGACTACAATTTTGTGGCTCGTGGAGGGCCTTGGATTTTCAAAGGAAACAAGCTCATTGTTGATCGCTTCAACAGCGAGGCTGAGCCATCCGATTCTTCTCTAAACTCTGTCCTGGTGTGGGTTCGTGTCTTCAATGTTCCTTGGGACAAACGAACAGTGGCATATGCCAATTTTCTTGGAGGTTTGCTGGGCAAAATCCTGGAAGTCGATGTCGAGGAGGATGGCAGCAGGGTCCAGGAGTTTCTGCGTATCCGAGTTGATTTACCGTTGAACCGTCGTCTTCGAACTAAAATCATTATTAGTCGTGACCCAGCAAAATAGGTTGTGTATCCGCTAAGTTATGAAAGGGTGCCGCACTACTGCTTCTGGTGCGGGTTCATTGGCCATGATGACAACCAGTGTGAGAAGAAGACACTAGGAGGCCCATCCAGAGCATATGACGATGGTCTGCGGTGCTCCCCATACCAAAAGTTTGAAAATAGATCAGCCTTTGTTGCACCAGGGGCTCAACTAGCAGCTCGTCGGGGACTGAACTTCACTAGTAATGCTGCCTCAGACGTGCTCGGACAGCCAAGGGATGGCAGGAGGGGCAGAAGGAACCAGGAGCACCAGAGCAGAGAACTACCGATTCGAGTAGATGCTCGAGATGGATTTCAGGATAGGGAACGCAGAGGTGCCCAAGAAGTTGATGCTGATCTATCTGATCAGCTAATGGCCTTACACATGCACTTAGCAGAACAGTCGGTTGAAGGTAGTAATGCAAGAGCTACACGTGCATCTTTGAACCTCCAGAATTTGTGATCTTAGGAGGAAGAGTGGCTTCGCCTCTCCCTACTGCAGTCAGACCCCTGGAACAGCAACAAGTCACAACAGCAATTTAGGGAGCTCGGATATGGTTCCTGCCCTAAGTAACTTGAGTACAACTTTAGGGTTCTCTTCGGCTGACTCTGATCAAAACATGCAGGAGGCTGATTCGGTTTTCGCGAAAAGATTCTCGCGCGTGTCGGCTGATGATGGGGGCGGCTTAATGCAGGGGGCCCTGGTGTTGCGCGTCAAAGAGTCTGAAGGAAACAAGAAGAAATGGGACAAGATGCTGGACAGTGTAAATGATCAGTACCAGGTGGAGGAGGATGTGGACGTGGACGTCATGGTGGGCTTGGAGGCAACCGGCCTGGGGGCTGCCGGTGAACAGACAGGAACGGATGTGCCGCCCCGTCTGGAGAAATGAAATGGATTGGGTGGAATTGCCGTGGGGCGGGGAACCCCTCGACAGTTCGTGATATAGCATCTCTTGTTAGGATGCATTCCCCAAGTCTTGTTTTTCTTTGTGAAACAAGGCAGAATAGAGATAAGATGTATCGGTTACGTAGTATATTAGGTTTCTTTGGTTTTGAAGGTGTTAGTAGCAGTAATGGTCATAGTGGTGGGTTAGCCCTGTTCTGGCATGAATCTATGTACGTCGATGTTCAAGAAGCCAATGAAAGATTGATTGATGTGCACTTGTGTGTCTCTGCGAATGAACCAGTTTTGAGAGCTACTTTTGTGTATGGAGACACTAGTAGAAAAAGGGCCTTTAGTCCCGGTTCCAGAGGGCCTTTAGTCCCGGTTCTGGAACCGGGACTAAAGGATCGGGACTAAAGCCCAAAACCTTTAGTCCCGGTTCGCTTACGAACCGGGACCAAAGGGGCTCCACGTGGCCGCTGCGGGAAGCCCAGGCAGGAGGACCTTTAGTCCCGGTTGGTAACACCAACCGGGACCAAAAGGCATCCACGTGGCCGCTGCAGGGAGCCCAGGCAGGAGAACCTTTAGTCCCGGTTGGTCACACCAACCGGGACCAAAGGTCATCCACGCGTGAGCATCTGGCAGCAGCTGGGGTTTTTGTTTTTTTTTGAAGGGGGGGGGGGTTGGGGGGTTTTGGAGGGTTAATTTAGGGGTTTCATATTGTGTTAGCTAGCTAATAGGGAGAAGTGTCCTCTCTTTCTCCGTGCTCGGTCGACGGTAGCTACTATACATATAGAGATAACTCGATGCTAGCTAATAAGAAAATGAAGAAAACCATTAATTACACAAGATCGTCATGCTGAACATATATAGAGAGAAGTGACATCTCTTTCTCCGTGCTTGGTCGAACAACAAGTTTTCGTATATCTATCCGACGGTACTACATATATACAATATAACATCATTTACAATCCCTAACATCATCTACCTAAGATCCAATCACAAATCCGCATGGTATTCCCCGTCTTTAGGTATGACGTGGTCAAGAAAGAATCCCGCCAATTCCTCTTGAATTGCTCGTATGCGATCATGTGGTAGGAGTTCATCCCGCATCTGCCGGATCTAATTTAAAGAAGGGGGTCAATACATGCATATATATAAATAAAACTCAACACAATTGATGGTAATATATAAAATAAAATTGTGAATATTATTTACGTACTTCAAATTGTTTGTCAGAGAAGCCCCGCTCAGAGGTCGAGTGGCGAATGAATTTGCATACGTAGTATGCACATAAAACAGTCCCTTCTTTCTGATACAAGCACTTTACGAGAATAGAGTTCAATCAAACTGATAAGCAAGCATGGTAATGATATATTGATGAAAATTTGAATCAATTAGAGATGCGCGGAACTAGCTAGTACTACTTACTTTGGGGTGCGTAAATCGCAACTCTTTGTTTAGACCGGGAACCTTTCGGGTGAACTTCTTCCAAACCCTGCCAGGCAAAGAAAATGATTACTTGATATCAGGAAATTAACGAAAGTTGCATGCCGATATGGTCCCGGTATTGACTGAACTTACTTCTTGAGCATTGCAGTCATGTCCGCATAATTCTCGGGATCTTTACGTCTCGAGTCTAAGACAGTTACTAATGCCCCGTCAAGCTTAATGGATAGCAGAATAAAGTGGAAACTGCGCACGCATATATAACTCATCAATTACATTACTTAACCTCGAGTAAGCGAAACTGAGTATACAGAGAAGACAGCAATACTCACTTGAAGTTGTAAGGAAAGAGTATTTCCCTTTTGTTTTGATGTATAAGGAACGACTGTAGCAAGTTCTCCTCGGTCTCTTTGATTGAGTTTTGTACCGTCCATTCATTTACGGGATCTGGGCTAATGAACCCAACGTCGAAGATTCCTACTTTTTTGCATTCGAAGATCTTCAATCTGCATAATATAGTGAGGATAATTATATATACATGCAATGAACGAGCTGAGCTAGAGACTTAACTATAGAAGTAATACTTACAGACAGTAGGAAGTCATGAGTTGTTTGTCGAGGGCCAGTTGATTGTATAACTGAAATAACTCCACAAATTCAATAGGCATCACGGGAAGTCCAATGAATTCGTGCTCTGGTTTCACTGCCATATACATAGTGTCTCTCCCAGACTCCCTGCAGGTTTTCATGTACCACTCATGCAATTTGTACATCATCGTTGTTAGAGGAGGATGATCAGGTTTGACGAGAGGCTTCCCGTGCACGTATTTATATTCTTCTTTTGTTACCTCAGCCGTTTGAAAAATTACATCATCCCCCAAGTAATCACCAGGATTGGTACCAGGCACCATCCCCGGATGATTAGCGACGATATCGCTAGACACCTTGAGCGGGGGGCACGATTTCTTCTCCTGTTCGCCGAGCTGGGGAATTGTTTTCCCACTTCTTCGTTCTGCTAACCTTGCATCACTGGAAGTACTTCCCGACTGCTTCGCTTCTTCATATGTCTTTTTAAGAATGCGGACATAGTTGGAATCCGGCGGAGGCGGTGGTGGTCGCTTCAGGGCATCGATAGTGCGCTTCACTTTCACCGGATCTAGCTTCTCCTTCGGAGGTGGAGTTTTCTTTGCAAAATGGTCCCTCACTTGGGCACGACATATGTCCTCGTCTTCCTGCTCGGTCCTCTCATATGGTAACTTTTCCACAGGCTTGAGAGATGGACCGTATCTGAATTGCCTCCCGCCTCTGCTTGTACTGCTAGCCGCCGGAGCGGCGGCGTCTCTCTTCTGTCGTTGCTGACGAGGCGGAGAAGGAGGCGGAGTGCTCCGACGCGCCGGAGTAGGCGAAGGAGGAGGCGGAGTGCCCTCACGCGTCGGAGGAGCCGGAGAAGGAGGCGGAGTGCCCTGATCACTCGCCGGAGGAGGAGGAGGAGGAGGAGGCGGAGTGCCCTGACTCGCCGGAGGAGGAGGAGGAGGCGGAGGCGTCCAGTTTGGAAGCTTGATGTACTCCTTCTGCCATAGACATGTACTCCTCAGAGCACGAACCAGCTGATTCTCCCCTTCACCTGTAGAGTGGTAAAGCTCGAGCTCCTCAAATCCATCCATTACTTCATCCACCATCACAACAGCATAGCCATGTGGAATCGGAAGGCAGTGAAAAGTTCCGTTGGGTTGAGGAGGTGCAACAGAGCCGAGAGCCGCCTTGAAAGTGAGGTTATGGCATTTCGTCATAAGCTGGCAATTTTGAGCCTCCGTGATAGTATCCACGGGGTAGATAGGCTCCGTGAAGTCAATCTGAACGGGCTCCGTGGAAGCAACGCTGCTTCTCCGCTGAGATGGCGGGGTAGCTTCTGGGGTAGCTTCGTGCCACTGAGATAGTTGGCCGGCAGCTCGCTGGCTCTCAGCTTCCTCTAGCTTTTGTAGTCTTGCACTCATCTTCTGCATGTCGCTCAGCTCCGCTTTCCTCTTTCTCTCCCGGCTTCTGTAACCGCCTGCGTCGGGAAACCCAAACTTCCACGGAACGGAGCCTGGTGTGCCTCGTGTTCGTCCAGGGTGCTCAACATTCCCTAGGGCCTCAGTCAGCTCGTCCTTCTCTCTGTCGGGAATGAACGTCCCTTCCTGCGCTGCGGTGATATACTTCTGAAGCTTCGTGACGGGTATTGCAAGTTGCTCGTCCGTCCAACGGCACTTCCCTGTTTCAGGGTCCAAAGTTCCCCCAACCCCGAAGAACCAAGTCCTTGAACGGTCTGGCCAGTTCAATGTCTCTGGTTCGACCCCTTTAGCAATCAGGTCATTCTCAGCTTTGTCCCACAACGGCCGGGCTTTGAGGTAGCCACCTGACCCCGTGTGATGGTGATACTGCTTCTTTGCAGCGTTGTTCTTGTTTGTCTCTGACATTTTCTTACTCTTGTCTGATGTCTTGTAGGCCACAAATGCGGGCCAGTGATCTCTTATCTTCTCAAATCGGCCGATGAATTCTGGAGTCTCACCTTTGTCGACAAACTTTGATTTCAACTCCTTCTTCCACCTCCTGAATAGATCTGCCATCTTCTTAAGAGCACACGCCTTGACCAGTGGCTCTATAACGGGCTTATTCGGATCCTCCTCTGGCGGTAGGGTGAAATTTGCCTTCAGCAAGGTCCAAAGATCATCTTTCTGTCTATCGGTGACATAATCACCTTCAGGGGCGTCGTCCTTAGGCTTATTCCATTGCTTGATGCTGATCGGGATGTTGTCCCTAACAATAGCTCCGCACTGAGCAGAAAATGCGTCCTTGGTCCGCTTGGGTTCAATCGGTAGGCCATCGTCCGCGAGTGCTGTGATCGTGAACCTTTCATTCTTGCGCAACCTATTCTTCGGGCCTCGTCTCGTTACCGAAGTTTGGCTCGATCCGGAGGGCTATAAAAGAAGAAAGAAGAGTTAATATATGTACATACCAAAACAATTAATGCATCAATTAGCTAGTCAGCACCTCCGGAGCCATCATGATCATGTCACCGGAGCCATCATGATCATGTCCTTCCTCCTCCATTGTTCCATCGGTGTCGTTGAGAAACGACAAGACAGCATCACCTCCGGCGAGGATTATCTCCCGCAACAACTGTTCTTGTTCCAAGTCTCTTTGATCCATAGTTTCTGCAAATATAGAAGAATATATATATAGATGAGATCAGAAAAAAATTGGATCAACTTGTGCACATCCATAATGGGGGTATTCTTGATAAATCTATGTTACCGGAGTTATCTATGTTACCGGAGGGGGTAGACGACAACGACGCTCACCCCTCATGTCATGTCCGACGTCCCTCCTCATGTCGAAGTTATCGGGGAGGGGGTAGACGACAACGACGCTCACCCCTCATGTCCGACATCCCTCCTCATGTCGAAGTTATCGGGGAGGGGGTACAGGTGGCCTCGAGAGTTGGTCGGGCGAGCGGACCGGGAGTAAGTAACTTTTAACTCATTTTAACTCATTTTGAATATATGAACATTTTAACTTTTACGGGTAGGGGCGGGAGGGGGTTGATCGACGTCTCCCCCCCTCATGTCGAAGTTACCGGAGTTTTCTATATGAACAAAAAAAATCCACATGACATGTCCGACGAGCGGACCGCCTCTCTCTCATGCATGTCCGACGTCCCCCCTCATGACAAAAACTTTCTATAAAAAAAAAGCATACATCTATGAACAAAAAAAATTCTATGAACAAAAATAAAATTGTATCAATGCATATATAAAAACTTTCTATGGATCATCATTGCTCATATATCAATGCATATATAAAAACTTTCTATGGATCATCATTGCTCATATATAAAAACTTTCTATAAACAAAAAAAAACATACATCTATGAACAAAAAAAAATCTATGAACAAAAATAAAATTGTATCAATGCATATATAAAAACTTTCTATGGATCATCCATCCATACATACATACTGCATATACATACATACATACATCATCCATACATACATACATACATACTGCATATACATACAAAAAAAAGGCAGATCCGGCCGGGGCGGCGGTGGCGGCGGCGGCAAGCAGAGCAGAGCAGTGGCGGCGGCGCGGGGGAAGGGGGGGCTCACTGGGGGCGGCGTCGGGGCAGGGGCAGGGGGGCACGGCGGGCGGCGTCGGGGCAGCAGGGGCGCGGGGAGCGGCGCCGGCGTCGGGGCAGAGGGCGTCGAGGGCGTCGGGGCAGCGGGGGCTCGGCGGCGATGGCGACGAGGAGCAGCCTGACGGCGTCGACGGGGCAGAGGGCGGCGAGGGCGTCGACGGCGAGCTCGGGCAGCCTGGCGGCGTCAATGTGCTCGGCGTCGTCGGGGGAAACTGGCAAATTTTCCCAACTCCCGCTTATATAGGGAGACCTTTGGTCCCGGTTGGTGCCACCAACCGGGACCAATGCCCACCTTTAGTCCCGGTTGGTGCCACCAACCGGGACCAAAGGTCTCTTTTCGTCAGCCCAAAGGGCGGGAAGCAGAGACCTTTGGTCCCGGTTGGTGGCACCAACCGGGACTAAAGGGTGGCATTGGTCCCGGTTGGTGGCACCAACCGGGACCAAAGGTTGGTATTGGTCCCGGTTAGTGCCACCAACCGGGACTAAAGGGTGGTGCTGTCCGGGGCCAAAAGTTTAGTCCCACCTCGCTAGCTGAGAGGGCTCGAGAGTGGTTTATAAGCGCTGCTGCGCCAGCCCTCTCGAGCTCCTCTCAACTGCAGGCTTACGGGCCTAATCGCACACACCTCTGCCTGTAGGCCTTCTGGGCCTTCTGCGGGCCTGAATCCTGGCCCAACTAGATGGTTGGGTTTCTAGTCGTATTCAGGCCGTGGTGGCCCAGTAGGCGGCATTTTTTTTAATTTTTTTCTACTTTTTTTGTTTTCTTTTTTGCTTTATTTATTTTCTTTTGTTTCTACTTACAGTTTTTCAGTGATTCTTTTTGCTTTTAGGTCACAAAAATTATAAACTTTCTGTTAGTGCCACTTGTTTCCAAATTTGAATAGTTTAAATTTGAATTCTTTTAAATTGGTGTGAATCACTAGTTTGTGAATAACTTTACTATAAAAATAGATTTTTGAGTGATTCTTTTTCCTGCTATTTAATATTACTGTGTTTTATCATTATATTCAATTTGGTAATTTTTAGGTTATTTTAAATGTCTGTTTTAACCAAAAACAGATTTTGTTATTTTAGTTTGCTATTAAAGTTTCTAAAAAAAATCTTTATGAAAATTCTTTTTGCTATTAATGTTTTGAACAAAAAATACTTTGATAACTTTAGTTGCATAAATTTTATATAATTTTAGTTTCATAAATACTAGAGGTTTATAAAATATTTTTAGTTGATTCCTTTTGCTAAATGACCCTGAAATTGAAAAGCACTTCAAATGAACTCTGAAAAGGTTGAAAGTTGGCATGGTATCATCATTTCACCCACATAGCATGTGCTAAAAAGTTGAGAGGGTTACGGCAAAAACTGGATGCACTTCGTGTACAAAATGGACAATCTCTTTCAAAGTATTAGGGTTTCGGACGAAAACTCATCTGTTACAAAGGGATTTCATTTAATTTCTTCACATGTAACTGCAATGATATAGTTGTGGAGAGAAAGTCTTCACTTTTTCTTCGCTTGTGTCCTTTGCTTATTGCGCCGTAACCATGGATAATCTTCATCGTTTAACAGGGTGCTTGGGTCAGCCTTGACTTTGAAGGGAGGAATTTCATGAAACTTTTCATAATCTTCAGACATGTCTGTCTTGCCCTCCAATCCCACGATGTCTCTTTTTCCTGAAAGAACTATGTGGCGCTTTGGCTCATCGTATGATGTATTCGCTTCCTTATCTTTTCTTTTTCTCGGTTTGGTAGACATGTCCTTCACATAGAAAACCTGCGCCACATCATTGGCTAGGACGAATGGTTCGTCTGTGTACCCAAGATTGTTGAGATCCACTGTTGTCATTCCGTACTGTGGGTCTACCTGTACCCCGCCTCCTGACAGATTGACCCATTTGCACTGAAACAAAGGGACCTTGAAATCATGTCCATAGTCAAGTTCCCATATGTCCACTATGTAACCATAATATGTGTCCTTTCCCCTCTTGGTTGCTGCATCAAAGCGGACACCGCTGTTTTGGTTGGTGCTCTTTTGATCTTGGTCGATCGTGTAAAATGTATTCCCATTTATCTCGTACCCTTTGTAAGTCAATACAGTCGAAGATGGTCCCCTGGCCAACGAGTACAGCTCATCAGAAACAGTGTTGTCACCCATGAGACGTGTTTGCAACCAACTGCCGAAAGTCCTGATGTGTTCATATGTAATCCACTCGTCACACTGCTCCGGGTGTTTGGAGCGTAGAATATTCTTGTGTTCATCGACATACGGGGTCACCAAGGTAGAATTCTGTAGAACTGTGTAGTGTGCTTGAGACCAAGAATGCCCGTCCCTACATATTATTGAGTCCGCTCCTAGCGTGCCTTTTCCAGTCAGTCTCCCCTCATACCGCGATTGAGGGAGACCAATCTTCTTAAGGTCAGGAATGAAGTCAACACAAAACCCAATGACATCCTCTGTTTGATGGCCCATGGAGATGCTTGCTTCTGGCCTAGCGCGGTTACGAACATATTTCTTTAAGACTCCCATGAACCTCTCAAAGGGGAACATATTGTGTAGAAATACAGGGCCCAGAACGACAATCTCGTCGACTAGATGAACTAGGACGTGCGTCATGATATTGAAGAAAGATGGTGGGAACACCAGCTCGAAACTAACAAGACATTGCACCAAATCACTCCTTAACCTTGACAGGATTTCTGGATCGATCACCTTCTGAGAGATTGCATTGAGGAATGCACATAGCTTCACAATGGCTAATCGAACGTTTTCCGGTAGAAGCCCCCTCAATGCAACCGGAAGCAGTTGCGTCATAATCACGTGGCAGTCATGAGACTTTAGGTTCTGGAACTTTTTCTCTGCCATATTTATTATTCCCTTTATATTCGACGAGAAGCCAGACGGGACCTTCATACTGAGCAGGCATTCAAAGAAGATTTCCTTCTCTTCTTTGGTAAGAGCGTAGCTGGCAGGACCTTCATACTGCTTTGGATGCATGCCGTCTTTTTCATGCACACGTTGCTGTTCCTCCCGTGCCTCCGGTGTATCTTTTGTCTTCCCATACACTCCCAAGAAGCCTAGCAGGTTCACGCAAAGATTCTTCGTCACGTGCATCACGTCGATTGCAGAGCGGACCTCTAGGTCTTTCCAATAGGGTAGGTCCCAAAATATAGATTTCTTCTTCCACATGGGTGCGCGTCCCGCATCGTCAGTCGGAACAGATAGTCCGCCAGGACCCTTTCCAAAGATTACTTGTAAATCATTGACCATATCAAGTATGTGATCACCAGTACGGAGGGCGGGCTTCTTCCGGTGATCTGCCTCACCTTTGAAATGCTTTCCTTTCTTTCGACATTGATGGTTGGTCGGAAGAAATCGACGATGCCCCAGGTACACATTCTTCCTGCATTTGTCCAAATATATACTGTCGGTGTCATCTAAACAGTGTGTGCATGCGTGGTATCCCTTGTTTGTCTGTCCTGAAAGGTTACTGAGAGCAGGCCAATCGTTGATGGTTACAAACAGCAACGCATGTAGGTCAAATTCCTCCTGTTTGTGCTCATCCCACACACGTACACCTTCTCCATTCCACCGCTGTAAAAGTTCTTCAACTAATGGCCTTAGGTACACATCAATGTCATTGCCGGGTTGCTTAGGGTCTTGGATGAGCACTGGCATCATAATGAACTTCCGCTTCATGCACAACCAAGGAGGAAGGTTATAGATACATAGAGTCACGGGCCAGGTGCTATGATTGCTGCTCTGCTCCCCAAAAGGATTAATGCCATCTGCACTTAAACCAAACCATACGTTCCTTGCGTCACCTGCAAAGTCCCCCCACCTTCTCTCGATTTTTCTCCACTGCGACCCGTCAGCGGGTGCTCTCAACTTCCCGTCTTTCTTACGGTCTTCTTTGTGCCATCGCATCAACTTGGCATGCTCTTTGTTTCTGAACAGACGTTTCAGCCGTGGTATTATAGGAGCATACCACATCACCTTGGCAGGAACCCTCTTCCTGGGGCGCTCGCCCTCAACATCACCAGGGTCATCTCGTCTGATCTTATACCGCAATGCACCGCATACCGGGCATGCGTTCAAATCCTCGTACTCACCGCGGTAGAGGATGCAGTCATTAGGGCATGCATGTATCTTCTGCACCTCCAATCCTAGAGGGCATAGAACCTTCTTTGCTTCGTATGTACTGCCGGGCAATTCGTTATCCTTTGGAAGCTTCTTCTTCATTATTTTCAGCAGCGAACTAAATCCCTTGTCAGATACACCATTGTCTGCCTTCCATTGCAGCAATTCCAGTGTGGTACCGAGCTTTCTGTTGTCATCTTCGCAATTTGGGTACAACCCTTTTTTGTGATCCTCTAACATGCGATCGAACTTCAACTTCTCCCTTTCACTTTCGCATTCTCTCTGTGCATCAACAATGACCCGGCGAAGATCATCATCGGGCACATCGTCTGGTTCCTCTTGATCTTCAGCTTCCCCCATTGCAGCATCACCGTATTCAGGGGGCGGGTAGTTGTCATCATCCTCTTCTTCTTCGTTGTCTTCCATCATAACCCCTCTTTCTCCGTGCTTGGTCCAAACATTATAGTGTGGCATAAAACCCTTCTCAAGCAGGTGGAAGTGAAGGGTTTTAGAGTTGGAGAAAGCCTTCGTATTCTCACAGACAGTACATGGACAATGCATAAAACCATTCTGCGTGTTTGCCTCAGCCGCTTCGAGAAAATTATGCAGGCCGTTAATATACTCGGAGGTGCGTCGGTCACCGTACATCCATTGCCGGTTCATCTGCGTGCGTTATATAGTTCTTATTATTGAACAACATATAACTCTCTAGAGCATCTAATTAAAACACACAAGTAAGAACTTTTTTCTTTTAGAAAGAAGATAAGAAGAAGAGGCTAACCACGGTGTTGCCGGCGCCGAGATGGGCGCGGGCGATCGACGGCGGTGAGGACGGGGACGGGTCAGGACGGACCGCCAAACCTAGACAAATCTTGAGGAAAATGGAGCTTGGACAAGGAGCTTCGAGAGGAGAAAGCTTAAGTGTGGCTCGGGCATTTCATCGAACACCTCATGTGCATAGGAGGTGAGCTAGAGCACCACAAAAGCTCTCCCACGGCCGGGAAAAAAAACAGAGCAATGCATTGCTCTGCTCGCGGGAGGGGGCTATATATAGGCCAACCATTGGTCCCGGTTCCAGCCACAAACCGGGACCAATGGTTGTGGGCCAGGAGCGAGGCGCATTGGTCCCGGTTCGTGGCTGGAACCGGGACTAAAGGGGTCACCTTTAGTCCCGGTTCCAGCCACAAACCTTTAGTCCCGGTTCCAGCCACGAACCGGGACCAATGGTTGTGGGCCAGGAGCGAGGCGCATTGGTCCCGGTTCGTGTCTAGAACCGGGACAAAAGGGGTCAGACGAACCGGGACCAATGGCCCACGAAGCCCGGCCGGCGCCCTGGCCTCACGAACCGGGACCGATGCCCCCATGGGTCCCGGTTCGTGAGTGAACCGGGACTAATGGGCTTCTCAGGGGTGGACCAATGCTCTGTTTTGTACTAGTGAGAACAAAGAGTGGAGAATAGGTATCTCATGTGGGACAAGCGACGAAGATTGCATGCGCAAAGCACACTGCCCTGGATAATTTTCGGTGACTTTAATGAGGCCATGTGGGACTTTGAGCATCAATCAGAGACACCAAGACCTCTTGGGCAAATGCTAAACTTTAGGGATTCTTTGGAAGCATGTGGACTGAACGATCTTGGTTTTTCAAGGCACCCTTTCACATATGATAACAGACGGAGCGGACGGGCAAATGTTCACGTACGGCTTGGCAGAGCGGTGGCGTCCAATGACTGGAGGAACATGTTCATGCATGCATCGGTCACCCATTTGGTCTCGCCGGCGTCTGACCACTGCCCACTTCTCCTCAAGTTTTCTTTGGAGCAAGACTGCCGGCCCGGAGTTGCCGTAGGTATGAGCTGTTGTGGGAACGCTCGCCGGCACTAGAAGCCATCATTGCCAATTCGTGGACTAGCAAAGGTACGAAAAGGAACTTAGGAGATGTGAGGAATGCACTTACTACAGTCATGGCGGACTTGCATACTTGGAGTAATAAAACCTTTGGAAATGTCACACGAGAGCTAGAGTAGTCATGTACACGGCTAGAGGAACTAACTAATATGAATGCTCTCTCCTCCTGATGTGGCTCGCTGCATCGCTGCTGACGTCTCCCTCTGGAGATGGAGATGCTCCCGCACTATCTGCAAAACAATCCTGGAATCGTGGGTGCAGTGTTTTGCTGCCTTGCTGTAAATCCTCTTTTCTTTTCTTCTATGTTCCACTGCTTCCGGAGCAGTTTTTGTAAACAGCCCCCCCCCCCCCCCCCCCCTCTCTCTCTCTCTCTCTTTCTTGTTTGTCAGGATGGAGCTGTTTATATGAAAAATTCAGGTGGGCAGTCTTTCTGCCCCCCGGTGACGTTTCAAAAAAAAACTAATATGAATGCAGATAGCAGGGAAATACGAAAGGAGATGGATAGGATGAATGAATTATTATACAAAAAGAAAATGCTTTGGCTCCAGATGTCAAGAATTGACTGGCTCAAGGAGGGAGACCGGAACACTAAAATGTTTCAGCGGAAGGCAGTTTGGAGAGCCCGGAAAAATAAGATAAGAGGCCTAACTGATGAGATGGGAGTAGTGCATACAGATCAGCCAACTATGTTGCATATGGTAAACTCCTATTTCCAGAATTTATTCACTGCTGACTCGCTTCTTGATCCAGCAGATGTTCTGCAACTTATACAACCCAAGGTAACTATGGGTATGAATGATAATTTATGGAAGAAGTTTACCGATGAGGAGATTTCCGATGCCATGTTTTAGATAGGCCCTTTGAAGGCACCGGGACCAGAGGGTTTCCGGCGAGATTTTTCCAGTGCCATTGGTCAGTGCTTAAGGTGGACATAATTAATGCTGTTAAATTATTCTATGCGTCCGAGGTAATGCCAGAAGGAGCCAACAGTACCACTATTGTGTTGAACCCTAAAAACGACACACCAACTCGTCTTACTGATTTCTGACCCATCAGTCTGTGTAATGTGATGTATAAGGTAATAGCCAAATGCCTAGTTAACAGACTCCGGCCTATCCTTGATGAGTTGGTGTCCCCGCAGCAGAGTGCGTTCGTGTCACGCAGGTTAATTGCGGATAATGCCTTAATTTGTTTTGAGTGTTTCCATCCGATCAAAGAGGAGAAAGATCCAGAGCAAAGTTTTTGCGCATATAAGTTGGATTTATCTAAGGCTTATGACAAGGTGGATTGGGTGTTTCTGGAGCGAGTAATGCAACAGTTGGGTTTCTCTCATCGATGGGTGAATTGGATAATGAGGTGTGTCACCTTGGTGGGATATAATGTCAAAGCTAGTGGAACTTTCTCGGATTCATTCGCACCGTCCTGCGCACTATGGCAGGGAGACCCTCTCTTACCTTTCTTGTTCCTTTTTGTGGCTGACGGTTTGGATGCTATTTTAAAACAGGAGATTGCTGGGCGTTGGATATCACCTATTCATGTTTGTGCACAGGCCCCAGATGTCTCTCACCTCCTGTTCGCGGATGATACTTTGCTATTTTTTCGAGCTAATGGAGTTGAAGCTAATCAGGTTAAGGCTGCACTTGGGAAATATGTTAGTGCTACTCGTCAGTTAATAAACCCGGCTAAGTGCTTTATTTTATTTGGCCCACGGTGTTCTGAAGCCAACAACAGGAGGTTACCCATACACTGGTGGTTGCCAAGGCAAGTTTTGAAGAAAAGTCCCAGGTGGCCGGTTTTCAAGACAAAAATTGCAAAACCTTCAGCAGCAGATGACGAAGCGAATTATCCAATGGGGTGAGCTGATGTCACAAGCTGGGCGTGAGGTCCTCGTCAAGTCCGTCGCACATGCCTTCCCAACGTTTCTCATGAGCTATTCAAATTCCCTAGAAGTACATGTGGGGACCTTGCACGTATGATTTGAAGCTACTGGTGGGGTGCATATAGGGGCAAGAGGAAGACACACTGGAAGGCCTGGGACCCCATGTTGAGACCCAAATCGTGTGGAGGTATGGGCTTCAAGGATTTCAGAATTTTTAATCAAGCAATGTTGATGCGACAAGCGTGGCGTATTTTGGCAAACCTAGAGAGTTTGTTTGCACGAGTGTTGAAAGCACGCTATTTTCCTAATGGTCGGTTAGAGGACACGGTCTTCTCTAGCAAAGCTTCACAAACTTGGCAATCTATAGGTCATGGTCTGGAGCTGTTAAAAGAGGGACTAGTTTGGCATATAGGGAATGGACAATCAGTGCGAATTTGGAGAGATTCCTGGATACCTCACCTGATTGGTCGGACACCAATTTCGTCACAAGTGAGATGTCACCTAGCAAAGTGTCTGAGCTTTTGGACGAGCATGGTGCATGGCGCGGCGGCTTGCTGCGTCATTTTTTTTTGCCGGATGATGCACATGAAATTTTGAAGATAAAGGCCTCTCCACGGCTGGGTGCTCACGTCCTTGCATGGGGAGCTGAACGAACAGGAATGTTTACCGTTCGTAGTGCGTATCGACTGGCACTCGTGGACAAGCTTCGTCCTTCTTTAGTCGCAGCGAGCAGGGCACCGGACGGGCGACGTGCCGTCTGGGCATCTGGCTACAAATTCACTTGCGACGTGGGCTAATAAATTTGAACGTCACATGGAGATAACTGATGTGTACCCGTTGTGTGGTCTCGAGCAAGAGGACACATTTCATGTATTTTGCAGGTGTCCGAGGGCGGTAGACTTATGGCGTGCAATGGCGCAACTGTGGCGGATACCCACCATCGAGTCTGTTCGCAACACGGGACCAGAATGGGTCCTTGAGCTCACTGCGGCATGTGATGAAGGGGGCCGGCTGCGACTTCTCATGCTGTTGTGGAGATGTTGGTTCGTGCGGTATAAAATCCAACACAACAGGCTGGGGGCCACCTATGGAGGCCTCCCGCAGGTTCTTAGAAAGCTATGCTACATCCATCTTGGGCATTCAGCCATACCCAGCTGGTGACTGGGATAAAGGCAAGGTGGTCATTCAGCTTGATGGGGCTGAACAACCCATATCGCATGTGGTGACCAGCACAAAGCTATCACATAAGTGGAGTCCACCCCCAGCGAACTGGGCGAAACTTAATGTGGATGGTTCCTTCTCAAGCAGTGAGGGCACGACGGGTGCGGGAATGGTCCTGCGAGCCCACGACATGGCGATTTTCTTCTCTACCTGCAGGTCGCTCTAGTCATGTCCGGATGACTTGCATGCGGAGCTGGCAGGTTGCATGGAGGGTTTGGCCCTAGCACGCCAGTGGACCGACTTACCAATTATAGTGAAGTGGGACAGCGCGCAAGCTGTCCAGCTGATCAATGCAAGGGATCAGGATCGACCCCAGTATGCCGTGGTAATCTCGGAGATAAAGAGACTTATGGGTGAGCGGGAGTGTAGAATTACTCATATTTCACGAGAGCATAATAATATTAGTCATGTTTTAGCTAATTTTGTGAGGACGGGGGATCGTACGGTCGTATGGATTCGCTCCGGTCCAATGAACATTCCTAGTTTGTGTAGGGATGAATTACTTCACTCTTGAGTAATACACTCCTTTTGTGTGATGCTTCTAGAAATAACAGAAGAAAGGACTGTGTGATTGAGATGAAGACGGTAAAAGTGGCGTGCATGGTTCAAGTTCGATACTCTTCGAACCATGCATGCAGCGTGTTCCTCGTGAAAATAGAGCCAACCCAAATGCAAACTAAGTGAGAGCCGTTTTAAGAACTTGGCAACAACCGGTGCCAGCATAAATAGATATTTTATAATCAGTTTTTTGGGATGACTAAACTGACCAACCAGGTTGTGTGAGGCGAGACCGGCCGGATTGATGGAAACTCCGTTTCAGCAGAGAGAAGCTAATAAATAGCCCCCAGCATCATGTCATCTTCGTTGCCTCCTGGACCATTAGCCCTAACTACGTGTGTACGTCCATACGTGTTTTTCTCTACAAAAACTCTGCTGAATTCCATCTTGTTCTGACAGCTTAGATCCTTTTGTACATGAAGATCTCGAATGTATGGCTGATAGACCGTATACATAATCGTAGACATGCATGCACAGCTTGAAATAGTTGGCCATTCTGTGAGATGTTGGGGATGAACAAATCTCAACGATGCATGGCACCGGATTTGTTCTCGAGGAGATTGATTCCTTGTCGGAGTCAGTCGTTGGCAAAGAGACGTGCTCGTTCACACGTTGGGGTATTCATCATGTTGGTAGCATGGGTGCGTTTCAACTGGAGTTCGATTGAAATGTGCGCTTCTTCTGCAGTGAGAGTGCAGACATATTTGCCCAACACCTAGAGGGTGAGTTGGGTGTGCTTCATTTCAATTGTGTGCACTTCCGAAGGAGCATCGCTGTAATTTCATGAACTTTATTTTCTTTTTCCTCTTCTTTGACATCACGTATGTTAAATCCTTTCAGTACATTGATTGTCTGTTGCTTTCTTATTGCATATGAAAATTATACCACTCCCTCACGAGTATAAGCTATGTAAAGTTCTAAAAGAGTGACGTTGCCTCCTGAGTATACGAACTATGCCTGTGGAAGGGAGCTAGCTTAAAGTGTAAAGCCAATCAATCAAACCATCTTGAAGAAAAATCTAAAACAAGGCAAATGGCCGTGTGTGTAGTTCGGTGGTTAACATTTTTTACACATGTAAAATGCGTGCAGAGTGGACACAGTAAAGGTCGACTATTGTAATTCCAATTGGTTAGGCTGTTTTCAAATGTTCTTCGCGAAACAAAACAAAAAACACGATGTGCATCCGTGGAAGCACAGGTATGCGCCCGCGTGAAAAAACGGTTGTGCTTCTGTGTTTTTTTCTTCGGTTTCTGTATTTTTTGTTTCCTTCTTTTGGTTTCTTCTTTTTTTGGTACCTTGTTTTTTTGTTTCTGCTTTTTTTGTCGGTCATTTTTTCTTTGTTTTGATTTTTCCGTGTGAAGTACAATTGTGCTTCTCGCATGCATGGCAAACCGTGATTCCCCAAAAAAGTGAATCACAGTTGTGCTTCCACGTGAAAGTACAAGTTAGTTTACATGGAATCACGGATTAGTACATGCTAGAAGCACAGGTTACTATTAGATGAAAGGACAATATTTTCGGAAATAAAGTTAATGTGAGAAACACGATGGTAAAAATGATTCGTGCTTTGAATGCATGGTTCAAGAGATAAAATATACTTTCAAATGTATGTATGAAGAAAAGAACACAAACAAAACAATCCATGACTCTCGCGCGTGAAAAGAAATTCCATCAAAACACTCTGATTGCGATAAATGATGACATCGTCAGACAAGATGAGAGTGAACTTTCGCAAGGGTATTCTTAATTAGTGATATCATGTTCATCGCCTCTCTCTAACTTTTTCCCGAGCAAAATTGCCTCTCTCTGACTAGGCATACAAACCTTCAATGAGTAATGAGCCCAACTAAGTGCACCTCCAAGGTGGACCCTCAAACCTTCGGTATATGTTCGGACCACAGTGTTTGGATCATTTTTACCATTCAATGGGGACTTGTATATGTCCGCTTAGCAGTCCGGACGTACGGATTCCGGCAAATGGAAACAAACTGGGGAAGCTTTGCGGGAGTCTGGGCATGCACTTTGATCAATCACATGCATGTCTCATTCTTCTCTCTCTCCTCTTAACCACACATGCATGGTCCTCTTCTTTTCTCTCCTCCCAACCGGACACTAAACCACAAATATCTCACCACATGCATGGTCCTTACCTATTTTTCTCCTTCCAACCGGATACTTGGTAATTAGCGTTGGATGGCTCCGTCCCGCAGCATGTCCGCGAATCATGTCCGGACACAAAAACAGACATGTACCAAAGAAATTTGCGGGTCAGCCTTGGAGATACCCTAAGCCATCTGTCGGCCTACTGACTTTTCGGGGTGGAAACAAAGAGCTCGACTCGTACGTGACTAATAACATCGATTAGATTCACACAATCACAGCTAATCACAATATTGAGTAAATCTTTATCTAATAATAAAGCACAGACTGCTTCTGGTCATACATCATCCAAATTACCTTCGAAGTTGGCAAAAATTATCCACCAATGCCGTCGGTAAGTGGCAGAAAACGATTTGTTTTTCGGTTTATTAAGTCGCTGCCCGTCGTATATGGTTCATATATTACTATCCTGACATGAATCATAAGATAACAATATCCCAACTGACTATGTCGTTGGACTTATGTTTGGAAGACCTGAGTTCGAGTTCCACTTAACTTGCCTTTCTTTTTGAATTCCAGTTGGCGTAAGATGGATATGCCTCGCCAAGCGATATTTTAGCAGATGGGCTGCACGGTGTTGTAATTTCGTCGCAGATTAATCTTTTTTGACGGATTCAAGTTTTTTTAAAATTTTCATATCTTTCAAACCCTAACTCTAAATTTAACATGTTATATATGGCAATCACCTAAAAAAATTATATAGATTCCAAATATAATATTATCTTGCATGTTTATCATTTCAAAAATTATGTTTATGATGCATCCTTAATTAATACTTTTTATATGGGCTATTTTGAATGTCTACTATATATGTTTGCTACCCATTTAAATTGACTAGCTAGGATAGTTTGATACTCTCACAAAATCTATTAGTGACACGTTAGGAATGTTCATTCCTACCAGCTACCATATGCAAAAGATCACAACAAGCACATAATCATCCTCTCTAATTCGCTGAGTGCACAATAACAAACCCATATACGATGATGTAGATTAAACTGCTGATGCGAGCTTGGATAGTTTGATTGTGTTTCAGTGGAAATGTCTAATATGTTTGCAACTAAATTAAGTCTTCACATGGATTACAGTTGCAAAAGCATATATCAACAAGACAAGAATAATGTTGTTATGCACATACTATCATTGAGCACTAAAATGTACTTTGCTATTTTCAGCCTAATGCATTATTTGTTGGGCACCGGTGAGGAGAAACGCCAGTAAAGGCGTGAATTGATACCATCAACTAGGTAAGTATTTTTGTTGTCTAATAAATTGGACACAACTTCAGTACACATAAAATATCATATCACCTTTATGTTTTTTCACAACACCACTTATCATGTTGTTTCAAATATGACCTCATGAATGATTTTAAGAGATATGTTAATGACATCGAATGTATGTATGATGGATGATTTATTTTTCTCCCGTTGCAACGCACGGACATATTTACTAGTTTAAATAAATTAAAAAAGAGAGAGAGAGAGTCAATTACACCACTAGTGCTAGAACTTGGCACAAATAGTCACTTTGGTGCTAAAACTTGTGGTGTACATAGAAGTGGTTCAAGAAATTGGCTTGATGGTGCAAATACGATGTTGCGTACCCTGCAGCTCTGACTAGACGTGTCAGCATGGAGAGGAACCCACTGTCAGTGACCGAAAGAGCTTTGGCTGGGCGTGTGGCATATTTTGCAAAAAGCCCCTCGATATTTTTTTTCTCTCACGAAAAAGTATAGAAAAGAAATTGGTCCGCCAGAGGTTTGAACCGACGACCTGCGGATTGCGTGAGCGGGTTCTTGCCAACCCAACTAGGCAGGCTTGTTGTCACGTAAGGATACATACCCTTTATATATTTCAACTGAACAATTTTAGTCCCGATAATCAGTGCATGATTGGTGAACCGAACCAGGAACCTCAGGGTAAATAAGTGCCCGGACATACCACCACAATTGACAAGGCAACTTTTTTCTGATGTAAATTACACTTTGTGAATATAGCACATTTTGAAAAATTTCAGTGCAACAATTTTCAACATTTTAAAATTTTGCATTTTTGTAATTTTATAAAAAATATGCAAACTATAATTATGTGTTATAAATAATATACATATAAATAAGATAAACTACATTGGAAATGTTCATATAACATCAAAACATATCAACGTACTAATCTAACAAAACTCCATATGATTAAATTAGTGCCCGGGGATACCAGTCCAACCGACGAGGTCACTTATTTTGCAGCATAATTACACTTTATGACTACAACACAAACGATCGTGTGGCTAAACTAAATTGTCGTCAGTGCGGACAAATTCAACATTTAGTTTTTGCATTTTAATTTTTTTGTAAATTATAATCATGTGTTAGAAACAATATACATATAAATAAATTACATTAAAAAAATGCTCGTATAACATCAAAACATATCCCCGTATTAAATTTAACAAAAACCATAAAATTAACTTATGAGCTTAAATAAAATATGATTTAAAACGTGTTCACATTTTATGAAAATATTAAATTACTTTTAGATTTTTTTAATATATTTAACTAAATTCGTATATATGCTGAATTTGTTTTCCTGGTTTTTAATATCATATTCATGTAGTATATAAAGGTGATCATAGTTTAATAAAGTTTTCGGTTGTTTTAAAAAGATTTCGTGTGTTTTAATAAATTTGGTGTGTTTTCTAAAAAAATATGTATTTTTTTAATTAAAATTAATTATAAAATATGTATGAAAAATAAATACAAGACTAGTGTGCCATCAGATTGCAGATTCTGATTGAGTGTGCAGATATCGCTTGAAAGACGAGTTGTTATGTTTCTCCTACTGGTTCAATAACCTTGGTTCTCATTGAGGGAAATACTTATCGCCACTATATTGCTTCACTCTTCCTCTTTGGGGAAAAACCCAACGCAGCTCACAAGTAACACACACCAACCTAAACTAATCATATCCAAATAATTGGATCTGTGAGGACTGAAAACTCTCTAACCACACATCGCCAAAAGATTGAGAGTAAATTAATTCTCACAAAATAAGATGATCACTAGACGACGACGAAGAACGTCTCTTGAAGATGTGAGGTCCTCCCCCCTCTCAGCGCCAAGATGGTAGCCGGAGGCGAGGGGACCAAAAATTCCCTTGCGGCGGTGGCAGCTGCAGCCTTACAAAAATCTAAGGCATATCAACCTCCAATGAGTATGTGTACACAGATGTTGCAATGATACAACTAAGGCTTGTGTCGTCCTACTAACTTTTCAGGCCGAGACCAAGAGCTAGACTCGGACGTGACTAATTACATCAATTATATTAATACAGTCAGAACTAAACACAATAATGAGAATGACTTGGCAACATCGACAACCTCCCTCGGGGAGGATCGCCGGGCCTAATGGCTACCCGATTTTGGAACTGTCGTGGGTTGGGCGACCCCGCGACTGTTCATGAACTGCGCGACCTTGTGCGGGAATGTGCGTCGTCGATAATTTGTGTAGCGGAGACACAAATTGCAAAGTACCAAGTGGGTTGGCGGGAACTCTTGGATTTTATGGTGCTTATGCAGTTGGGAGCAGTGATCGGAGTAGGGGTCTCTGCAATTTTTTTGGAAGAACCCACTGCAACTGAGTTTTAGGGAATTATTCGAAATATCATATTGACATGATGGTGAAAGGAGCCATGGAGATTAACGTGTTGGTACGGAGAAGCAAATCGAAGCCTTAGATACAAGTCCTAGGATGTGATGAGCTTTCTAAAGGCCGGTGAGGGTTTGCCATGGGTATACATTGGAGATTATCTATGGAGGTTTGCCATTGTATGGATCGTTGCTTTATCTATAAAGCGGAGCGAAAGCCTATTTCGAGATACATTGGAGATTTTAATGAGGTGCCCCGCCAAGAAGAACAGTTTGGGCCTAACCAAAGAGAAATGTCACAGATAAATGGCCACCAAGATGAACAGTTTGCCGGACTGGTGTGTGACCCGGACCCGACAATTTGGCTGGGTTGGGGCCTCCGGCATTAGATGTTAGGCTTTGGTGTGAGCTCTGGGTATTCGGCTCGGACAATTTACACCCCTTTATCAATTGGATAGCAATAGCAACAAATGTTGCAAAGACAACGGCTTTAGACTTATTGATGTATTACTTTGTACAATCTTTGTGAATAATTGATGAAATTGTTGTATGAATCGCCCGGATGCAGAGCTCAGGGGTGATCCTCCTTTTAAAAAAAAATTTGGTTTGTTAACCCATCAGACAATCTGGGTTTCCATTTGTTAGTTAACCAATCAAATAATGCTTTCATGGCTTTCGAGTGTACACACTTCATAAAGCATGAGAAGAACCCAGATAGAAGTTTTTGTGCGTACAAATTGGACTTGTCAAAGGCTTATCATTGAGTGGACTGGAAGTTCCTGGAGCAAGTGATGCAACAGTTGGGCTTTGATGGATTATGTCATGTGTCACCTCGGTGAGATACACGGTTAAATTAAAATGGAGCCCGCTTAGATTCATTTGCACCGTCACGTGGGTTACGACAGGGAGATCCTTTATCACCATTTTTTTTCTGTTTATTGCTGATGGTCTAGCGGCTTTGCTGAAAGAGGAGGCACGGGAGGCACGTATTTCGCCACTAAAGGTGTGTCCGAGAGCACCAGGGATATCACACTTATGATTCGCTGATGGCACCCTATTATTTTTTCGTACAACGGAAGGGGAAACCACACGGATCAAGGGAGTTCTTGATGAGTATGCTCGTGCCACGGGACAACTCATCAACCCACTCAAATGTTCTATTCTTTTTGGTGAGCATTGTTGACCGAATGATAGGGAAGATGTGACACGCATTCTGGATGTGCAGAATGTAAACTTTGAGGAGAAGTATCTTGGCCTCCCCACACCCAATGGAAGGATGTCAAAGGGCCGGTTTCAGAATATCCAGGAGAGATTTACAAAGAGGTTTGTGTCTTGGTGTGACCAGATGGCCCAAAGTGGAAGAGAGGTTTTAATTAAGTCTATTGCACAAGCCCTCCCGACATACTTGATGAGTGTTTTCCGTCTACCGGCGTCCACCTGCGATGATCTTACACGTATGGTTAGGAATTATTGGTGGGGTGCCGAGAAGGGGCGTCGCAAAACACATTGGCGTTCTTGGGAGAAGCTGATCCAGCCCAAGTCTCATGGCGGTATGGGGTTCAGGGAATTTCGTCTTTTTAATCAAGCATTGTTGGCTCGTCACACATGGCGTATCCTGGCTTTCCCTAATAGCCTATGCGCGCGAGTGCTAAAGGCCAAATATTTCCCTTCTGGTGAACTACAGGACACTGTGTTCCCCAGCGGCTCTTCTCCTACTTGGCAAGCAATTGCCCATGGTTTAGACCTTCTCAAGAAAGGGCTCATCTGGAGAGTAGGAAATGGTCGTGGTATCCGTATCTGGAGAGATAGATGGATTCCCAATGGAGGTTCTGGCACTCCGATCACAAGACAGGGAAGATGTCGCCTTAGGAGAGTTTCAGAGCTACTTGATGAACATGGTGTGTGGCGGCTGGATGTTCTCAATAATTATTTTCTTCCTATGGACGTCGAGCAAATTGTTAAAATCCGAGCCGTCTGGGAACTTGAGAAAAACGGTGTTTTCTTGGTTCGAAGCGCTTACCGGCCGGTGCTAGAGGATCGTCTTCGTCCCTCTTCAGTCGCGGCGAGCAGGGCACCGGACGGGCGACGAGCCGTCTGGGCTTTATTATGGAGGTTCCCTGCTCCTCCCAAGGTGGGTGTGTTTGCGTGGCGTGTGGTTACTGATTGTCTACCCACTTGGATTAATAAAAATCGCCGTAGGCTTGAAGTGTCTAACCTATGCCCTGTTTGTGCTACTGAGCCGGAGGACACCTTCCATGCTCTTTGCAGATGCCCCCGGGCAGTGGCGTTATGGCAGGCGATGGCACAGCAGTGGAGTATCCCAGATATCCGGCAAGTGCAACACACAGGGCCGGAGTGGCTCCTACATGTTCTGCCGGATCTATCCGAAGAGCAGCGCCTGTACACTAATGAGATTTGGCGTTGTTGGCACGTACGCAATGAAATTGTTCATGACAAGCGGACGCCACCAGTTGAGGCTTCGACGCGCTTCCTTTCGAGCTACATATCTTCTGCAGTGTGGGTTGGGTCGACGATCGCCTACGGCGGAGTCGGAGTCGTTTGCTCAGAGTGTAGGGATGGCGATGACGCCTCTAGGGGAGGAGTGATGACAATGACGCCTGCGTGCTGTCTCGCCGAGATCCTCTTTGGAGTGGTGTGTGTGGGCTTTTTTATGTGTGCCGCTCAACGGTTGTAACGGTTTTCGCCCGGTTTTCCATAATTAACTGGATAATCTCGTTTTCGCTCGGTTTTCCCTAATTAACTGAGCAACTCTTTTCTTCTTAATGAATGCAGGATAACTGCCATTTCGAAAAAAAAAACATATCTTCCTTGCTGGCCCTCCAGAATGACCCACATGTTGATCATGTCAAAGGGAAGATGGTCGCTAGTCCTCAGCTCAATATACGTCCAGTATCACATGTGGTGGACGGTGAGGCTCAGCCAGCCCGGTGGGAGGCGCCCCCGGCAGGCTGGGCAGCGCTGAACATTGATGGGTCATTTTCAGCCCAAGATGATACGGGCGGAGCCGGTATGGTACTCAGGGATGAAGCCGGTGCAATAATCTATTCATCCTGCCGTGAGCTTAGACATTGTGCGTCTGCACTTGAGTCTGAAATTGCTGCATGTATGGAAGGGATTTCCCTTGCTACCCAGTGGACGACCATGCCGATCATCATCCAGACTGATTGTTTGGATGTTGTCAAACTGATTACGGGTACTGATGATGACAGATCAGCTCATACAATGATGGTGCAAGAAATTAGATCATACCTCCTGCACGAAGGTAGGGAATTTTTAGTCAAGCATGTTAGGCGGGAACAAAAACTCAGTTAGCCATTTTTTAGCAAATTTTGGTAGACTAAAGAAGCGCACTGTTGTGTGGCTTCGGTCAGGACCAGACGGGGTGCCTGATCTTTGTAATGCAGACTTGGCCGCCGCTTGATTAATAAATTTTCTTTCTCCTCACAAAAAAAAAACAATCAAATAAAGCTTGGCCTACGCTAAAAAAGAAGCTAATCATCTCGCAAAAAAAAAAGAAGCTAATCACAATATTGAGTAAATTTCAAAAAAAGAGAGAGAGAGAGTCGTGTGGGAAACAGATTGTGTCGTCCGTTTGAGGCTACCCGCCGGCCCGGCACAAGTCTGTTACGGCGATACCTATTGGAGTCCGAGACACGATCGCTATGCGAGGCCAACTCGGGCACGATCGATCTTGCTTCTATATCAAAGATGGACTCATCACATCACATAGTTCACCGGCCGTAGGAATCAGAGGGAGAATACGATCACGATGGACACGGAAGGGCACTCGCTGCCGTCGGCGTCATGCGGCGACGGCCGGAAGAGGAGAGTCTGCTACTACTACGACCCGGGCATCGCCAACGTCGACTACGGCGCCGACCACCACATGGTGCCCCGCCGCGTCGCCATGGCGCACGCCCTCCTCGAAAAATACGGCCTGCTCGCCGACATGGAGCGCCTCCGTATCAGGCCCGCCACCGACGCCGAACTGCGCGCCTTCCACGACGACGCCTACGTCCGCCTCCTCCACGACATCACCCCGGACGCCTACCACAGCCACCGCGACGCCGAGATCTGGGAGAGCGCCAGGGCGTGCGGCATCGGCGTGCCGGACCCCGAGGAGACCGACGCCGTTGGCGCCGGCGCATACGACAACCCCGTCATCGACGGCCTCTGGGATTACTGCCTTCGCTACGCCGGCGGGTCGCTCGCTGCCGCGCGGGCGCTCGCCGCCGGCTCCTCCGACATCGCCATCAACTGGTCCGGCGGGATGCACCACGCGTGCCAGGGAAAGGCCAGCGGCTTCTGCTACGTCAACGACATCGTGCTCGCCATCCAGGAGCTCCTGAAGCACTTCGAGCGCGTGCTCTACGTGGACATCGACGTGCACCACGGCGATGGCGTGGAGGAGCACTTCAAGAGGGAGAGCCGGGTGATGACGGTCTCGTTCCACCGCTACGGCGAGGACCACAGCGGCAAGAAATTCTTCCCGGGCACCGGCACGGCCGAGGACGTCGGCGAGGGCGACGGCAAGTACTACACCCTGAACGTGCCCATGAAGAAGGACATGGACGACGAGGGGTACCAGCAGCTGTTCAGGCCGATCATGGAGGAGGTCATGGTGAAATTCGTACCGGACGCCGTGGTGCTGCAGTGCGGCGCCGACTCGCTCTACGGCGACAGGCTGGGCGAGTTCAAACTGTCCGTGAAAGGCCACGCCGGCTGCGTCAGCTACCTACGTAGCTTCAACGTGCCGCTGCTCCTCCTCGGCGGCGGTGGGTACACCGTCAACCATGTCGCCTCCTGCTGGTGCTACGAGACGGCGGTCGCCGTGGGCAAGGAGGAGGAGATCTCCGACGAGATACCCTTCCACGGCTACGAGCACTACTACAGGGACCAGGGCTACAAACTGCATTTCACGGTGCCCAAGAGGAGCGGCAACAGGAACGAGGATGTGATGGAAAAGATAAAGCGCGATGCCCTCATGAACCTGGCCAAGCTCATGCCACCGCCGACGACCGTAGGGCACCACCGGCCAAGCAAAAGCCACGGCATCGACGTCCACGCCCTCTATGACCACCACGACAATAAGTCAAAGAAAAAAGACAAGAAGTCAAAGAAGTGCCGCAGGGAAGACGACGACCCCATGGAGAGGCTGCACCGGCTCTGCGGCGAGGCCGACCGCTACAGTTTCTTCACTGAGCTGGGGAAGAGAAAGGCATGCGAGCTAGGAAATACTACTCTCTCCAGTCCAAAATAAGTGTCTAGTTTCGAACTTAGCTGGCATTGGTGAAGAAAAAGACACGTTCAACGCAATAGTTGTCAAGATGACATATTGCACGAGGTCGTGTTAGCGCAAAACCAGAAAAATGTGGTTTTCCCATGTGTATACACAAAATATCAACTCTTGGCTTGTAAGAGAAGTCAACTTTTTTTTTTTCACTTTCCTTCTCTTTCAAAGTCAACAAGTATCTCTACATACATGTCACAAAAAGAAAATTCATCTCCATATGGCTTAACTATTGTAAGAAGTAAGAATGGATACATTGTACTAGGACGTATCATGCTAGACTGTTGAGCAGAAGAAGCGTGCAATTATTTTTTTCTCGCACGAGTGTGTGTACGATATAGTATTTTATTATACTGTAGAAGAGAAAGGGAAGACCCCTTCCACGCCGCAATATTACATGCTCCAATCCACCCACGTCCACATCCTACTTTGCATGTGCAACTACTCATCTGTTGTCCACGTGGCCAGTACCGTGAAGAAACCATCTAGCTCTCCTCTTAGGAGTCCTGCTTGTCTTCAACGCCTACCTTCACCCTTGATCCACTTGAGAACCTTCTTCCGAGACGATGCCACTCCGTCAAACACAATGGAATTTCGGTGTTTCCACAACTTCCATGGGCCAATAGGCAGATCACCCGAGCCGTTCTCCGGTGCTCTCCTTGTTGCTCATGCCTGCAACATTTGTTAATACCTGGAAGGAAGGCATTTGGGGGTAGGCTGACTAGGGGCAGAGTAATGGTGAGAAAATAGTTTTTTCGAAGTTAATGGTGCGGCATGTAGCTTGATGAGGTTGGCACAATAGGAAGTATCATATACTAGTATGATTCACAGTGCATAATATCGTATTTTGGTATCATTGCATGAAACACACTACTAGATCATCATTTAATATGATACAGTATGATATCATGAAACTCAATCCTCTTATTTCTAATTTAATTATGTGTCACCTCACAAATGTCTTATTGGAATGTATGATACTTCCTATTATACTCCCATTGTGACCAGCCTGAAGTCGTCGTGTACTCCCATCTCAAATGATAATATAAATGGGGCATGGGAATTTAGGTCGTTGATTAACTGACGAAACTTCTTTGCCAAAAAAATATGTGCAGAAATATCGTTCCATAATGAATCCACATGTATAATATTTATAACACATAGGGCATGTTTTGCTATTCAAATCGACGACCTAGAAACCTATGTCCAACTTATATTTTCATCCAAAGAAAGTAAAATGGTTTCTAAATGCATGTCCGTGGCGCGGGAAGATCCTTCGACAATAATTGGCGCATCGTCCGCGAACTAAGAGCATTCCAACAGGCGCCCAAAAACAGCTCCGTGCGCTAAAAATCCGTTTTTTGGGCGCCGGACAACTCCAGGAAAGGCTGCAAAATATTGTGCGCGCAAAAAGGTTTTGAGCACGCACTAAAAAGCGATATCGCAAGCTGCAAATTTGGGGCGCCGGATAGCGCGCGCTTCACAATTTGCACTGCGTGTTTTTTTGGGCGCGTGTTTTTGAGCTTCTGCTAAACCAATGTTGACTGCGACGTGCTAAAAGTGCTACAGTGACGCGCTAAAACTATTTTAGCGCGTGAAATTTGTGTGCGCCTGTTGAAGATGCTCTAAGGAGTTATGGATGGTGATGGTAGATAAGATGGCAAACGCCAAACAGTAGAAGAGCCAACGCTCATATGCTACGGTGACGAGGTGAGTTGATGCATGAGTATCCAGTGCACCGGCCTAATTCATGCACCCAATGCACCGATACTAGATGAGCCATTGGATAGAAAATAGAGGGAGATGAGCTTGCTAGAGAGATGGATGGATGGTATATTTGCAGAGTAGTCCTTCTATTGTTTAGAAATCAACCCGCACTCCATTTCTCACATTCTCAGTCTTCCATCAGTAGAGTTGTTTGCTTATTTATTTTCTGTCCAAATAAAATCGGGTAATATATTTTTGAATGGGATGTCTGATTTCAGAAGTGTTTTGACTGACATCGTTGTTTTAATGAGATCTTTGACCGTACATCAAGTTTTGAGTACAGTTTTAAAAGCAAAAAATAAATCAAAATATATTCAACGTTGATATTCTCTCAAAGGTCTCGCCAAGGTAAATACAACAGTCAAAACCGATCCAAAATCAGACATTCGTTTAAAATATATCTCCCTTTTTTGTGTTTGAGCCAAAAAAAAATGAACTTACATGTTTTTAGGAAGGAGAAATGTGCAGTGCGAGTTGATTTTTATAAAGTGAAGGGTTGTCTATGCAAAATGGTATACTCTAATTTGTGACCAAATCTGGGCCACTCCTTTTTCATCTATTGGCCCAAAACCTACTGGTGCATTGGGTGCACAGATTTGCTCGGTGCGTAGGATATGTTCGCCCCCCCCCCCCCCCCCCCCACACACACACCCCCCCCCCCCCCCCCCCCCACACACACACACACACACAAAACACGAGCTGTCACCGTTGTACATCTCCTAGGGCCTGGGAGCTGATTCCAGTGGCTTTAGCAACAAGTCCATTATTATTATTATTTCTTGCTCCAGCACACCTATAATAGTCAGGGATCGATTAATGGCCGGCCGGCCCTAGCTGGAGATTTTGATTCTCGCTCCTCACATGCTACACCACGCGCTACTAACAACGCCGCTTAATTTAACGAGCTCCATGCATACACGGGAGAAGTTGGCGATGGTATAGCGCGTTATTTTTTCAGTGATATATATATAGACCGGCCGGGCAAAAGAAGATGCAGCTCCCTTCTATCTCCGGCCATATATCTGGTGATCCACACATAAACACGCACGCACTGATCACGCGCCACGCTCGCAGACTCAGCGATGAAGAACGACAAGGCAGCCCTGCTCTCGGCCGTGCTGCTCTCGCTGCTGATGATCTCTTCCGCCGCCGCTGCGGCTGCCGGCAAAGGTGCTCCCATCCACAACACTCTGAAAGACCATGACCTGATTGGCCTCTCCACCACATGTACGTACTACCATCCCGTGTACCTTATGCATAGAATCAACTCCTCACACAGTCTCGCTCGCGCTTATCTTTCATGTATGCTTGCCGTGTTGCCAAATCGTGCATGCAGTGGAGGATGCTGGCCATGCCGATTTCTCCGAATCGGAAGGGGTCGCCACCACGACCGGACCGACGTCGCTTCCTCCTTTCAATCCAGCTTCTGCCAAGGCAGCGCGCGGCGCCAGCAAGCTTCATTGATCTTCGCTCTGTGTAAGGGAAAACGATATGTATGTGAACATGCGTGTACAAGATAACATGTACTTACCACGTGGAATAAAGCTGTATTGGATTTTTAACCATGGAATAAAGCTGTACTTACCACGTGGCACACGTGGTACACAACTCTGGCTTGCCATCGATGCCGCCTACTAGGAATTGCGGAGTGCTCATGTGCTTCCCAACCAAAAAAAGATGAGCATATGCTTGTGATTGTCCGATTTATTGTTGAGCATTGCTTTTGTGCTTTCCAACAAAAATTTAGGGTGCAATATAATTGTCACGCACCTAAATCGACCAAGTTATCTAGCCAAGATAACATGTTATCATTACTAGTATTTCTGAATGAACATGTTTTCTTTTTGGAGCTAAAAATTAGCATGCTTAATTACGCTAAGGAGAGATGCAAAGGTAGGAGGCCCGCTTCTTCTTCTCAACATTAGGCTATACCTTTTTAGATACCAACCCCCCAAAATTAGGCTTCAATGTCAAACCTACCAAGTGAAGAATGATTCAAACGGAGCCACTGATCACAGAAAGGCCCTTGTAAAGTGTGGAAATAACAAAGGTCATGCGCGACCCACATTCTACTTGCACTTCTCGCAGCTTGCCGGACCTTCTCGCGGGGCTCCAAGGAAAATCTGCAAAAGGATACATATGACATACTCGTGCTCTCCACTAAGACTGCCAAGTTTCCAACATATGAAGCTTTGAACACTGCATGAGCCACCCCTGCCAAAGAAAGTATTGTGCCTTTGAATGCCCTCTGATGCCAGCCAATATTCCACCGACGTTGTATATATAGGTCGGAGAAGAAGGCCGAGCATGCCAGAAACCAAAGCAACCGGAATGAGCCTTAACTAGACACATATCGCCATATATATCAATAGACAGAGAAGGGCAAAGTACTCTTACTCATGGCAGGTGCATCACCCCCGAAAAAGTGCCTCCAATGAGGAGGCAACCCTAGATATATGGATGGCTTAAACTACATAGACGACAGAGAACCAGGATCCTCCCATCACACCACCAAACGATCGACGAAGGCGAGGAGCGACTATGTTCTCACTGGTGAAAGAAGATGGGAAAAGCTCCGACCACTGCCTCTACGAAGAAGAAAAAATAATTCCTATAAAGGGGCATTGGCCATGCTATGACCATTCGACATCATTAGAACTTGCATGGGTCAACAAAAGAGTGTGTTGCCAGTCATGGGTGATCGATATTTTCTATTGACATAGACTTCTAGAGATAGTCTGTCTCAACCACATACCAACCAGTGAACATGTAATGGTAAAATTTTAATTTATTAAATTGTGTATCTTCTAAATGATATTGAGCCTCGAAAATCCTAAATAAGTTCCCAAAATTATATGAAGACCAGGCGTCCACAAAATTTCGTCGATCTGTGCACAACATTAAAAACAAAAAGTATCTGGAATTCTCAGAAAATGTAAAAGGTTACTGCAGTATATTGTATAAAGACTTGGAGTACTTCGAAAATAGCAGCAAATTTATACAATAAAACAAAGAAAACGCTTCCTTTCCATCGGCGGATCTCCCGCGAGCGCCGATCGCCTCTACCGTCTGTCGCGTGCCACCTTGGCCCACGTCTTCCTCTTAATCTTATCTCTTCCACAGAAATCGAGGCTTCTTCCTCTCCCCCAAAATATCATTGGTCGCTCTCGTCTATATCTCATGTCACCACATGCATCTTTTCGTTCCTCGCGCACAAAGCACCTTGCAGTCAAGCCGCCAACGCGCTTTTGCTGATCCTAGCAGCAAGCAGCCATGCATGGCTCTCCCTTTTAAAAAAAAAAAAAAAAGCCAAGGCTCTCCCTCATCCCTTGCGGCAAGCAACCCTTACTCCTCCCACTCCTCCCTTTTTACAGCAAGCCATGGCGCCCCAAGCTACTAATTTGTGATACGTGGTCGAGCTGCTCGCGGTTGCTAGGAGCTGCTACTGCACCGTCAGGCCACACTGCCACAAAGCTCGTCGCCAGTGCTACAAGGCCGGTTCTCGACTCCTATGGCCACCGGTGCTCTGTAACAGTTTCTGCAACAACGACGTTGTTGCAATTGACGACGGCAAAGCTGGTGCGAGTACGGCGCAATGACGAGTTTCCGCAACATGGTCTTTGTTTCAAAAAAAATTTGCAACAAATATCTTGTTGCAAGAATACGAGACGGCGACAAGCTTCTACAACATGACTACCGTTGTAAATTTTATTTTGCAACAAAAGGTTTGTTTAGGAATACAGAAATCCCTTCATCCCGAGGCTGAACCGGCCAGACCACATCCCGGCCGCGCGATTCTCCCTGCCGCAGCGCTGCCGCCGCGAGAGCTTATACTTCGTGGAATGCCGCCATGGCCTCGCCCTTTTCCTCAACAAGAAACATGCCGAGGACATCGTGTGGAACCCCATCTCCGTTCACCAGCACCGAGTAACTTTTCCACCAGAGTTTGGCAACTCTGGAGAGAGGTACATCCTATCCGCGGCAGTGCTATGCACTGCCATGTGCATTGTGACTGCGACTTGAACTCTTTTAAGTTGGCCTTGGTGCGCCGTGGCAAACAAGGCTGCATACCTGAATTCGCTTGCCTCTACGAGTCCAAGTCTGGCGAATGGGGAAATGTTATCTCGACAACGACCACAAGGTCTTTAGTTTGGAGAAAGCCGAGCGTCCTTGTCGGGAATGCACTTTGCTGGTTGCTTAATGGAGAACTTGAAGGTGGCATCCTTGGGCTTGATTTTGAAATGCGGAAGCTTGTTGTGATTGATAAGCCAGGAGACCCCCGGCTTGCCCGTTGTTCGCGTTCCTGCCTCCAAATAATCCAGACAGAGGAAAGTAATCTCGGACTCCTCACTTACACAGGATCCGGCCTGCGGTAGGAACAGAAGGTCAATTATGATGATGTTGCTACATGGATCCTTCAGAAAACCATTGATCTGCTCGAGCACCTTTTGCCCGTTGAGCTCCAATGGAGTTGGATACTTGGGTACGATGAGCATCACGATGGGATATATCTATGGGCACCTAATGCTGATGATTCTTTCACGATCCAACTCGACACAATACAGTTCGGTAAATGTTTTCCAACCAATTTCGGCGCCACTATATCTCAAAAAATAAAACTATTTCTACAGCACATGTGTTCCATACACAAGTTTTTATACCGCTGGTAATAGTCTGTCCCTACGTTGCAAGAGCAACAACATCCAGTTATCTTTGGTTTGTGGTTGTTGTAACGACATTGGTGTGCTTAACAATTGCCTATCTATTCATGCATAAATTATAGTATTTTTGTTTCTTGGCAGTTTTCTCAACAACTTATGGTGATTGTTATTTACTTATTATAATTACACCATGTGAAATCCAGAGCATTTCCTGTCTCCCGTGTTTTGACGTATGCATAAGAAATTATATGTCTAAGTTCATATGTACAAATAAACCTGGATTTGAACCATCTTAAATGTTACTCTATAAGTAACTTCATTTGCACATTCAGATGCTTTGCAAGTTAGGGCTCATATTCAAATATGTAGTTCTTTCTATATTCAAGATAATATTTATGTCTACTCATCTTCTCCATTAGCCACAAATATGTGAAAACGACCTGCATATACATTTTCATATGAAACATGAAATAAACAATGTGGTTTTATTCGACTTTTGTCCAAGAATTCTGTTGTAAATGTGTTCATTTGTACCGGACTACCCGATAAGAAATAAAAATGGTTTGATGTATCTTCTATAAGGTCAGAATTATTGAAATGAACAGTCGAGTTATTTTTTGCATCAAAATGTGAAAGTTTGAGAATATTGTATTAGTGTATTTGACTTAACATGGCACAAGTTCATTCTAGACAACTCAATTACTCTGATCTTCTCGATATTTTGAAATGCTTTTTTAGTAGGTACATCCGTATTACTGTTTTGAGTGATTACTTTTGTTTAGAGTAAACATGCTATCATAGGTACTGTGTATGTGTAGATTTATTTACATATTGCTAACCTTGAGTCGGAAGCTAGTCATCTACTCAAGTTACATGTATTTACATATTGCTAACCTAGAGTAGATTTACGCAAGTCCTAACTATAGCAGCGTCATCCTTTTTTTTTAGCTTAAACCGTATAACAATCGTTCTACTTATTTTCATTAATATTAAAGTAAAAGGTACAAAGTACAAAATTATCCAATGCCAGTTCTAGGAAACATGAATAAAAATATTACAGGTTCTGTGTCAACCAGGCACTGATCTTGTCAGCTTTTTCTGTTTGGTACGGATTTGAGTGGTAAGTAGTCATTCCTTTAAATAGTGTTTCCAAGTGTTGATCGATGCATGTGTTCTTGTGAAAATCTTGTCATTCCTAATCATCCAGATGCCCCAGAGTGACATAATAATGATCTCCATCTCAATGTTCGTGGGGAGATTGTCCATGGCAAATACGATATTGTCATAATTAGATATCCCTCTGTGTTTAGCTGGTGTGATGGTGGACCAACATTGCATAGCAAATTCACAATCCCAAAAGAGACAATCACTTGTTTCTGGTGTAATATCCGCACATAAAGCACAATTATAATCTTCAAGGTACATGCCTCTGCGTGGTATCATGTTTCTTGTACTCACTCTATCATGAAGGATGAGCCAGAAGAAGATTTTGTGTCTTAGACTGCATGCAGTTTTCCAAAGGAGCTTGAAGATTTTATGAGCCTGACTAGTTCCCATGATTTGCTTGTATAATCTGATGGAGGAGACCTTATTAGAGGATCCTCCGTAGGACCAGATACCTTTGTCTGTGGATGCAGAGGAAGCATTGAGTGTCTCCTGCAATTCATTAAATTGCATAAAAGCTTGTTGTGAGATGGGCTTGTGGAATAGCTGGCTAAGATTAAAGTGTCCAATGGCCTCCTACAAAGTGATTTCTTTGTTGATGGCAACTGAGTGCAGCTCATGATATGTACTATTGAGAGGAGTGTGTTGCCATTTACCATCCCAGAGAAGTATAGTGCTACCATTGCGTGCTTTGCATACAACATGTTGTTTATAGATTGGGAGGAGCTTGAGAATGGATTTCCACCAAAAAGAGCCTACCATCTTGTCCCCTGGTAAACTATCCTGATAATAAGTTTCCCAAATGATGTTGACCCATGAGATATCTGCTTGGTTGAAGAATTTGTGCAGGAATTTCATGGGCAGAGCAGTATTGTGAGCATGGATCTCTAATACTCCAAGTCCACCTTGGGATTTGGGTTTGCAAATTTGTTCCCAGGATATGAGAGAAGCTCCTCTGTCAAGGGTACCATATTTTCTCCAGAAATAGTTCATAAGGTAGGTATTGATCTGCTTGACCACTGTCAGGGGGATCATCAGAGTACACATGATGAATGTTGGCATACTTGAGAATACAGATTTGATGAGGATGAGCTTGTCTCCAGTTGAGAGTAGGGTGGTGTTGGGGAACGGAGCATGAATTTCAAAAAAAATCCTACGCTCACGCAAGATCTATCCATGGAGATGCATTGCTACGAGAGGGGAGAGTGTGTCTACGTACCCTCGTAGACCGTTAGCGGAAGCGTCTCACAACGCGGTTGATGTAGTCGAACAATCCTTCGAGCTCCACCGATCGAGTACCGAACGTACGGCACCTCCGAGTTCTACACACGTGCAGCTCGGTGACGTTCCTCGCCTTCTTGTTCCAGCAAGACGTCGAGGTAGTAGATGAGTTCCGTCAGCACGACGGCGTGGCGACGGTGACGGTGAAGTGATTCCGGCAGGGCTTCACCTAAGCTCTCCGAAAATATGACCGAGGTGGAAAACAGAGATCGGGGCACCGCACACGGCTATGGGACAATTGTGTGTCTCCAAGGGGTGCCCCTCCTCCGTATATAAAGGAGGGAGAGGGGAGGAGGCTGGCCCTAGGGGCTGCGCCAAGAGTGGGGAGTCCTACTAGGACTCCTTAGTCCTAGTAGGATTCCACCTCCCATACGGAGTAGGAAAGGGGGAAGGGAGAGGGAAAGGAAAGAGGGGGCTGCGCCCCCTCCCCTAGTCCAATTCGGTTTGGGCAAGGGGGGGCGCGCGCCTCCTCACGTGGCCTGCCTCTCCTTTTCCCGTATGGCCCAATAAGGCCCATTACTTCTCCCGGTGAATTCCCGTAACTCCTCGGTACTCCGAAAAATACCCGAATCACTCGGAACCTTTACGACGTCCGAATATAGCCTTCCAATATATGAATCTTTACCTCTCGGACATTCCGAGACTCCTCGTCATGTCCGTGATCTCATCCGGGACTCCGAACAACATTCGGTCACCAATCACATAACTCATATAATACTATATCGTCATCGAACCTTAAGTGTGCGGACCCTACGGGTTCGGGAATGATGTAGACATGACCGAGACGACTCTCTGGTCAATAACCAACAGCGGAACCTGGATGCTCATATTGGTTCCTACATATTCCACGAAGATCTTTATCGGTGAACCTCATATGTCAACATACGTTGTTCCCTTTGTCCGGCGGTATGTTACTTGCCCGAGATTCGATCGTCGGTATCCAATACCTAGTTCAATCTCGTTACCGGCAAGTCTCTTTACTCGTTCCGTAATACATCATCTTGCAACTAACTCTTTAGTCACGGTGCTTGCAAGGCTTCTGTGATGCTGTATTACCGAGAAGGCCCAGAGATACCTCTCCGATAGTCGGAGTGACAAATCCCAATCTTGATCCATGCCAACTCAACAAACACTTTCGGAGATACCTGTAGTGCACCTTTATAATCACCCAGTTACGTTGTGACGTTTGATACACCCAAAGTATTCCTACGGTATCCGGGAGTTGCATGATCTCATGGTCAGAGGAACGTGTATTTGACATAGTGAAAGCAATAGCATTAAACTGAACGATCATATGCTATGCTGACGGTTGGGTCAAGTCCATCACATCATTCTCCTAATGATGTGATCCCGTTATCAAATGACAACTCATGTCCATGGTAAAGAAACCTTGACCATCTTTTGATCAACGAGCTAGTCTAGTAGAGGCATACTAGGGACATAGTATTTGTCTATTATCCACACATGTATTTATTTTCCGGTCAATACAATTCTAGCATGAATAATAAACCATTATCATGAACGGGGAAATATGATAATAATAAACACTTTATTAATTGCCTCTAGGGCATATTTCCAACTGTCTCCCACTTGCACTAGAGTCAATAATCTAGTTTTCATCTCCATGTAATTAACATCCAATCAGTTCTAGGGCTGATCATGTTTTGCTTGTGAGAGAGGTTTTAGTCAACGGGTCTGCAATATTCAGATCCGTGTGTTCTTGGCAAATCTCTACGTCATATGTAGATGCTGCTACCACACTCTGCTTGGAGCTACTCCAAAAACGATTGTCTCACTTTACGTATCCGGTCTGAGACTCATAGTCTTCCGGATCGGTGTTTAAAGCTTGCATCGACGTAACCCTTTACGACGAACTCTTTATCACCTCTATTCCCGAGAAATTCTTCCTTAGTCCTTTTCAGGTACTTCAGGATATTCTTGACCGCTGTCCAGTGATCTACTCCTTGATCACTTTGGTACCTTCCCACCAAGCTAATAGCGAGGCATACATCAGGTCTAGTACACATCATGGCATACAAAATAGAGCCTATGGCTGAGGCATAGGGGATGACACTCATCTTCTCTTTGTCTTCTGCCGTGGTCGGGCTTTGAGTCTTACTCAATCTCACACCTTGCAATACAGGCAAGAACCCTTTCTTTGACTGATCCATTTTGAACTTCTTCAAAATCTTGTCAAGGTATGTGCTTCGTGAAAGTCCTATGAGGCGTCTCAATCTATCTCTGTAGATTTTGATGCCTAACATGTAAAACAACCTTTACCTAGATTTTCAAGTCTTACTCCACTTCACACCAGCCAAGAACTTATTTCTTTTGACTTGATCCATTTTGAACTTCTTCAAAATCTTATCAAGATGTGTGAACTTTTATCAGGTGTCTTGATCTATCTCTATAGATCTCGATGCCCAATCCGTGGATAACTCAAAAACAGGTTTTTATTGAAAAACTCCTTTCAATTAATTCTTCATGCTTTCCAGAAATTCTAAATCATTTCCAATCAACAATATGTCATCCACATATACTATTAGAAATGCTATAGAGCTCCCACTCACTTTCTTGTAAATACAAGTTTCTCCATAAACTTGCATAAACCCAAACGCCTTGATCACTTCATCAAAGCGAGTATTCCAGCTCCGAGATGCTTGCACCAGTCCATAGATGGATCGCTGGAGCTTGCATACTTTGTTAGCACCTTTAGGATCGACAAAACCTTCCGGCTGTATCATATACAATTCTTCCTTAAGGAATCCATTAAGGAATGCCGTTTTGACGTCCATTTGCCAGATAATCATAAAACGCGGCAATTGCTAACATATTTCTGACAGACTTTAGCATCGCTACGGGTGAGAAAGTCTCATTGTAGTCAAATCCTTGAACTTGTCGATAACCTTTAGCAACAAGTCGAGCTTTATAGACGGTGATATTACCATCAGCGTCCGTCTTCTTCTTAAAGATCCATTTATTTTCAATAGCTCGCCGTTCATCGGGCAAGTCTACCAAAGTCCACACTTTGTTCTCATACATGGATCCAATCTCGGATTTCATGGCCTCAAGCCATTTGTCGGAATCCGGGCTTGCCATCGCTTCTTCATAGTTCGAAGGTTCATCGTTGTCTAGCAACATGACCTCCAAGACTGGATTTCCGTACCACACTGGTGCGGAACGTGTCCTGGTTGACCTTCGAAGTTCAGTAACAACTTGATCCGAAGTTTCATGATCATCATCATTAACTTCTTCTCTGGTCTGTGTCGATGTCACAGAAATTTCTTTCTGTGGCGTACTACTATCCAGAGGAGGTACAATTACCTCATCAAGTTCTACTTTCCTCCCACTCACTTCTTTCGAGAGAAACTCCTTCTCTAGAAAGGATCCATTCTTAGCAACGAATACTTTGCCTTCGGATCTGTGGTAGAAGGTGTACCCAACGGTATCCTTTTGGGTATCCTATGAAGACGCACTTAACCGCTTTGGGTTCGAGCTTATCTGGCTGAAGCCTTTTGACATAAGCATCGCATCCCCAAACTTTCAGAAATGACATCTTAGGTTTCTTGCAAACCACAGTTCATACGGTGTCATCTCAACGGATTTAGACGGTGCCCTATTTAAAGTGAATGCAGCTGTCTCTAATGCATAACCCCAAAACGATAGTGGCAAATCGGTAAGAGACATCATAGAACGCACCATATCCAATAGAGTACGATTACGACGTTCGGACACACCATTACGCTGTGGTGTTCCAGGTGGCGTGAACTGTGAAACAGTTTCACATTGTCTTAAGTATATGCCAAACTTGTAACTCAAATATTCTCTTCTTCGATCAAATCGTAAGAACTTTATTTTCTTGTTACAATGATTCTCTACTTCACTCTGAAATTCTTTGAAGCTTTTCAAATGTTTCAGACTTATGCTTCATTAAGTAGACATAACCATATCTACTCAAATCATCAGTGGACGTGAGAACATAACGATATCCACCGCGCACCTCAACACTCATCGGATCGCATACATCGGTATGTATTATTTCCAATAAGTTGGTTGCTCGTTCCATTGTTCCGGAGAACGGAGTTTTAGTCATCTTGCCAATAAGGCACGGTTCACATGTCTCAAATGATTCATAATCAAGAGATTCCAAAAACCCATCTGCATGGAGTTTCTTCATGTGTTTAACACTGATATGACCTAAGCGGCAGTGCCACAAATATGTGGTACTATCATTATCTTTTGGCATTTGTGTTATGAACATGTGTATTACTACGATCAAGATTCAATAAACCTTTCATTTTAAGTGCATGATCATCAATGATATTATTCAAATAAATAAAATAACAATTATTCTCTGAAATTGAACAACCATCTTGCAATAAACACTATCAGATATAATGTTCATGCTTAACGCAAGCACCAAATAACAATTATTTAGGTTCATCACTAATCCTGAAGGTAGAGAGAGCGTGGCGATGGTGATCACATCAACCTTGGAGACACTTCCAATGCACATCGTCACCTCGTTCTTAGCTAGCCCTCGTTTATTCCGAAGCTCCATGTTTCAAGTTGCAAGCAACTGAACAAGTATCAAATACCCAGGTGCTCCTACGAGTACTAGTAAGGTACACATCAATAACATGTATATCAAATATCTTTGTTGACATTGCCAGTCTTATTATCTGCCAGTTACTTTGGGGAAGTTCCGCTCCCTGTGACATTTCCCTTTGCAATGAGAGCACTAAGTCTCGGGTTTGGTTCAGCCTTGGGTTTCTTCACGTGAGCGGCAACTGTTTTACCGTTCTTCTTGAAGTTCCCTTTTCTTTCCCTTGCCCTTCTTGAAACTAGTGGTCTTATTAACCATCAACACTTGATGCTCCCTTTTTGATTTCTACATCCGCAGCTTGCAGCATTGCGAATAGCTTAAGGATCTTCTATCCCTTGCATGTTTATAGTTCATCACGAAGATCCAGTAGCTTAGTGATAGTGACTAGAGAACTCTATCAATCACCACTTTATTCGGAAGTCTAACTCCCACTTGATTCAAGTGTTTGAAGTACTCAGACATTCTGAGTACATGCTCACTAACGGAGCTGTTCTCCTCCATCTTGTAGCTATAGAACTTGTCGAAGGTGTCATACCTCTCGACCCGGGTGTGAGCTTTGAAAAACAAATTTTCAGCTCTTGGAACATCTCATATGCTCCGTGTTGCTCAAAACATATTTGGAGCTCCGGTTCTAAGCCGTAAAGTATGGCGCACTGAACTATCGAGTAGTCATCTTTTCTTGTCTGCCAGACGTTCATAACGTCCTCAGACAAAGCCATAGGGGTTGCTCACCGAGCGGTGCATCAAAGACATAAGCCTTCTGTGCAACAGTGAGGACAATCCTCAGAATACGGACCCAGTCCGCATAGTTGCTTCCATCAACTTTCAACTTAACTTTCTCTAGGAACATATTAAAAATGCAGGGGATCTACAGCGTGGTCTATCGATCTACAACATAAACTTGCTAAGACACTTTTGACTATGTTCATGATAATTGAAGTTCAATTAATCAAATTACTTAAGAACTCCCACTTAGATTAACATCCCTCAAGTTGTCTAAGTGTAACATGATCCACATCAAACTAATCCACGTCCGATCATCACGTGAGGTGGATTAGTTATCAATGGTGAACATCTTTCATGTTGATCATATCTACTATATGACTCATGTTCGACTTTTCAGTCTCTTGTGTTCCGAGGCCATATCTGTATATGCTAGGCTCGTCAAGTTTAACCCAAGTATTCTGCGTGTGTAAAACTGGCTTACACCCGTTGTATGCGAACGAAAGAATCCATCACACCCGATCATCACGTGGTGCTTAGAAGCGTCGAACCTTCGCAATGGTGCATACTAGGGGAGAATACTTTATCTTGAAATTTAGTGAAGGGATCATCTTATAATGCTACCGTCGTCCTAAGCAAAATAAGATGCATAAAAGGATTAACATCACATGCAATTCAATATATGTGACATGATATGGCCATCAACGTCTTGTGCCTTTGATCTCCATCAGCAAAGCACCGTCATGATCTCCATTGTCACCGGGTTGACACCTTGATCTCCATCGTAGCGTCGTGACACCTTGATCTCCATCGCAGCGTCGTGGTCGTCTCGCCGGCTATTGCTACTACTACTACTGCTAACTCATAGCGGTAAAGTAAAGCAATTACATAGCGTTGGCATTGCATACAATAAAGAGACAACCATAAGGCTCCTGCCGGTTGCCTGATAACTTTACAAAACATGATCATCTCATACAACAACTTATATCACATCATGTCTTGACCATATCACATCACCAGCATACCCTGCAAAAACAAGTTAGACGTCCTCTACTTTGTTGTTGCAAGTTTTACGTGGCTGCTACGGGTTTGCAAGAACCGTTCTTACCTACGCAAAACCACAACGTGGTGTAGTGATTGCTTTTTGATCTTCTAAAAGAACCCTCTTCATTGAAACCGATTCAACTAAAGTGAGAGAGACAGACACCCGCCAGTCACCTTTATGCAATGAGTGCACGTAGCGGTGAAACCTGTCTCGCGTAAGCATACGCGTAATGTCGGTCCGGGCCGCTTCATCTCACAATACCGCCGAATCAAGTATCAACTAGTAACGGCAAGCAATATGTATACACCCACGCCCACAACTCACTTGTGTTCTACTCGTGCAAATCACATCTACGCATAGACCTGGCTCGGATGCCACTGTTGGGGAACGGAGCATGAATTTCAAAAAAATTCCTACGCTCACGCAAGATCTATCCATGGAGATGCATCGCTACGAGAGGGGAGAGTGTGTCTACGTACCCTCGTAGACCGTTAGCGGAAGCGTCTCACAACGCGGTTGATGTAATCGAACAATCCTTCGAGCTCCACCGATCGAGTACCGAACGTACGGCACCTCCGAGTTCTACACACGTGCAGCTCGGTGACGTTCCTCGCCTTCTTGATCCAGCAAGACGTCGAGGTAGTAGATGAGTTCCGTCAGCACGACGGCGTGGCGACGGTGACGGTGAAGTGATTCCGGCAGGGCTTCACCTAAGCTCTCCGAAAATATGACCGAGGTGGAAAACAGAGATCGGGACACCGCACACGGCTATGGGACAATTGTGTGTCTCCAAGGGGTGCCCCTCCTCCGTATATAAAGGAGGGAGAGGGGAGGAGGCTGGCCCTAGGGGCTGCGCCAAGAGTGGGGAGTCCTACTAGGACTCCATAGTCCTAGTAGGATTCCACCTCCCATACGGAGTAGGAAAGGGGGAAGGGAGAGGGAAAGGAAAGAGGGGGTTGCGCCCCCTCCCCTAGTCCAATTCGGTTTGGGCAAGGGGGGGCGCGCGCCTCCTCACGTGGCCTGCCTCTCCTTTTCCCGTATGGCCCAATAAGGCCCATTACTTCTCCCGGTGAATTCCCGTAACTCCCCGGTACTCCGAAAAATACCCGAATCACTCGGAACCTTTCCGTCGTCCGAATATAGCCTTCCAATATATGAATCTTTACCTCTCGGACATTCCGAGACTCCTCGTCATGTCCGTGATCTCATCCGGGACTCCGAACAACATTTGGTCACCAATCACATAACTCATATAATACTATATCGTCATCGAACCTTAAGTGTGCGGACCCTACGGGTTCGGGAATGATGTAGACATGACCGAGACGACTCTCTGGTCAATAACCAACAGCGGAACCTAGATGCTCATATTGGTTCCTACATATTCCACGAAGATCTTTATCGGTGAACCTCATATGTCAACATACGTTGTTCCCTTTGTCCGGCGGTATGTTACTTGCCCGAGATTCGATCGTCGGTATCCAATACCTAGTTCAATCTCGTTACTGGCAAGTCTCTTTACTCATTCCGTAATACATCATCTTGCAACTAACTCTTTAGTCACGGTGCTTGCAAGGCTTCTGTGATGCTGTATTACCGAGAGGGCCCAGAGATACCTCTCCGATAGTCGGAGTGACAAATCCCAATCTTGATCCATGCCAACTCAACAAACACTTTCGGAGATACCTGTAGTGCACCTTTATAATCACCCAGTTACGTTGTGACGTTTGATACACCCAAAGTATTCCTACGGTATCCGGGAGCTGCATGATCTCATGGTCAGAGGAACGTGTATTTGACATAGTGAAAGCAATAGCATTAAACTGAACGATCATATGCTATGCTGACGGTTGGGTCAAGTCCATCACATCATTCTCCTAATGATGTGATCCCGTTATCAAATGACAACTCATGTCCATGGTCAGGAAACCTTGACCATCTTTTGATCAACGAGCTAGTCTAGTAGAGGCATACTAGGGACATAGTATTTGTCTATTATCCACACATGTATTTAGTTTCCGGTCAATACAATTCTAGCATGAATAATAAACCATTATCATGAACGGGGAAATATGATAATAATAAACACTTTATTAATTGCCTCTAGGGCATATTTCCAACAGGTGGAACAACTAAGTAATATGTTCTCAATATTCTTTATTAACAAAGGTACATAGTCCTCCACTCTAGGTTTAGAAAGTCCCAATGGCATGCCAAGATAAGTGTGTGGTAAAGTTCCAATCATGCATCCCAATTAAGGACAGTAAAACTGAGCCTAAACCGAGCTCTCTCAGCGATTAGTGTTTTCGGCCGTCCGTTTTTTCGATCTGATAATTTCTGGCCGTCAGATTTAAGGCGAAAAGCGATCTGTTTTGCAATGTGGCTAATCTGGCCCAGCTGTCCCGTGGGCTGCTGTTCCAGAGGCCGAAACGGAGGCATGTGGTGCATTGGGCCTTCGCAAGCCACCAGCCCATTAGAAAGGAGGTCCGCTGCTGGGCTTGGGAGCAACCCCGTGAGGTCCATCTCACTCGCGACCTGGAAACCCTAATCAAATCCCGATCGAGGTGCAGCGCATCGACCGCATCGACTCCAATTCCAATCGAGCCGCAGAGAGGAGCGGCCGCTGCGACCGGTTCTCCATCCAGTGAAGACGGCCGGTGTGCGTCGGCCCCCCTGAGGTGAGGGATGGGATCGAGTCCATCCGTGCTCTGGGATCGACCGGAGGAGCGGGATCCAGGTCGAACCTATCCAATCCAGCGCGTGACAGAGGTGTGGTACGGGATCATCTGAGGCGCACGATGCGTGTGAGGAAAGGTGGGGGCGAGGGCGATAATGGCAGACGCCTCGTCTCCTGGAAACTGCTCTGCTCTCCTTCAAGCTTGTCTCCTGAATATTCATGGCTGGTAAAGTCGCAAACCTTTCCTATGCCCAGAAGTACTATATAATGATTCCCTTCCCACTTCCCTTTGTGGCCATATCGCGAACTCGCCGTCGCCTTCTATCCTCCTTGCCGTGGCCATCCATAGATTCTCTTCTCTCCTCCTTGCCCAGTAGTTTATCTCTTGTCTCCAGCGACCACGCTGTAGGTGCAACGCAAGCGCGTCCGCTTGCCTCGTGTTCTTTTTGTGTTTTTTACTACTGAACTATAGCATTCTTGTTCTTGCAGGACTTTGGGGATCAAACTGTTGATTGCCTCGTCGTCCAGAAAATTTATTTTGGTGAGCAGAACATTCGCTGGAAGATGAACCAACTTTTTCTGGTGAACGAAATGAGCTCCTATTTACTACTTTTGAATTTGTTGATTGATACATTGGGCACAAGCTTGATTCACATCAATGAGCACTCCTCTGTTCCCTCAACTTCTTCTAACAAAATTAGCTGTTGTTAAGCCTGATTTCTCTTTTACATAATATTCTTTCAGTTTCAGTTCAGAAGTGTTTGCCATGCCTTTTTCCTATTGAAGAAACACGATTATGTAAATCACAGTCCATCCATACATTTCGGTAGGCAAATAGTTCAGTTCTGGTTCATGATGATGAGTTTTTCTTATTTCCAATTTACAGGTTATTATCCACACCAGCAAACCTGGGGGCTTCCTACTGTTCCTTTTTAAAATGGTGCCTCTTACTGTGCTTCATTAGCTTGTATGTATTTTTTATTTTTTGTTTTTCCAATGCGGATGTTGATGATTCATTGTATATAATAGATGTTAAGTTGGATTCAGGTCTATAACACGTAACATGCCTCTTTGGTCAGTTGTTAATATTGCCATTTAAAATATATCGTCTAACTTAAAAGTTAATAATATGTTGCAGCTGACACAGCTTGATATTGGAGCAATAGTGAAAGCCTTCATATCAGGTTAAGTGGTTGCACTGCTTATGGTGGACACTATTTGTGAGATGGCATCTCTCATCTACTAATACAGTTTTATCTGAGAAGATGGGCCTGTTTTGTTATGGTGGGAAGCTATAAATTTTCTTGACAGCGACAAGTGTGTCATTCCATGAATTTTATTGGGCATCATTTTCCGTATAATGTCTAGAGTATCGTCTTGAGATGTAGGGGTGGGTGAACATTGTTCAGATACTACCGGCTCAGGTTTAGTCTCACCGGAAGTGTGTGGGACATAATCCAATCTGTTATGTGATGTATATCAGTATCATAGTGGTTGATTTAGGTTATGTGTGAATTGTTACAACACTCAATGAAGATTGTTTTGGCATCACTTCTATTTTTGGCTTGGTTAAGTTTACCTTCTGATCTTATAACAATTATAATGCCATAACTTTCCTTCTTTATCTTTTGAGCCTCTGTAAGTTTTCATATTATCTTTTCCTTTTTCGCACATTTTCATCTTATTGTTCTACACCACGAGAGATAAGTATTCATTTGGCTCTGAACTTACAACTGACTGTATTTAATTATTAGTTGCGGCTCGGTGTAGAAATATGCAGTTATATTGCGTGCATTTCCAGGTGCAATTCTAAGGCTTTATGGATCTGGACGAGTTGATGTGACAATGGTCGAGGAGGTGATGCTGTACTCTCATCTGATACATTGAGGAAGACTAGAGGACGTGAGTTCTCTCACTATCTATTTCTCCTTAGGTCGTTAATTCTGGTGATATGTAAATATGTTTTTCTCTTTCAGTTTTGCAACCACTGCTGCACTGCCCTTTCTATAGTTCTTCCACCTTAGTAATATTATTTTCTTTTCAGGTTTGCAAGGATTCTATATTTCACGTAATTTGATGCACACTACTACGTCTGCACTCTGTGACTCTTCTTTGCCCCGACACAGTTCTAAGCACTTCTCAAAGTATGCATATTGACACTTTGTACAGCTTGAGAGTAAGAGGCTACTTCAGGGGCTGCTATTTAGTTATAGCATTATTTTGGCATAATTACTTGGCGTTTGTTGAACACTTTTTTTAGCATGAGCATGGTTGCAGTCATGGTTTATTTACCAGTTTGGTTTGTCTATTGTTTCTGCATCCTTACCGAATTGAAATATTGTTCAAATACCAGTTTTGTTAGTCCCCTGTTGCTGTATCTTCTCCTCTCATGAAGATATGCACAATACTAATTCCCAGTTTCTGAACCTTATCTGATGTTTTCACACTTCATTTTCCCCTCAAATATTTATATTGTTTTTTCTACATGATGGATGGGCACAAACGCACCTTATGTTATTGTTGCAGCGCTGCGGGAGGCCTACTGATTACCCAGTTTTGACATAGACGGTCATGGATTCCCAGAGCATTATAATCAAGGAGAGGAGAAAAGGCGTTGGACAACCTTCCTGTATTTTTCACCCACAAGTCTGGAACCTATTTTTTATATGGAAATGACTTGTGATGCATTTTATTGAATATCAAAGTGAGTTACATGGTTGAACACTGACGGCAAAACTGCTAGGATTCTGAAGTGTCACACCACGACGCTTTACGCTTGACAAGCTTCCTCGCCTATCTGGGCTATGTTGCCCCTAGAGAATGGCTAAAGTAGTTACATTGATGTACAATGTTTTTTCTTGATCATTTTGTTATAAATTGCATGTTCTCAGTTCATCTCGGACCATTCTATAAACATGATTGTATTTATTATGAATGAATACTTATATTCACTTTACACACTGTATCTTCTCAATTTTCTTATGCAACTTACATTTCACAGTGCTATATATTTCTGGAATCACCAACCCTTTTATTGTGAAAATGGACGGGCACAGCAACGCGTGCCCATCATGATCTAGTAGATTAGATAGCAATGTCATTTTGTTTGTTGGGGTATTGAGTGATATTAGGATAGATTTAGCATAATTAACTTTCAACCCAGTGTATTCAGCATAATGAAGAAACAGATTTTTAATGTGCATCGGTTGTGTGCTATCTGCCTTGGCCACTAGTAAAGTGTCATCAACATACTGAATAACAGGGTAATCAGAGCAAGAGTTATGAGGGAGTGGTGATTCAATCAAGTGATTTAGCATAGCCTCATTGAGCATAGTTTGTAACATGTCTGCTGCAATCACAAAAATCAATGGGGACAGAGGATCCCCTTGTCTGACACCTTTCTTGCATAGGAATTGTTTTCCTGGGACACCATTAAGTAAAACAGATGAAAATCCAGTCCCATAAATCATTTTAATCCAATTGATCCACTTTTCACAAAATCCCTTAGCTCTTAGAATCTCAATGATAGTATCATGATTAAGCATATCAAATGCCTTCTCAAAATCAATTTTTAAGAGTATAAGTTCATGCTTGCTCTGATAGCATTGATGGATGTACTCATATGCCCATGCCAAAAAAATCCTGAATTCATCTATTGTTGAGGAAACCATATTGATTCTTATGGACCAGTTTGAGTATGATTTTCTGTAATCTATTGGCCAATATTTTAGTAATAATCTTGAGAGTACAGTTCAACAGACAGATTGGTCTCAACTCTGGGGGTCTGGTGGCAGATTCCACTTTTGGGATAAGAGTAATGAAGGAATAATTGATACGTTGGAGATTAACATTGCCTGAGTGAACCATATTGATTCTTATGGACCAATTTGAGTATGACTTGCTATAATCTATTGGACAATATTTTACTAATGCGCACACATCTCTCTGGTTAGCAGCTTCATCCTCTCTTTTCGTGTAGATATTTTCATAGGTAGTTGGTTTATTTATTTCAGTTATTTTGCTTGTAGACTGGGCAATTGGTGGCAGAGATGATGGACCTGAAATTTCAGGCAGTACATGACCGGATTGTCCTATTAGATAAGGCACCATTGATTTGTTTATTGAACGGGTGGTGTGAATTTAGGTTTTGCCACATGTTTATTTATTTTTACCATGTCAACATTTTGATATAGTCATGTAAATTATGTATCCTCCAAATGTCGCCAGCAGATTCGGATCACGATTTCTATCGGCTGTAAAACAAGCTACATAACGTGTATTTTCTTGGATGTAAACATTTGTGTTTCCTCTTGTCGCTTTTGTATTCCTTGTCAAGGACCAAATTCGTAGAGCGAATCTGGTAGTTCTATCGTGCTCATAGATGTCACCATCTCCTATCATCATGCTTTAAGGCCAGCTGCCTTCTAGCTCCCATCTCCTGGCCCTACTTCATTATCCATTTGTTAACAACTCTCTATTTCTTTGATCTTGGTTTGTCACCTGTTCACCATCTGTTTTCCTTGTGTAACAGCCAGGCGCCCAGGTCTGTTTCTACCTTTCGTTGATGATAGCATATCAGACCATCTCTCAGTGTAATGGAAGAGTGAATAATTTTCCTTCTTGACTTCTGTGTGGAAAGTTTGACCATTCTTGTGTTTGTAGATCCTCAACTTAGTCATATTAACTATATACTTCAAGAAATAATGTCCTCACATGCCTATACTAGGCACATTTGGGGGCTTGGTGTTTGATTCTGATGGACGCTGTCATCTGAGCTAGTAGTAATTATCACAATAGAAGTAGGTCACCCTGTTTAAGAGGATAGGATCACTGTGATCTTTTTTTTATTCTGAATCTTCTTAGTTCGGAAGTTTGTTCTGAAGTATGCAGGTATCAGTTTGTGATTGGATATTCAGTTTGGTATGTTAACGTAGTTTAGATTATGTTCCTCTCCAATTTGCCAGAGTCATCCCGACCATCTTCACCAAGGTGTTGTCACGTGTCAGAAACCGAAGAGTATATGTAAACAATAAAAGTTTAGGTTGTGCCTCATAAATAAGAAGTTTACGCGATTTATCAGTAAGAATATACAAACCCCTCTAATCTTCTTCCACTTCTGTGCCTTGTGCCTGGTTGCTGGTTGAAGCCTTTTTCATAGATGGTTGAAGCTTTCATTGTCAATGGTTGTAACCTTTCTGGTTGCACAGTGTCTGGTTGGAGCTTTCTCTCTCTCATCGGTTGGAGCTTTTTTCTTCTACGGTCGAAGCTTTTTTGTCAACGATTGTAGTTTTTTCGTTTGAGCGGTGCCCTTGTTAAAGCTTTCTCTATGGCCGATTGAAGCTTTTTTCATCTAAGGTTGAAGCATTCCTTGACAACGGTTGCAGCTTTTTTCGAATGGGCAGTGGTTGGTTGAATCTTTCCCTATAACTTGTTCAAGCTTTTTCCATCCAGAGTTGAAGGTTTTTTTGTCGGCGGTTCATGTGCCACGGGTCGTATGCGACAGTTCATCATAGCCTTCGCTGGTCGCTGCACAAAGGAACCTCCAGTCCCAGCATGTTGGCTCTCTGTTCCAATACCCGTCCATCACCGTTGCAACATGTGTCATGGGAGCCATCACAACTCATGGGTGCCAGAGGTGAGGGTTGTCTGAGAGGGAGAGGAAGGAGATGTTGGTTTGTGGCCGTTTTCTTCGCCCGCGGTGGCTTGCCCTAGCAGCATGTGATGATGGTTGGTCTGTAGCAGCAGCGCCGGGTCATAGAGATCAAGGAGTGAAGCAACCGCAAGCAGCGGGCATGAGAACAAAGGAAGAAGAAAGTGAGGGTCGCTTATGGATAAGAAACAAGAGGTGAGAAAGAAGATAAGGCAAAGAAAAGGGCAAAAGGCAAACATACGATTTGATAGGATCCGACGTCAATCATGCGACCGACCGAAGCGCGCGCCATTCGGCCGGATAGAAACATTTATCCAAAACAAAGAATTTACTATAAAAATAGTTATGTTCGCTTGAATGAATTGCTATACTCCCAACAACATATATTGCCATAAAAATGTTCGTGTTACCATGCTCCCCAGCAAACGTTCCCTGATTAGTATTACCAAAAAATAGAACGCCAACAGCCGGCAAACGTTCATTGTGAGGGGTGACACTTATAAATGTTTTTGCTGATAGTTTCTTCAGAGACACGCGGCGTTTTCTTCGAAGACGCATGACAGTTTCTCAGAAGAAGTTTATTTTGAGGCAACAATATGCAGAAACTGTCATCGTTTGATCGTGCGTTGCAACTAAGGCCAGTGCTACAAATCAGTCGGTTGATAACAAACAAACATAAGCCTCCTTACCAGCCGTTAGATTAGCCGACGCATAGCCGTTCGATTAGGTCAAACGCAGAAATCACACACAACAGCTCGCCATCAATCCCATCTCACCGGAGCCACCGACAGAGCTCCATACAGCAACACTCGGAGCCGATGGAAAAACAAAGCTTCAACGTAACCCCGACGACCCCCGGCGAAGCTCCACTGCAGATCCATGGCAGCAGCGCATCATGAAAAAAAGATCTGACAGCCGTCGGCGTCCCCGACGAAGCTCCATTGCACTCCATTGCAGCCGCGGCGGAGCTCGATTGCAGCCACCGGCGTGCGGCGTTCTGGAGAAGCTCCATTGGAGCCCGGCCATGCTCCATTGCAGTCGTGGCGGAGCTCGATTGCAGCCGCCGGCGTGCGGTGTTCTGGAGAAGCTCCATTGGAGCCCGGCCATGCTCCATTGCAGCCGTGACAGAGCCCCGTTTGCAGCCGTGGCGGAGCTCCATTGCAGCCACCGGCGTGTGGCGTTCCGGCGAAGATCCATTGGATCCCCAGCCGCGCTCCATTGCAGCAGCGGCGGAGCTCCGTAGCAGCCGCAACAAAGCTTCATTGCAGCTGGACGCGCTCAATTGCAGCCCCGGCACGCGGCGTTCCGGCGAAGCTCCGTTGGAGCTCCGGGCCCGCTTCATTGCAGTCGCAGCGAAGCTCCGTTGCAGCCGCGGCGGAGCTCCATTGCAGCCTCCGGCATGCTCCATTGAAACGCAGCCAACGACGTCGAATCTGCGACACACGACGACCGCGTCTGTTGTGCCGGCGTGTTGTACTGCACCACTCCTCTTCGGCAGCATCGGCGGCCCCGTTGCCCATGGAGGCCTTTCCCTCTCGGCTAGGAAGAACCAGAGGAGGAGAAAGATAAGGCCGGGGAGACGCGAAGAATCGTGCGGAGGAGAGTGAAGATAAGGCTGGGGGAGGGGGAAGTGGTGGACTGGTCCACGTGTCGAACAGGGGACGAGGTTTACAAGAGCGAGAAATCAGTCGGTTGATTTCAATGCTTTTCCTGCAACTAAACCCACCATCAAGATGCATTCGTTTGGCAACTCCTTTCTAGAGAACATGAGCCAGACAGCAGTACCCAAAGAATAACTTGCGGAGTCCAAAAAAAAGACGGAAAGAGGCAATTATACGTAATAATACGTTTGCAAGGGGGGCAAATCTCAATTCGGTTAAACCATTGCCCACAAACGAGAAATTTTGCGAGGTTTCCATGGTCCGCCGCCGCCGCCGTCTCGCGTCCCCCATCATGCCGCTCCCGTCGCCTGCGCCGCCGCTGGACAACGACGACCTCCTCCGTGAGATCCTACTCCTCCTGCCTCCGCAGCCTTCCTCCCTCCTCCGGGCCTCCGTCGTCTGCAAGCGCTGGCGCCGCCTCGTCTCCGATCCCGGCTTCCTCCGCCGCTTCCGCGCGCACCACCGGAAGCCCCCACTCCTCGGCTGCTTCTACTTGGACACAGATACCGGTTATGCCTTCACTCCCACGCCGGACCGGCCCGACCGCATCCCGGCCGGGCGTTTCTCCCTGCCGCAGCGCTGCCGCGACGAGTGGTTGGACTTTGTGGGATGCCGCCACGGCCTCGCCCTTCTCCTCAACAAGAAACAGCCCGAGGCCGTGGTGTGGAACCCCATCTCCGGTCACCAGCGCCGAGTAGCTTTTCCACCAGAGTTTGGCGACGCCAGAGAGAGGGAGATCCTATACGCGGCGGTGCTCTGCGCTGCCGGCGACGACGAACCTGGCCATGTGCACGGTGACTGCGACTTGAGCTCTTTTAAATTGGCTTTGGTGCGAGGTGGCCAAGATCACACAAGTGTATCTGCGTGCCTCTACAGATCCAATTCCGGCCTATGGGGTAATGTTATCTCAACGACTAAAGACTGGCACACATTGTTTTATTGGAGACAACCCAGCGTCTTGCTTGGCAATGCGCTTTACTGGTATGGTTGCCAAGTGATCCAAGGTGACATCCTTGAGTTTGATTTTGAAACGCAGAAGCTTGTTACAATTCAGAAACCAGTAGACCACGGTCGTTATTCCGACTGTCAGATCATGCGGACAGAGGAAAGTAGTCTTGGACTCATCATGTTGAGACAACTGACCATGCAGTTATGGGAGTGGAAGGTCGATTCTGATGATGTTGCTACATGGGTCCTTCGGAAAACCATTGAACTGACAAAGCACCTTTGGCCAAGACTACAGCCAGTCCAGGTCTTCTGGACCAGGATAGAGGGATACGAGGAGGATCACAATGTGATATTTCTGCGGACATCTAGTGGTCGTTTCATGATCCAACTCGACTCCATGCAGTGTGATAACCATTTTGGAACCGAGCCCGTCTACAACTATTTTCCCTACACAAGTTTTTATTCTGCAGGTACGAGCCGGCCCTTGCATTGCAATATCAACAAAATCTAATTAGCAATTCATGCATAAGTCATATATTTGCTTCCTCTCAGTTTCTGAACTCATGGTGATGTTTTTTATATTATCATTGGACCATGTGAAAGCAAGATTTTTCCTGTCTCTTGTCTATAGTCCATTGATGTAGGCATAAGGTATGTTATGGTTGAGTTCACGTGCACATATCTATAGTTTCTCACTTCTCATAAGCTACATAACAGTATGAAATTGACCAAGCGCAATTAAACCTAGATTTGAACCGTCTTAAAAACTGCACCCTCTGTTCCTAAATGTAATAAATTTTGGCGGTTCAATTTAAACTGCCAAAACATCTTGTATTTGAAAATAGAGGTAGTATATAAATAACTTGAGTTATGGCTCACATATAGATATATAATTTATTTTCTCGCCAAGTTAGTATTTATGTCTACTCATCTTTCTCGTTAACCACAAATCGGCGAGAACAACCTGCATATACCTTATCTTATGAAGTTGAAACAAATAATTTAGTTCTATTCAGCTCGTGTTCAAGAATTCTGCTGCAAATGAGGTCATTTGTTCCAGACTACCCGATAAGAAACAAAAATGCTTTGATTTACCTACTATAAGATTATATTTATTCAAATTTAAGCAGTCGAGTTATTTTTCCCCACCAAAATGTGTTTGTTCAAGAATATTACCAGTAGTGCTTCTGACTTAGCATGGAATAAGTTCACTCCAAAGTAGTTCTAGACAACTCTTTTCCTCTGATTGGCTCAATAGTATGAAAATGCCTTCATTAGTAGGTAGACGATCATTAGTGTTTGGAGTGATTCCTTTTGTTTAGAGGAAGTGTGCTCTCATAGGTACTATATATATGGCTTTATTTACCTATTCCTAACCTTGAGTCAAAAGCTAGTGATCTGCTCAGGTTACATGAATATGTAATGGTAGATTGACGCAAGTCCTAACTGTTGCGCCTTCACCCTCTCTTTCCGTGTTGGATTATATATATATATATTTTTTGGTTACTTTATTTGATTTCTTTTTCTTGTAGACTGGGCAGCTGGTGGTAGAGATGATGGACCTGAAATGTCAAGCAACAGTACATCACTTGATTGTCCTATCAGATAAGCTATCATAATGTGTTAATTGAATCCTAGTTGTGCATTTTGCTTTGGCTATATGTTTATTTATTTATTCCCTTGTCGATATTTTGGTATAATCCTGCAAACTATGCATCCTCTGGATATTTAAGATGTTCGCGACCTGTCTAGTAGATTGGGATCAAATTTGTTTCAGTTGTAAACAAGCTGGGTATTATGTAGTATTTTGTTGGATGTGAACACTTGTGTAATGATCGGGTGCAAAGGGCAAGGAAGCTAGCCGGGCCTAGTAGGATCCGCTTAGGTACCTTGAATATAGGGTCCCTGACAGGTAAGCTATGGGAGCTAGTTGATACAGCGGTTAGGAGAGGTGTTGATATCCTTTGCGTCCAAGAAACCAAATGGAGTGGATAGAAGGCAAATGAGGTGGAGGATATCGGCTTCAAGTTGTGGTACACGGGCACTAGTAGAAAACGGGCCTTTAATCCCGGTTTGTAAGGCCCTTTAGTGCCGGTTCTACAACCGGCACTAAAGGGGGGGACTAAAGCCCCCCCCCCCCCCTTAGTCCCGGTTCGTCACGGCCCAGCACTAAAGGCCCACCACGTGGCGCCTGCCGGGGCCGTTCGCTGGGGGACCTTTAGTCCCGGTTGGTGTTACCAACCGGGACTAAAGGCTCCACCTTTAGTCCCGGTTGGTAACACCAACCGGGACTAAAAGTATTTAATTCTTTTAATTTTGGTTTATTTTTCCTTTTAATTTTGTGTTTTCCATTTAATTATTTTTCATTTCAAACATATATTACGCTACTACATACTGTACACGTTGTGCATATATATATAAATCGAATTTCTCGTACGACGACCATTCACATACATATATATATATACAATTTGGTATATACAATTTCTCCTACAATTTGCGGATCATTACATATGCAGGGCATTACTGCTTGATCTTGTAATGGTATTCTCCTTTGGGATCTATGACCTGGTCGACCAGAAATCCAGCTATTTCCTCTTGAATTGCTCGTACGCGAGCCGTTGGTAGGAGCTGGCCCCGCATCTCTATCATCTATAATCAGGAGATCAAGATGAATATATTAGTTGTGTGTATATATATTAGCTAGATCATGATAAAAAAAGTATGGATAGTGTTCTGGCAAACGTACCCAAAGAGTTTTTTCATCTATGCTCCTTTCAGACGTGATCATGCGAATATTCTCGCAAACGTAGTATGCGCATAAACTATTCCCCTTCTCCTGCCTCATGCACTTTACGAGAATAAAATTCAATCAGGTAATAATTAATCAAGCATGATAATGGTATTGAAACTAGAATTAAAGAGATACACGGACGTAGCTAGCTAGTACTACTTAATTACCTTGGGTCGCACCCATTTCAGCTGTTGTTTCCATTGGCCGGGGACCTCTTCGATGAACTTTTTCCAAGCCCTGCCCGCCGGCAAAGAAAATGAATAAAGGAGTTATTAACTAGTTGATATCAGGAAATGAAGTAAAGAGGCAGACATAGTGCGATAATGATTGAAATTACCTGTCGAACATCCCCTTCACGGTTGCGTATTCGGATGGATCCTTATATAGTGAGTCCAGTACTTCAACTTTTCCCTTGTCAACTTCAATGATTAACAAGATCCAGTGGAAACTGCATGCGCACACGTTTTTTATAAATAAGCGAGCATGTGCATAACTCATCAACTACACTTATTAACATCTAGTAAGCAAAAAATAGAATTTGTAGTACAAGATATAGTAACACTCACCCGAAGTTGTAAGGAAGTAGTATTTTTGGTTGGGTGTTTAGTTGCTTCAAAAACTCTAGCAGGAATCTCTCTGTGTCTTCTCTCGAATATTGATCTTCCCATATCGCCTGATTAATCGTATTTGGGTCAATGAACCCAACTCCATAGCGTCTAGTTTTTTTCATTTCATACATCTTCATTCTGCATAATACCACAGAAAAGAATATAGTGAGGATAATTACAGTTAATGAACGAGAGCACATCTAGCTAGCTAGCTAGAGACTTAAATTACAGAAAGAAATCACTTACAGACAATAGCAACTGACGATAGATTTGTCTAGTGCGTCTTGTTGGAATAACTGAAACAACTCTGAAAAATCAATCCACACATCTTTTCCATGGAAGTAATGCTCTGGCTTGACTTTCACCATGAGGGACTCTTCATTGGTATTTGCTGTTTTTTGCATGTACCACGTATGCAAATTGTACATTCTCGTTGGTAGAAGCTTGACATCGTCAGGCTTGACCAGAGGTTTGCCACGGACATATTGGTATTTTATTTCCTCCTCTGTAATCCCGGGGATTTCCTCAAGGCCTAGGAGTTGTTCAACAGTGACACCGGCCTCTTTAGCCTGCCTTCTAAGATCGTCGGTTATTGCCGGCCGATCGGCGGTACTCACATGTGTTTGTACAATGAGCGGGGGGATCGATTGCACTGCTTGTTCTCCCAGCTGGGGAACAGTTTTCCCGCTTTTTTTGCCAACTGCTTGGCTCGAGCTCGAGCTCGACTCCTTTTGCCCTGCAGAATATGACTTCTTGATAGACCGCACATAGTCGGAGTCCTTCTGATTGTCAGCCGGTCGAGCCATATCAATAAAGTGTTGTGATACATGCTCAGGTACTTTCTCCTTTGGCGGCGCGGGTGGTTTCGGTGCAAAATGGGCCTTCAATTGGGCATCACATGCGTCGTCGAGTTCCTCCTGAGTCAGGTGGTAAGACAACTTCGGAAGAGGCTTGAGGCTTGGACCATGTTTGAATTTCTTGCTTGTTGTACCGCTAGCCGTCGTAGCTACGGCCTCTCTCTTCCGCTGTTGCTTAGGCGGAGCACGCTGAGTCGGCTGACATGGAGGAGGAGGAGTTGGCTGACGTCGTGCCGGACTTGGAGGAGGAGTCGGCTGACGCGGTGCCGGACTTGGAGGAGGAGGAGTCGACTGAAGCGGCGGAGGACTTGGAGGAGGAGGAGTTGGCTGACGCCGTGCCGGACTTGGAGGAGGAGTCGGCTGACGCGGTGCCGGACTTGGAGGAGGAGGAGTCGGCTGACGCAGCGGTGGACTTGGAGGAGGAGTCGGCTGACGCCGTGCCGGACTTGGAGGAGGAGGAGTCGACTGACGCGGCGGCGGACTTGGAGGAGGAGGAGTCGGTGGCCTTGGAAAGACGATGCAATCCTTTTTCCATAGAATGATACGATGTATGGCCTCTCCCAGTGTTCTCTCCTCGTCACCTCCAAGAATGTCAAGTTGTAGCTCGTGATATGCTGACATCACTTCATCAACCCCGACACGAGCATAGCCAGCTGGAATGGGATTGCAATGGAAGGTTGCTTCAGGGGGATTTGCTAAAGCATAGACGTCCGCCACCTTCATGGATAAGTTCTTCACTTTCATGTGTAGCTCACAGTTAGTCCTGTCTTTGATATCATCCACAGGGTAGCTAGCTAGCAGTGCATTATCGATATCGGCCGGGGCGGAACCCACGCTGCTTCTCGGCATAGATGGGACGGTGCTATCCAATGCTGGATCGATCTGCTCATGCTGCCGCTGAGACGCCCTTTCCTGGCTGAGTGAGTCGATCTGCTCCTGCTGCCGCCTGACAAATCGTTCCAACTCCAGGTGCGAGGATATGAGGCCTTCAAGGCGGAGTGCTTCCTCCTTCTTCTTCTGCTCCTCATGCTTCTTCTTTCTCGCACGGCTTCTATAGTCGTCGTTCCAATCCGCAAACCCCTCATACCACGGAACAACGCCTTTGCCTCGTGTTCTTCCCGGGTGTTCAGGATTCTTCAGGGCGCGCGTAAGCTCGTCGTTATCTCTGTTGGGCGTGAACACCCCCGATCGAGCTTCTTCTATTGCAATAAGTATTTCGTCTGTCGCTTCTTTAAGACTTGCCTTCACCATAACCAGCCCTGTCTCTGGGTCCAACTCCCCCCCATGCGCATAAAACCATGTCCTGCACCTGGGGGGCCATGTCAATGTAACTGGACTGACCCGTTTACTAATCATCTCTTGCTCAGATTGATGCCACTTAGGCAGGGCCACCTGGTAGCCACCTGGCCCCAGACGATGGTGCCACTTCTTTTTCGCAGCATTAATCTTGTTTTTCCTCGACAGTTCCTTAGCTTCTTCCGATTCCTTGAACTTCACGAAAGCGTCCCAGTGATCTTTTGCCTTCACCAGTGCTCCCGTGAATTCTGGAGTCTTCTTTTTTGATTTGACGTACTTAGCCCATGCATTTTTCTTGAAGGTGTTGAATGCGATCGCCATCTTTTTAAGAGCATAGTTTCTGACTTTCTTCAGATCTGCATCTGTCAAATTATCTGGTAGGGTGAAATGTTCCATGAGCGTAGTCCAAAGCACATCTTTTGCTCTTTCGTCGACAAAAGTAACTCCTGCTCGATCTTCCTTTGCTGGCTTTCTCCATTCTTGAACGGAGATCGGGATTTGGTCCCTGACAATAACTCCGCATTGATTCTTGAACGTGGTCGCATTTTTCTTAGGTTCAAGCGGTTCGCCAGTTGATGTTTTGATGGAATCGATGTTGAACTTTACGCCTTTGTCCAGCTTTTTGGCCGGGCCTCGAACTACCCTGTCGCTTGTACAAGATTTGCTCGATCCGGAGGCCTAAAAGAAGAAAGATCGATTCGTTAATACATACAAATCAATTAAGACATGTAATGATCACCGGATGGCTTATATATTAAATATACCTCGCCGGTCATTGTTATTTGAAGAACATTTTCTTGGTCAACATCGTTGTCGCCACCTTCATCTATTCGTTCGTCTTCATCAAACATCATACCCTCACCCGAAGGGTTCAGATATTGCGAGCCGTCATCATGATCATCTGGGCTCGTGGAGCGTATGATGTCAAACACAGCCTCTTCTCCTTCTCTGCCGGTATTGTCCATAGCTTTTATTTAACTAATCCAGAAGAAAGATAAAACAATTTAGTATTCAGAGATCCGAAAGGTAGATGCATGAGATCAGAAAGAAATTGGATCAACTTGTGCACATCCATAATGGGGGCATTCCTGATAATTAATCCCTTAAAGGACTAAGAAAATCTATTGCAAATACAACATTAAAATATGCAACTTTTGCAAATACTAATTGCTATACATTGGATCAAATGTCAAAATTCCTCAACGTTTTTATATCTAACATTTATCTAGCTATAACTAAAAGTATAAAAAACTAAAAAACATTCATCTAACATTTCTATAACTAAAAGTATAAAAAATTAAAAAACAGAAAAAGAAACACTAATTAAGCATACTTCTATACATCCATTAAAAAACAGAAAAAGAAACATTATATAAAAAAAATACTAATTAAACACTAATTATATCCATCTAACATGCATTCATACATACATATATACTAGTGAAAAACAACTAAAACATCTAAATAGAAAATGTGTGTGTGTGTGTGTGTGTGTGTGTGTTCATGCATGTGTGTGTGGGGGGGGGGGCTCGGGGCCGGACGGGCGGCCATGGCGCGCGGCAGGGGGCGAGGGAGGGGGGGAGAGGGAGGAACTGAGTTCACAGCGGGGCGACGGCGAGGCGAGGCGAATCGGGGGCAGCGACGGCGTCGGGGCAGGCGGCGCAGCGAGGAGCGGGCGCGCGCGCGCGGGCCGGCGGCGCCATCGGGGATCGGCGAGGAAGGGCGCGTCCGGAGTAGGGGTCGACGAGGAGGGACGGGCGGCCGGCGTCGGGGGCGGCGACGGCGTCGATCGGGGCAGGCGGCGGCGCGCAGCAGCCTGGCGGCGTCGTCTGTGTTTGGCGTCGAGAGAATGGAGAGGATCGTAAGTGGAGTTATATATATGAGAGCCTTTAGTCGCGGTTGGTGGCTCCAACCGCGACTAAAGGCCACCTTTAGTCGCGGTTGGAGCCACCAACCGCGACTAAAGGTCTCGCTTCCCGCCGCTTGGACTGGATGAAATTCACCTTTAGTCGCGGTTGGTGGCTCCAACCGCGACTAAAGGCATGTTCCTGGCACGGCGCAGTGTGGTGGATGTTTAGTCCCACCTCGCCCAGCGAAGGGCGCTCGCACTGGTTTATAAACCCCGGCGCGGTAGCTCATTCGAGCTCCTCTCTAAAGCAGGCCTACAAGGCCTACCGTTCTTTCCTGCCCTGTGGGCCATACTGGGCCTTGCGGGCCTGCATCCTGGCCCAACTAGTGGGTGTCTAGTCGTATGCAGGCCGTGGCGGCCCAGTAGGCGGGCTGTTTTTTTACTTTTCAGTTTTTTTTTTGTTTTCTTCTATATTTATTTTCTTTTGTTTCTTGGTTGTTTTTTGCTTTATTTAGAGTTTCTGAGTGAATCTTTTTGCTTTAGGTCAAAAAAATTATAAACTTTCTGTTAGTGCCAGTAGTTTTCAAATCTGAATTATTTGAAATTTGTGTGAATCACTAGTTTGTGAATAACTTTATTTTAAAAAAAGATTTTTCAGTGATTCTTTTTTCTGCTGTTTAATATTAGTGTGTTTTATCATTATATTCAATTTGGTAATTCTTAGGTTATTTAAAAAAATGAAATGCCTTTGTAACAGACGAGTTTTCGTCCGAAAGCGTGATACTTCGAAAGAGATTGTCCATTTTGTACACGAAGTGCATCCAGTTTTTGCCGTAACCCTCTCAACTTTTTAGCCCATGCTATGTGGGTGAAATGATGGTACCATGCCTACTTTCAACCTTTTCTGATTGTGATTTGTAGTGCTTTTCAATTTCAGGGTCATTTAGCTCAAAAAAATCAGTAAATGCATGAAAAATAGCAAATGAAGTCAGAAAGGGTTGAAAATTGATGACGTGGCTTTGGACATAATATTTCTTCGCGTTTCAAATGCCAAAACACATAAGTCGGAGTTCTATTACAAAGATTCCCTCCGGTTTGTCCGAAGTGGGACTTTCCAGATATATAAGTCCGGAAACTAACTAGAGAAGCCAGTCACATCCCAGAGTGGGATCTTTGGATATAAAACTTTTTCCTCGCGTGTGTCCCTTTGTGCCGTAACCATGGACAATCTTCATCGTTTAACTTGATGCTCGGGTCAACATTCACTGTGAAGGGAGCAATTTCATGAAACTTTTCATAATCTTCTGACATGTCTGTCTTGTCCTCCACTCCCACGATGTTTCTTTTCCCTGAAAGAACTATGTGGCGCTTTGGCTCATCGTATGATGTATTCGCTTCCTTATCTTTTCTTTTTCTCGGCTTGGTAGACATGTCCTTCACATAGAAAACCAGCGCCACATCATTGGCTAGGACGAATGGTTCGTCTGCGTACCCAAGATTGTTGAGATCCACTGTTGTCATTCCATACTACGGGTCTTCCTTTACCCCGCCTCCTCTCAGATTGACCCATTTGCACCGAAACAAAGGGACCTTCAAACCAAGTCCATAGTCAAGTTCCCATATCTCCTCTATGTAACCATAATATGTGTCCTTTGGCCTATTGGTGTTTGCTGCATCAAAGCGGACACCACTGTTTTGGTTGGCGCTCTTTTTATCTTGGGCGATCGTGTAAAATGTATTCCCATTTATCTCGTACCCTTTGAAAGTCAATATAGTCGAAGATGGTAACTTGGACAGCAAGTACAGGTCATCTGCAACAGTGTCGTCATGCATGAGACGTGTCTGCAACCAACCGGCGAAAGTCACAGTTTGTTCATGTGTAACCCAGTCGTCAGACTGCTCCGGGTGTTTGGAGCGTAGAATATTCTTGTGTTGCTCGATATACGGAGCCACCAAGGCGGAACTTTGTAGAACTGTGTAGTGTGCTTGCGCCAAAGAATGCCCGTCCCGGCATATTACTGAATTCTTTCCTAGCGTGCCTTTTCCACCCAGTCTGCCCTCATGCCGCGATTCAGGAACACCAATCGGCTTAATGTCAGGAATAAAGTCAACACAAAACTCAATGACCTCCTCTGTTTCATGGCCCTTAGAGATGCTTCCTTCTGGCCTAGCATGATTACGAACATATTTCTTTAAGACTCCCATGAACCTCTCAAAGGGGAACATATTGTGTAGAAATACAGGACCCAGAATGGCAATCTCCTCGACTAGGTGAACTAGGACGTGCGTCATGATATTGAAGAAGGATGGTGGGAATACCAACTCGAAACTGACAAGACATTGCACCAAATCATTCTCTAACCTTGGTAAGATTTCTGGATCGATTACCTTCTGAGAGAATGCATTGAGGAATGCACATAGCTTCACAATGGCTAATCGAACGTTTTCCGGTAGAAGTCCCCTCAATGCAACCGGAAGCAGTTGCGTCATAATCACGTGGCAGTCATGAGACTTTAGGTTCTGGAACTTTTTCTCTGCCATATTTATTATTCCCTTTATATTCGACGAGAAGCCAGACGGGACCTTCATACTGAGCAGGCATTCGAAGAAGATTTCCTTCTCTTCTTTGGTAAGAGCGTAGCTGGCATGACCCTGAAACTGCTTTGGATCCATGCCGTCTTCTCCGTGCATACGTTGCTGGTCCTCCCGTGCCTCCGGTGTATCTTTTGTCTTCCCATACACGCCCAAGAAGCTTAGCAGGTTCACGCAAAGATTCTTCGTCACGTGCATCACATCGATTGCAGAGCGGACCTCTAGGTCTTTCCAATAGGGTAGGTCCCAAAATATAGATTTCTTCTTCCACATGGGTGCGCGTCCGTCAGCGTCATTCGGAACAGATTGTCCGCCAGGACCCTTTCCAAAGATTACTTTTAAATCCTTGACCATATCAAGTATATCATCACCAGTACGGTGGCGAGGCTTCTTCCGGTGATCTGCCTCACCTTTGAAATGCTTGCCTTTCTTTCTTACGGGATGCCTACTCTGAAGAAATCGACGATGCCCCAGGTACACATTCTTCTTACATTTATCCAAATATATACTGTCGGTATCATCTAAACAGTGCGTGCATGCGTGGTATCCCTTGTTTGTCTGTCCTGAAAGGTTACTGAGAGCAGGCCAATCATTGATGGTTACAAACAGCAACGCTCGCAGGTCAAATTCCTGTTGTTTGTGCTCATCCCACACACGTACACCTTTTCCATTCCACAGCTCTAAAAGTTCTTCGACTAATGGCCTTAGGTACACATCAATGTCATTGCCGGGTTGCTTGGGGCCTTGGATGAGCACTGGCATCATAATGAACTTCCGCTTCATGCACAACCAAGGAGGAAGGTTATAGATACATAGAGTCACAGGCCAGGTGCTATGATTGCTGCTCTGCTCCCCAAAAGGATTGATGCCATCTGCACTTAAACCAAACCATACGTTCCTTCCGTCATCTGCAAAGTCCTTCCACTTTCTCTCGATTTTTCTCCACTGTGATCCGTCAGCGGGTACTCTCAACTTCCCGTCTTTCTTACGGTCATCTTTGTGCCATCGCATCAACTTGGCATGCTCTTTGTTTTGGAACAAACGTTTCAACCGTGGTATTATAGGAGCATACCACATCACCTTGGCAGGAATCTTCTTCCTGGGGCGCTCGCCCGCAACATCACCAGGGTCATCGTGGCCGATCTTATAGCGCAATGCACAGCATACCGGGCATGCATTCAAATCCTCGTACTCACCGCGGTAGAGGATGCAGTCATTAGGGCATGCATGTATCTTCTGCACCTCTAATCCTAGAGGGCAGACGGCCTTCTTTGCTTCGTACGTACTGTCGGGCAATTCGTTGTCCTTTGGTAGCTTATTCTTCATTATTTTCAGCAACTTTTCAAATGCCTTGTCAGGTACACCATCTCTGCCTTCCATTGCAGCAATTCCAGTGTGGTACCCAGCTTTTTCTTGTCATCTTCGCAATTTGGGTACAACAATTTCTTGTGATCCTCTAACATGCGCTGCAACTTCAGCTTCTCCTTTTCACTTGCACAGTTTCTATTTGCATCGGCAATGGCCCGACCAAGATCATCAGCGGGCTCATCTGATGCCTCTTCTTCAGCTCCTTCCTGCATTGCCGGCTCAGCTTCTTCCCCCATTGTTGTACCATCGTATTCATGGAACCCATGGCCAGGATAGCTGTCGTCATCCTCTTCTTCTTCATTCTCTTCCATTAGGACCCCTCTTTCTCCGTGCTTGGTCCAACAGTTATAGCCGGACATGAAACCGGACTCAAACAGGTGGACGTGAATGGTTCTTGAGTTAGAGTAATTTCGATCATTCTTACAGCCAGCACATGGACAATACATAAAACCATCCGCCCGCTTGTTTGCCTCAGCCCCAACCAGAAAAGTATGCACGCCATTAATGAACTGGGGAGAGCATCGGTCATCGTACATCCATTGCCGGCTCATCTTCATTACACAACACCGAAAAGACCAAATTAATACAAGTTCATACATAAAGTTCATACACACTTGTTCTCATAAAGCAACATACAAACTCTCTAGCTAAAGCATTTAAATGCAACAACAAATGCGATCAAGATCGCAACTAAGGTAACAATTGATCCAACAGCATAGTGATACCAAGCCTCACTATCAATGGCATATTTTTTAAATTTTCTAATCTTCAAGCGCATTGCATCCATCTTGATCTTGTGATCATCGACGACATCGGCAACATACAACTCCAGTTTCATCTTCTCTTCTTCAACTCTTTTCAATTTTTCTTTCAAATACTCGTTTTCTTTTTCAACTAAATTTAACTTCTTGACAAGAATATCTATGTCGGTTGCAATTTCCGGTTCACATACCTCCTAGATAAAAATATCTATGTCAACTTGATGGGCATAATTGTCATAAACGCGAAATGCAACAAATAGTTATAAAAGAGAATATATATACCACATCCGAATCATAAACCGGACGAGGGCCGACGGGGACGGATATCAAAGTCATGGCACTATGTATAACAAACAATCATACATGTAAGAAAATTATACAATTAACTATCTAAATCATACAATAAGATTTTTTTTATAAAAAGGATAAGAACGAACAAGAGGCTCACCAAGGTGTGGTGACGGCGACGGGACGGTGCGGGCGATCGACGGTGGTTAGGACGGGGACGGGAAGGCACTAAGTAAACCACACCTACACATGCAAAGTAAGAAGTTAATTTGAGCTCAAATTGCATATAAATCAAATGAACTACTACCACATATAAATACTCCCAAACTAAAACCCACAAATCACTATACTTATAGAGCATTGCAAGAGCTAATCTAGCAATGAGAGATGAAAGGACAAAGTTGCTAACCTTTGTGAACACTTGGATGGATGGGGTGCCTCCAAATCTTGACAAATTTTGGCAAAAATGGAGGATGAGCTCGAGGAAGAGGGAAGAACAAAGGAGGGGAAGAAGGGGAAAAAAAGGGAGGAGTACTGTGATCGGGCTGGCCGAATTCATATAGGGGATCTTTAGTCCCGGTTGGTATCTCCAACCGGGACTAAAGGGGGGGCCTTTAGTCCCGGTTGGTGATACCAACCGGGACTAAAGGGGCTCGTGGGGGCCCCAGCTGACACCAGCCTGCCACCACCCTTTAGTCCCGGTTCGTGTTACGAACCGGGACTAAAGGGGGGCCCTGTAGTCCCGGTTGGTGATACCAACCGGGACTAAAGGGGCTCGTGGGGGCCCCAGCTGACACCAGCCTGCCACCACCACATTAGTCCCGGTTCGTGTTACGAACCGGGACTAAAGGTCCGGAACGAACCGCGACTAATGATGCCCGTCCTGAACCGGGACTAATGGTCACATTAGTGCCGGTTCAAAACCCGACCGGGACTAAAGCTGCGGACAAAAGGTCCGTTTTCTACTAGTGGGGGGCAACTACAAACAGAAATGCAGTAGGCATCATGATCAACAAGAGCCTCAACTTTGAAGTGGTAGACATGTAAGAGGTGTGGGGCCGGATTATCCTGGTAAAGTAGGTAGTTGGGGACTTAGTTCTCAATGTTATCAGCATAGTTTAAAAAACCGGACTGGACCGGCGGTCGGACCGGAAAAAACCGGAACCAGAGATTCCATCGGATTTTTAAGCTCAGCAGACCGTTTGTGCAATCGAACCGGAAAAAAGACGGACGAACCGGCCAGCTTTTATGAAAACCGATGAACCGGGCGGTTTACAGAAAACCGTACGGTTCGTCATTGATTCCCGAAAAGCCCCTAGATCGACTTGTTTTCGTGCAGAGAAGCTGGGGGTAGAATGGGAAAAGAGAAAAAGCCCTCTTTTGCTAGATTTTCGGCCTGAATCGGGAGGCTTTCCCTTTTGCAAACCAGCCGCCACCTCTGGATCTGTCCTGTTGCCGCCGCCCACCTCTGTCGCCACCCTTGCCTGGCGCTGTGCCGCGCCGACGCCGCCTCTCCTCGGTTCTCCTCGTCACCGCAGAACCAGCACTAGCCACCAGGCCGCACCGCCACTCCCGACGTCCCGCGCGGCCACTTTCGCCTCCGTGCTGCTGCTTGTTGACGACCGATGGGAGGGAAGGGAACGTCGCCGCCTGGTCTCCCGTCATCCACCACAACACCACTCCCTCTGGTTGCTCGAGTTCACCAGGATGCCCTGACGGCCAAATCTGGTATGAATCCATGTTCTCTTCTATGTCCCAAATCTTCATCCTTCTATTATTCATTTCTAGGATCCTAGCATGAGATTGCATATTGGTTTGCAATTTGTTTGCTGTCATGATGATATAGTGAGATTGTATATTTGTTTGCTAATAAGAATTGTATCATGTATATGAATTACATATTAACATTTAGTTACTTGTTACTCTGTCAGGTGATTACACTTTTTTCTTCTATTTATTGGTGTATTTATTAGTAAACAATATATTATTTTATTGCTTAAAAACCGACAATCAAACCGGTGAACCGGCGATCCGACCAGTAAAAACCTGAACCGGGAGCCTTTTCGGTTCGGTTTTTAAAACTATGCTTATCAGGCATATTCCCCGCAAGTAGGCCACAATGATAACATCAAGAGGGTGTTCTGGGAAGGCCCCGAGGACATGGTTATGAGTGTACCTATTGGCGAGAAGCTCTTCATAGGAGGAGACCTCAATGGCCATGTGGGTAATTTAACACAGGCTTGGAGGGGGTGCATGGGGGCTTTGGCTATGGCATCAGGAATTAAGGAGATGTCTCAAACTTCGCTCAGGCCTATGACATCATCGTAGCTAACACCCTCTTTAAAAAGGGGGAATCACGTCTAGTGACTTTTAAGAGTGTTCAGCACTCTAGCCAGATTGATTTCATCCTCTTGAGAAGAGAAGACATATGTGCTTGCCTAGATTGTAAGGTGATACCTGGAGAGATTGATGTCCCTCAACATGAGCTTGTGGTGGTCGCCTTCCGCTTTTGGATTCATGTCCAGCAGGATAAGCACGCCAAAGTCGCTAGAACGAAGTCTGAAAGGTCAACGGGATGCAGTTCAAGCTTTCAAGGAGAGGGTCATTAAGAAGGGGCCCTTCGGAGGAAGGAGGTGATGCAAACAACATGTGGATGCAGATGACGACTTGCAATCTCAATGTGGTTCCAATGAAGTTTGGAGTGACCAAGGGAAGTACAAGGGAAGCTAAAGATACCTGGTGGTGGAACGATGATGTACAGAAGTCTATTAAGGACAAGAAAGACTGTTTCAGATGCGTACATCTAGATATAGTGCATACAACATAGAGAAGTAGAAGGTGGCAAAGAAGGCCGAAAGCGAGCTGTGAGTGAAGCAAGGGGTCAGGCGTATGAGAGCCTCTACTAGCGCTTAGACACGGAGGAAGGGAAAAGGAACATCTATAAGATGGTCAAGATCCGAGAGAGAAAGGCGAGGGATGTCGACCAAGTCAAATGCATCAAGGACGGAGCAGATCAGCTTCTGGTGAAAGACAAGGAGAGCATAGATGGCGGGAGTACTTCGACAAGCTGTTCAATGGAGAGAATGAGAGCTCTACCATTGAACTGGACAACTCCTTGATGATACGCAAGCAGGCGTTTCGTGTGGCGAATCCAAGAGTCTGAGGTCAGGGAGGCTTTAAAAAGGATGAAAGGAGGCAAGGCGATGTGCCCTGATTCTATCCCCATTAAGGTGTGGAAATGCCTCGGAGACATGGAGTTAGTATAGCTAACTAAGCTTTTCAACCTTAATTTTTCGGCAAACAAGATGCCAGAAGAATGGAGGCGGAGTATATTAGTACCAATCTTCACGAACAAGGGGGGTGTTCAAAGTTGTACTAATTACCGTGGAATTAAGTTGATGAACCATATTATGAAGCTATGGGAGAGAGTGATTGAGCATCGCTTAAGAAGAATGACAAGCGTGAAGAAATCGGTTTGGTTTCATGCCTGAGAGGTCGATCATGGAAGCCATTTTCTTGGTACGACAACTTATGGAGAGATACATGGAACAAAAGAAGTATTTGCATATGGTGTTCATTGACTTGGAGAAGGCCCGCGATAAGATACGCGGAATGTCATGTGGTGGGTCTTGGAGAAACACAAAGTCCCAACAAAGTACATTGCCCTCGTCTAGGACATGTATGATAATGTTGTGACAAGTGTTCGAACAAGTGATGGCGACACTGATGAATTTCCTATTAAAATAAGACTGCACCAAGGGTTAGCTTTGAGCCCTTATCTTTTTTGCTTTAGTGATGGATGAGCTCACAAAGGATATACAAGGAGATATCCCATGGTGTAGGCTCTGATGATGATGTGGTGCTAGTCGGTTAGAGCTTTGAAGATAAACCTTGGAATTGAAAGGTTTTAGGCTTAGTAAAACTAAAACTGGGTACATGAGGTGCGCTTTCAGTACTACTAGGCACGAGGAGGAGGTTAACCTTGATGGGCAGATGGTACCTCAGAAGGACACCTTTCGATATTTGGGGTCAATGCTGCAGGAGAATGGTGATATCGATGAAGATGTGAGCCATCGAATCAAAGCCGGAATTATGAAGTGGCGCCAAGCTTTGCGTTCTCTGAAACAAGAAAGTGCTACAAAAGCTAAAAGGCAGGTTCTTGAGGACGGCGATTCAACCAGCAGTGTTGTATGGCGCTGAGTGTTAGCCGAATAAAAGTCGAAATGTTCAACCGTTAGGTGTAGCGAAGATGCGCATGTTGAGATGGATGTGTGGCCGCACAAGGAATGATCGGATCCGGAAGGATGATATACGGGGTAGAGTTGGGGTGGTACCGATTAAAGAGAATCTTGTCCAATATCGTCTGAGATGGTTTGGGCATATTCAGCGTGCCTCTAGAAGCTCCAGCGCATAGCGGATGGCTAAAACGTGCTGAGAATGTCAAGAGAGGTCGGGGTAGACCAAACTTGATAGGGGAGAAGTCCATGAAGAAAGATTTGAAGGACTATAATAACTAGCCATGGACAGGGGTGCGTGGAAGTTAGCTATCCATGTGCCAGAACCATGAGTTGGTTTCAAGATCTTACGGGTTTTAGCCCTAGCCTACCCCAACTTGTTTGGGACTAAATGTTGTTGTTGTTGGACACTTGTGTTTCTTCTTGCCCATTTTGTATTCCTTTTCAAGGACCAAGGTCTGAGGCTGAATCCTATAGTTCTTTCATGCACATATGTTCCTCGGATGTCACCACCTATGGTCGATCATATTTTGAGCGCAACCGCTATCTAGCTCCCATCTCCTGGATGTTGCTAGATGGGTCCTTCAGAAAACCATTGATCTGGTCAAGCACCTTTCGCCCGTCGAGCTGAAATGGACTTCCATACGTGGGTACAATGAGGATGACAATGTGCTATTTCTGTGGGCACTTAATGGTTCTTTAATGATCCAACTCGACTCAATACAATTCGGTAACTGTTTTCGAACAAATCTCGACGCCACCACACCTCCAAAAAGAAAAGATGTCGACACCACCTATGTTCCCTACAGAAGTTTCTATGCTGCAGGTAAGCCGGTTCTTACAATGCAAGAGTAACAAAATCCAGTTATCTTTTGGTGTGGGGTTGCTGTAATGCCATTGGTGTGCTTAAGGGTGGCCTAACAATTCATGCATAAATTATATCTTTGTTTCCAGTCAGTTTAATTAACTTATGGTGATTGTTATTATATTATAATTGGACCATGTGAAAGCGAGAGCAAAGTTCTGATGTCTTCCATCTTGTGATGTATGCATGAGAGATGATATAGCTAAGTTCATATGTAGATATCTATAGTTCATCTTCTCATAAACCACACAGCAGTATGAAATTGATCAAACTGCAGTATGAAATTGATCAAAGTACCAAACACAATTAAACCTAGATTTGAACCATCTTAAATGTTATATAAGTAACTTGATTTGCACATTTGGAGGCTTAGCTCGCATACAGATATATGTTCTTTCTATTTGCAAGATAGTATTTATGTCTACTCATCTTTTACGTTAACCATAAATCTTTGAAAACTTCCAGCCTATACCTTATGTTATGAAATATGAAATAAAAAATGTAGTTCTATTCAACTTATGTTCAAGAGGTCTGCTGTAAATGAGTTCATTTGTTTGTACCAGACTACCTGATAAGAAATAATCGTTGGCACCGAGAGGAGAACAGAACAGTACAAGCATCGATTCGATGAGCTACTGACACTGCCTGTGATCTGGCAACACCGACGGGAGCTACCCCAGCTCGGGCGAGGCAAGCTTGGCCACCGCTGGATATTGTTAGAAGGGATAGAGGGAGAGGATTGGCGTAATGCGATGGTTGTATTATTGAGTCTCGAGGGCGAGTATATATTGAGTACAAGACTTGGAGGACAAGACGCCTCCTAGAGATAAGATGGAAACAATTCATATCTAATCCCGGACAATCTCTACATACCAAATATATTTCTAACATCCCCCCGCAGTCGTAGCGGTAGCGTTGCGAACAACAGGAGCGTCGCGGACGGTCAGACTGGAGAGAATAGCAGCCGACGGGCTGACATCCCCCCGCAGTCGCAGCGGGAGCGTCGTGGACGGTGTCGCGTCGCGGACACGTGGACTGTAGAGGAAGCCGTCGAGTTGCTCAAGCGAGGTGATAGCCCTTTCTGCCGATGTCGATGTAGCCGAGAGCGTAGGGTGGTGTACCGTGGTCGAGGTAGCCGTGCGAGGGATGCCGTGGTCGATGTCGAGTCGGGGTGGCCTGTGTCGAGGTAGTCGCCGTGGACCGGGAAGAAGAGCGGCGGCGGCGGCCTGAGGAGGAGGCGGCGGCGGCTAGGTCAGAAGCGCGGCGACGGTGCTCGAAGTAGGCGAGGAAGAACCCGACAGCGTGACGAAGACCGGCGCGGACGGTGGCGTTCCCGCGCCTAGGAAGGCGGCGCGACGCATACCACGTAGAAGTCGACGCGCGGGGACGGCGGAGTGGACCGCGCGCCGCGACGCAGCGGCAACGCGCGGGTCAGGGCAACGGCGGGAAAGACCTCAGGGCGGTTGCAGGGACTGCGTGCCACGCTCGCTACGGCCCGACAGGGCGACGCAGCGGCAGCGCGAGGGTCGGTGCAGCCTCGGGGACGGCCTGGAGCGGACGGCCTCGGGGCGGCGGTTGACCGCGGGCCGCGGCACTACGGCCCGAAGGGGCGACGCAGCGGCAGCGCGCGCGGGTTGGTGCAACCACGGAAACGGCCTCAGGGCGGCGGCGGGGACCACGTGCCGTGGCGCTACGGCCTGAAGGGGCGACGCAGCGGCGGCGCGAATCGGTGCAGCCACGGGGAAAACCACGGGGCGGCGGCGCTGCGGCCCGACGGGGCGACGCAGCGGCAGCCCGTTGCTCGATCGGTGAAGGGGCGCGCTGAACTCGGGAACAGGGCGGTGACGCCCGGCGCAGAGCGACGGGCGGGCAGATGCGCGGATGGTGGCCGTGACAGGCAGCCGCGTCGTGCGAGGCCGCCCAGTCGGACAAGAGGCCGGGTGGTCGCGCCGGTGTCGGAGTAGAGGCGCGAGTCGACGGCGGCGGCGGGCGACGCAAACCGATCTTAGATCGGAAAACCAAAAAAGAAAAACGCCGATCAAGACGAACGGCGAGAGAGAAAAAACCCGGAGCAAGGGCTCGGGAAAAAGACTCTCTAGGGCAGCCGGTCAACACGACCGGCGGACGACCCTAGGTACGGGCGGCGCGGCCCCCGGTGGCGATCATGGAGATCGACCGCCCCGGGGGCGGCGCGGTGCGGAAGCGGCGGCGGCTAGGGTTTGGATCAAGGTTAGACTGATACCATGTTAGATGGGATAGAGGGAGAGGATTGGCGTAATGCGATGGTTGTATTATTGAGTCTCGAGGGCGAGTATATATTGAGTACAAGACTTGGAGGACAAGACGCCTCCTAGAGATAAGATGGAAACAATTCCTATCTAATCCCGGACAATCTCTACATACCAAATATATTTCTAACAGATATCAATGTGATAAAGGTAAATGTTGATGCGGGCTTTGATGAGCACACAAGATCAGGGAGTACTGGACTGGTGATGCGCAACCATGCAGGAGCATTAACACGAGCCCAAGCTTTATGGTACGAGCGAGCTGCAGACTCAAGAACGATGGAGGCTATCGCGATCAGAGATGGCATCCGCCTGGCACATGATCTGCGTCTAACGCATATTACCATGGAAAGTGATGCATTCGAGGTTGTTAATATTTTCAACTCCTCATCGTATGATGGGGCAGATATTGGTGCTGTATGCCGAGAGATTAGGGAGCTGAGTGGTGCTTTTGCTAGTTTTGCTCTCTCTCATGTTCCATGCGAAGCAAATGAAGCTGCACATAGATGTGCCAAGCAAGCTAGTAGTACTAGGAGAAGATGGCTCTGGATAAATTTTGTCCCCTACTTTCTCCAAGACTGCACGCACCACCCCTTGTAATTTGGTTGAGTAATAAACAAATCTCCTTGTTTGCAAAATGCATTTTAAGTTAAATAATATTGCATTAGTGCATTTGACTTAACATGGCACAAGTTCATTATCCCTCTGTTAACAGCTCTCCATTTCCTTGATCTTGGTTCTGTCACCAGTTCATCATGATCCACTTTCCTTGTGCAACAACCAGGTAAACTTGGAGCAAGGGATTAGAACATTTCTTGATCTGCTTTTCCCTTTCGTTCATGATAATAGATTAGAACACATTGCTTTGAGTAATGGACGAATGAATAATCTCCCTTATCAATTTCTCTGTGGAAAGTTTGACCATTCCTGTGTTCGTAGATCCTCAACTGAGTCATATTTTTAACTATATAGTTTGTCTCTGAGATATGCAGGTATCAGTTTGAGACTGGATATTCAGTCTGTTACGTAAGGTAGTTTAGATGCACCTTGTTGATGTTTGATCATGTGGGAAGTTTCAACCTACTACCTGTTCTTTATTGATAAATGCAGCACTGCCCCTAGCATCTGCATCGTGTGATGAGAGTCGGCTTGACTGATTTTGTTGTTTGCTTCACAGGTACCTGGAGCTGCTTAACGACCTCTTGTGTGAACCGTTTCCACATATATCAGATAATCAGAACCAATCACATGCTGAGAGAAGATATTTATTTGACAGCAGAATGAATAGGAGAGAACAAGTAATCCTGATGTGCAACTGTTTTCAGTACCTGGTAGCAGTATCAGCTAGCCACTCAGTAAAGATTGTTCAAAATTTTGGTCATCTGGACATGATGATCGGGCTTTTGGTTTGGATATCACACATGAATGCGCCTTCTTCATCTTTACAGCCCACATATATGCCATTGAATCCAAAATTGAGATTTAATGTCTACTAGTTAAATGCAGGTATGTGGTTTCAATCTCAACTATTGACTAAACCCGACACTTTGTATAGAAACATTATAAATATTTTCAGCACATACATCAACATAAATCCAAAGGAGCAGAAACCTATATATAAACCCTACTGCCCAAGCAAAATTCAATTTCCATCCCAATACAGCACCCAACCATCCAGCCTTATATGTATATCCTCCTCTTCGCGGGCTATGGAAGCGTGAACAAGTGTGTCAATGTCTACCGGGCATAGGCCTTCCCAGGCAGAGACACCGGCCTGAGCTCACCACCATGGAGGAAGCCGGCGAACCACTTGGCGGAGTGCCTCTGGTACCTCGTCCTCTCCTTGGAGCTGAAGTCCACCCTGTAGAGGCCGAAGCCCATGCGGTAGCCAAAGAGGTACTCGAACACGTCCAGGAATGACCACACGAAGTATCCCTGCACGTTCGACCCGTTCCTGATCACACAACAACAGAGAGGAGAATGGTGAGTAAACTGCATCAGTTTCTTTCAGGTGTCATGTACTGGGATGAATGGATGGTGTTGGTACCTGCTGGATTGGAGGGTCGCTTCAATGTAATCCTGCAGGTACTGCAACCTGAACTCATCGTCGGGGACGTTCCCACCAGAAGGTTCAGCAATGCTGGAAGCTCCTGATGAATATGATCATTGAGGAAAGGTTGATGAGTGATCAAAAGTTGATGACCTTACAGAATCATGAATGTTAAGGTAGCTGAAAGTTCTGTCAACAGAATCATGAATGTTAAGGTAGCTGAAAGTTCTGTCAGTGCAATTTACCGTTCTCGTGGATCATGACCACAGGGTTCTTGTATTTGACCTGGAGATGCTCCAGCATTTTCCTCAGAGACCACGGTGTTGACGACATGAAATCCATTTTCAACCCAAACAGGAGCTGTTACATTTAATTTTAGCCACACAGACATACAAATGATTTAATTTATTGGGAATAATTTTTTTTCCATTTCCCAACTAAAATGGTTAGAGATGACAAGAATTGTATCATCAAATACCTGGTTCTTCGATTTCAAAAATGGCACTGCAAGAATACATTTAAAGGAGAGTTAGGTTAATCCATCTCTCTCATTGCATTTTGGCACATATAATATATGACAGGACTTCAGGTTATTAATATTCTTACTGGTGTCATATTTCACGGCTGCATCACCCATGTAATCTCTCAGCTTCTGATCCAGCTTGCTAAGATCAGCCTTCACATAAGCGGCACCGTAGTGGTTAAATCCTACAAAATCAAAAGACCCAAGCACTCTCTTTAGCTCTTCAGCGGTGAATGATGGTAGCCTGGACCCAACATTCTTCCTCATCAATGGGGAGTAATCTCCATGCACCAATGGATGCATATACCTGTATCATGATCACAAGATCTTTAGCTGTAGTTACATACACATTCTACCTGTCCTTGTTAAACTTGAAATGTCGAAGAACATACCATCCAATGTGGAAGTCATTCATCCTTGCAGCTGCTGCAATATCCTCAGGTGTTTGTGTTGCAGGCTCGTGCCACCAGCCGAGCAATGTGAGTCCAATTTTTCCTCCTTGCTTGGCCTGATTATCAAGAAATAGAAAGGAATATTAGACCGTTTAGAATGGCCAATCCTTAATGACCAGGTTGGTTCTGTAAAAGATGACATCGTTCCTAACCTGATACTTCTCTTTATACAGGGACACTGCTGAGGCATGTGCAAGCAGAAGATGGTGAGCTACTATGTAGGGCTCTGTGGTAGAGTTGCCGTTGTCGCAACTGATGCCGAAGGGGAATGAGCATCGCCGTGGTGGAAGGAATCCTACATCGTATCCGCCAATCGGCTCAATGTTTGGCTCATTCATTGTGCTCCAGTATTTCACCCTGTCGCCAAATTTCTTGAAGCACACATCTGCATACGCTGTGTAGTCATCTCTGCAACCATGTGAAAAAAAAAGGCAAAAATAAACATTCTTCTTCTTCCTTTTGTGAAATTGCACTGCCACTAATGGAATTGAAAAGCAGGGCAAAGATAAGTACATGAATTTACGACTAAGCATCCCATGGTATTCATCTTGAAGAGCCTGAGGGAAGTCGAAATGGTATATCGTTACGTGAGGCTGAATCCCTGCATTAAACACAGGAAGATGCACGAATTATCTCTGCACAGCTAGACATTTGGAAATCCTTGAATTTCATTCCTAAATGAAGGATTCAGTATGCCAAGGATCAAATACCATGACTCAGGAGTTCATTGATAAGGTTGTTGTAGTACTCCAGTCCCTTTGGATTGACAGCTCCTCGGCCATCTTCATGGATCACAAACATTAGTCAGTGGAGTGTCATTCTCAACTTCACTGAAACACATTATTCAATATCGCTTTTACTAATACCGTCGGTATGGCCTTACCAGGAATAAGGCGAGGCCAGGCAATGGAAAATCTGTATGCGTCCACACCCATCTCGCTCAAAAGCTTTACATCTTCCTGGTGGTTTATTACAGCAAGTTTAGCACGGCATTATTGGTTTTGAAATTCATCCATTTAACATCACTTGATCTCACAAACTAACCTTGTACTTATGATACTGATCTGCAGTCACATCAGCAGTGGCTCCATCGGCAGAGTAGCCTGTGGATGTTAAAACTCCCATGTTATAATTCACAATGCGATAATGTGTGGCAGATTCAGGCTCACAATGTGTGGGTGAAATTAACCTGAGTGTGTGAATGTGTCCCAGATGCTGGGTTTTCTTCCGTCCTCTGCAACCGCGCCTTCAATCTGGAAAACCAGCCGAATGTTCAGGCCGGTACGTTCAACAAACTATTTTATACAATGCCAAATTTTTTTATCACTTGTCCGAATTCTGATGATTCAAACAGCAGAGTCTTAAGAGCAAAGGCAGTTAATTTAGACCGTTCTTTATATCGATATTCGATAATACTCCTCGAGGTCCTAATTTGAGCATTCTCTCTAAAACGGCGATCTCAGAAGCAAACGCCGAGTATTGATTTGGACCCATTTTCTTAGTTTTGACTCTTTTTTGGACTCTCGGGTCCTAATCTCTAACAACATAAATGGATCACTATTTATTTCCCTCCATTCTTCAGAGTTTCAGGTTATTTACGGTTCCAATTTGCCGTTTTCACTGATTATTAAGATGCTCTGATTCTCTCCAGCCAAAAGCAGAAAGAAGTAGCCAAAAGAGAAGTTAATCTGGTGACATCGAAATGAAGTCGGCGAAAGAAACTGGTGAGAAAACGGCATTTGGGTTGTTCTCTAACGATTATATGGGACGAATATGTCGTCGTCAGGAAAACGGAGCATAGGCATAGCAGGCTGCCGGTGACTGGTTACTTCACTTGGATCGAGTTTAGGGATATATAATAAACATTAGAAAGAAAGCTTGTGTTGGTCAGAGATGCACCCTGAATTTAAGCAGCTGGACGTGAACTACTCCACTTTTTTCCATTCTTGGACGTTGAAGGACTCTACTCTTGCATCAACACAGCAATACTAGTGGAGTACTCCCTCCGTAAAGAAATATAAGAACATTTAGATCACTAACCAAGGAAGGGAACATTATTTTCTTGGCTATTAGTGCTCTTTTGCCGTGGAAAGTTCCTTGAGTCCAGATTAAAAAGATGCCAGAACACGTGGAAAGAAAATAGAAAAAATGCTCTTTGGCCTAGGAAATTCCATGTCCATTACTTTCTTGCACTCCCTGTTCCACCCGTCCCATTGATGATGGCTCAGTTCACTTTAATAGGCTGCGTCGTGTGTGACCAAAAATGTCGTCGAGGGAAAGGCGAAGGAGCAGGTGAAGGAAAAGGGAGGGCCACAGCGAGGAAAACAACACCAGGAAAGGGAAAAACGCACACGGTATGCAAATGCCTACCTCTCTGGTACTCCTTTGAAGGTAAAAAATGGGAGATCTTTTCATTGTTTCCATGTACTCCCTCAATCTCAAAATAAGTGTCTCGACTTTATACTAACTTTAGTACAACATTTATTTTAGAATGGAAGGAGTATATGTATGAACATGTGTGTGTGAGAGAGAAGGAGAGAGATGAACGCGTGGTGGTGCTAGATAGAGGATATTGGCCAACAAATTGGCATATATATACTCCCTCCGTGTCGTGTAGAGGTAGCGTAGTACTTGGCAGCAATTTCATGCCCTGCACAAATTAAAGATAATAATAGTATACTACTAATAGAATTTTTCCTTGATACTAGAATAGAACCAACGCAGAGGATGTGGCTTTCTGTAAGAATTTTTAAGGCACATAGTAGCACGTACTCCCCTCATTACGAACTATAAGATGTTTTAACTTTTTTTTAAAATTGGATGTATATAGACGCGTTCTACTGTTTTTGTCCATTTATTTCAGTCTGAATGTAGCCATATGAAATTAAATGTCCAAAAACATCTTATGATTCGAAACAGAGGTGATAAGTCTTTTCTAATTTATGGAGATGCTGAAGAAATCCCTACGCACGAACCACCGGCGATATACTGATATACTACCATGCATGCAACGGCGAGGACTAGGCAGATAGCCGGGCCTGGCCGGCGTGAGCTGAGTGGCATCGTAAGCAGTGCGTACCTGGTAAGCGGAGGAGCCGGTGCCGAAGACGAACCCCGGGGGGAAGTCGCCCTTGGTGATCGCCGCCGCAGCCGCCGGAGACTCGACGGCGACAAGAAGAAGGAAAAGGGCGCAGGAGAGCGTCGTCCTCGTCGCCGTCCTCATCGCCTATATGTAGACAGCTATTGCTAGCTCTGTTGACTCGCCGGCCACTGCGCGCTTTATATGCCGTTCCCGGTGCTGATGGTGCTCTACGGACTACGGCCGGTGAAGCTTGGGAATGGCATGGCTGCGAGTGCGTGCGTATGTGTGGTACAGTAGGACTGGCGTCAGCTAGCGTCGTGGTCGGCCGTCGGAGAAAAGGAATCTGGCTTGCTGGCCTCGCCGGACCGGCTGCGTGGCAGAGCGGACGGAACCGCACGCAAGCAGGCGGGCAGGCAGGGAGAGACCGCTTTGTCCCTTCTCGAGGATTGGAAAAGAAAGGCCGGGCGGGCTCCACCACGTCGGCCGATGACCACCGTTCCCGCCCACGTCGACCCACTGTCCCTGTTCCTGCGACTGAAAATGGTCTCAGATACAGGCTATTTTTATACTTTGGTTTAATTAAGGAAAATTGCATTTCGGAATCTGGCCTACATGTCCGCTCCGGACAGTCACGATGTTCGGCTCCATTCTCTTTTGCACTGAACTCGTTGACAGGTTCTGAATATATTTGACAGGGGAAAACAGAGTCTATCCATGGAATTTCCTCGCAAAAAAAAAAAAAGAGAGAGTCTATCGATGGAATTGAACACTTTCAGATACCCTGCATTTGAGTCCGGATACAAATCTTACAGATCGATCTACTTCTACCAACAGCTAGGGTTCTACGCTACAGTACAACTTGGAGAAGAAGATGATGCCCTCACACGCGAGGGGCTTGCTACTTAAGGAGAAAGACAGGAAGGAAGGAAAGTAAGGGACGGCTGCGCTCCAGGTGATTGACTATAGTAACTTCAGCTACTGTGGTTCTTGCCGGTTGGTAAATAGTGAAGATGTGAAACACTGTGAGTCGTTGATCTTAAATGGATCGATCGTAGTCGTCCAGCCAATCGGTATCCACCTCCTCTGTTTCTTCAGTGTTTGTCTTGGTGTCTAAGTCTTCAGTTATCTCTATGTTCAGGGATGCAGGGTCCTGACACTCGTTTCCCTTTCTGGCAAGATGATGGTGACAACAGACAGACCTGCCAACTTTGGCTTGCAGTAGAGAAGAGAGGCACTACAATGCTTGGTCAACAGAACATAATGGCAATATCAGGAGGCTCTTTGTTTGGTCGGTATCCAAATGCAGGTACGTGATTTCAATCTCGAACTGTTGACTGAATCCTACACCTTGTATATCGACATATATTAATGTTTCAAGCACATACATCAGCATGAACATTTATAACATTAAGGCACAATCGAATCCAAAGAAGTAGAGACCTATGTATAAACCCCGGAAGGCCCAAGCAAAACTCAACTTCCATCCAAAAACAACAACCAACCATCCTCCCAGGCTTATTCCTCGTCCATCCTCCTTTTCGCGGGCTACCGAAGCCTGAAGAAGTGTGCCAAGATCACTGCGAATAGGCCTGGACGGGGGGAGCCACCGGCCTGAGCTCGCCGCCACGGAGAAAGCCGGCATACCACTTGGCGGAGTGCCTCTGGTACCTCGTCCTCTCCTCGGAGCTGAAGTCGACGCCATAAAGGCCGAAGCCCATGCGGTAGCCGAAGAGGTACTCGAACACGTCCACGAATGACCACACGAAGTAGCCCTGCACGTTCGACCCGTTCCTGATCACCCAGACACGGAGAGGAGAATGGTGAGCAGACTGGATCAGTTTGTTTCAGGTGTCCTCTACTGAGATGAATGGATGGTGTTGGTACCTGCTGGACTGGAGGGTCGCCTCGATGTAATCCTGCAGGTACTGCGACCTAAACTTGTCATCAGGGGCGTTCCCACTGGAGGGATCAGCAATGCTGGCAGCTCCTGAAGAATATGATCATTGAGGAAATGGTATTTCAGGTTGATGAGTGATCAAAAATCGATGACCTTACAGAATCGTGCATTCTAAGGTAGCTGAAAGTTAGGTCAGTACAATTTACCGTTCTCGTGGATCATGACCACAGGATTCTTGTATTTGACCTGGAGATGCTCCAGCATTTTCCTCATAGACCACGGTGTTGATGACATGAAGCCCGTTTTCAATCCGAACAAGAGCTGTTGCATTTAATTTTAGCCACACAGACATACAAATAATTTAGTTTATTTGGGAACAAAGTTCATTTCCGAACTAAATTGATTAGTGATGGAATGAATTGTATAATCAAATACCTGGTTCTTTGAGTTCAAAAATGGCACTGCAAGAATACATTTGCAGAACAGTTTGCTTAATTCATTTCTCTCATTGCATTATGGTACATATAATACACGACAGGACTTAAGGTTATGATTGTTCTTACTGGTGTCATATTTCACGGCTGCATCACCCATATAATCTCTCAGCTTCTGATCCAGTTTGCTAAGATCAGCCTTCACATATGCGGCACCGTAGTGGTTAAATCCTACAAAATCAAAAGACCCAAGCACTCTCTTCAGCTCTTCAGCAGTGAAAGACGGTAGCCTCGACCCAACATTCTTCCTCATCACTGGGGGGTAGTCTCCATGCACCAATGGATGCATATACCTGTGTCATGAACTCATGATCATAAGACTTTTAGCTGAAGTTACATACACATTATAGCTGTCCTTGTTAAACTTTAAATGTAGAAGAACATACCATCCAATGTGGAAGTCATTCATCCTTGCAGCTGCTGCAATATCCTCAGGTGTTTGTGTCGCAGGCTCGCTCCACCAGCCGAGCAAGGTGAGTCCAATTTTTCCTCCTTGCTTGGCCTGATTATCAAGAAATAGAAAGGAATATTAGACCTTTGATAATGGGCAACCCTTAATGACCAGGTTAGTTCTGTAAAAGATGGCATCGTTCCTAACCTGATACTTCTCTTTATACAGGGACACTGCCGAGGCATGTGCAAGCAGAAGATGGTGAGCTACTATGTAGGGCTCTGTGGTAGAGTTGCCGTTGTCGCAACTGATGCCGAAGGGGGATGAGCATCTCCGGGGTGGAAGGAATCCTACATCGTATCCGCCAATCGGCTCAATGTTTGGCTCATTCACTGTGCTCCAGTATTTCACCCTGTCACCAAAGTTCTTGAAGCACACATCTGCATACGCTGTGTAGTCATCTCTGCAACCATGTGAAAAAAAGACAAAAGGAAACATTATTCTTCTTCCTTTATGAAATTGCACTGTCACTAATGGAATTGAAAAGTAGGGCAAAGATAAGTACATGAATTTACGACTAAGCATCCCATGGTATTCATCTTGAAGAGCCTGAGGGAAGTCGAAATGGTATATTGTAACGTGAGGCTGAATTCCTACATGCATGAAACACAGGAAGTTGACAGTTTATCTCGGGGCAGCTGCATATTTGGAAATCCTTGAATTTCATTCCTGTATGAAGTATTCAGTATGCCAAGGATCTAATACCATGACTCAGGAGTTCATCGATAAGGTTGTTGTAGTACTGCAGTCCCTTCGGATTGACAGCTCCTCGGCCATCTTCATGGATTGCAAGCAGAAGTCAGTGAAGTGTCATTCTTAACTTTTCCAAAACACATTATTCAACATATGTGGTGCTTTTACTAATCCTGTATGATGGCCTTAATTACCTGGAATGAGCCGAGGCCAGGCAATGGAAAATCTGTACGCGTCGACGCCCATCTCGCTCAAAAGCTTTACATCTTCCTGGTGGTTTATTAGAGTAAGTTTAGCACCGAATTCTTGGTCTGGAAAATTCATCTATTTAACATCACTTGGTCTCAAAAACTAACCTTGTACTTATGATACTGATCTGCAGTCACATCAGCAGTGGCACCGTCGGCAGAGTAGCCTTTGGATGTTGAAACTCCATGTTATAATTCGCAGTACGATAATGCCTGGCGGATTCATGTTCACAGGGTGTGGGGGAACCGGTGAAACTAACCTGAGTGTGTGAATGTGTCCCAGATGCTGGGTTTTCTTCCGTCCTCTGCAACCGCGCCTTCAATCTGGAAAATCAGCCGAATATTCAGACCGGTACGCACAACAAAGTATTTTATAAAATGTCAAACTTTTTATAACATGTTATCCGAATTCTAATGATTCAGACGGCAGTGTCTTAAGAGCAGAGGCAGTTAATTTTGACCATTCTCTGTAATAATAATAAATATTGTAGTTTGGATCCCTTTGCCTTACTTTTTTACCTTTGTCTGGACTCTCAGGTCCTAACCCCTAGCAACATAAGATGAATCACTATTATTTTCTTCCCTCCACTCTTGAGAGCTTCGGCTTATTTACGGTTCAAATCCTGAGATGCTCCGATTCTCTCCAGCCAAAAACAGAAAGAAGTAGCCAAAAGGGAAATTAACCTAGTGACATCGAAATGAAGTCGACGAAAGAAACTTGTTGGAAAACGGCATTTGGGTTGTTTTCTGAAGACTAGATGGGACGAAAACGTCGTCGTCAGGAACATAGGCTGCCTGTGAGTGGGTTTTTAACCTTGAGTCGAGTTTAGGGATTTATAAACATTAGAAAGAAACATTGTGTTGTCAGAGATGGACCCTGAATTTACTCAGCTTGTGTTGGTCTTTCCATTTTTTGGACGTTGAACTACTCTACTGTTGCATCAACACAGCAACAGAAGTTCTCTTTTGCCGCGGAAAGCTCCTTAGATGGATTAAAAAGATGCCAAATACGTGGAAAGAAGAGGGGGGAAATGCTCTTTCGTCGCGGAAATTCCATGTCCATTACTTTCTTGCATGCCCGGCCTGTTCCATCCGTCTGATCGATGGCTCAGTTCACTTTAATTGACTGCGACGTATATGTGGTCAAAAATGTCGTCGAGGAAAAGGCGAAGGAGCAGGTGATGAAGGAAAAGGGAAGGCCACGAGGAGGAAAATAACACCCGGAAAGGGTAAAAAAAAAACGCACTCGGTAATCGTTATGCAAATGAAACCTCTCTAGTATTTCCTTTTGAAGTTAAAGAGGAGATCTTCCATTGTTTGCATGTACCATGAACGTGTGGTGGTGCTAGATAGAGGATATGGACCAATAAGTCGGCATGTGCTTAGGCAGCAATATCACGCCCTGCACAAAGATAATACTCCATCTGTATCTTTTTATAAGACGTCTATGAAGTCCATGACAGTGTCAAAAAATGTCTTATCTATCAAGTTAATATATAGAGGTAGTATAGTATACTAATAGTAGTACTGTAGTACAAACTTGAGTCATTTTTGAGTCACTTATTTTGGAACGGAGGGAGTAGAATAGAACCAACACACAGGATGTGGCTTGCCGTACGTACGTTTTTTTCCTGATCGAGAAATTTTAAGGTCACGTGGTAATCGTATATGCTACCATCTCCGGCTGTTTTAATCACGAAGATGCTGGTGTGACTGTCAGCTGTGATGGGAGAAAATCCGCCGGCGACATACGGATATATGCTACCATGTACTACTGTATATGCAACTGCGAGGGCGAGGCGGGCGGGTAGCCGGGCATGGCCGGCGTGAGCTGAGTGGCATAGTAGGACGCACTACGTACCTGGTAAGCGGAGGAGCCGGTGCCGAAGACGAACCCCGGTGGGAAGTCGCCCTTGGTGATCGCCGCCGCGGCTGCCGGAGACTCGACGGCGACAAGAAGAAGGAAAAGGACGCAGGAGAGCGCCCTCGTCGCCGGCATATGGCCGGCCGTCCTCATCGCCTATAAATATGCTGCTATTGCTAGCTCTGTCGATTCGCCGGCCACCGTGGTCTCACGCGGTGGGGGTGGCCGGGTGGGTGATGGTTGGTCTCTTTATATGCCTGCAAACCGAGACGGGATCTTGCAGAAGAGTCTGCTTCCTCACCGTAATAAAGGCAAAAAAGGAAAGGAAAGGGAGAAAGAGAAGTAGAGGAGGGATGGTAAAGCTGGGAAAGGCATGAGCTGGAAAGGACGTGGGGCACCCCAGATGATGCTGCTTCGGTTGGATAGGAAATTGCCGATACGATGGCCCCGTAGATTTTTTTCATACGTGAAGGTTGAAACCACACCATACTAGCGTCACCATAGTTCATGCCCTAAGCCATCTTCAATGCGCGCCACGCGTCCGTCGGACCCCACACGTCACTCCATTATCTTTTCTTTTTCCCTTATCTCTTCCTCGGATGCGTTGAGCGCTCATTCTTATTTCCTTCCCTTTTCTTCTTCCTTCAGCACACCGCACCACACACACTAGCTCCATCGCCGTCGCCGTAGAGCAGCGCTGCCGTCACCTCGCGTTGCTGCACCGCTGCTACAAAACGTCGTCGCCTAGTGTTGTTGCACCGCTGCTGCTAATAGTTGTCACCGCTCAACTCGCGCTGTTGTAGGCTAGGCTAGGCTGAAGCTGCTGCCATGGCCGGCGGGAGTTGCGGCAGCAGATGAATCAGAGGGGGCTTGCCGGCATTGCGACGAAGCAGCGCGGGGGCCGCCGGAGCTGCAGTGAAGCGTGGCAGCGTCGTCAGTGTGGTGGTGCAGGCTAGCCGATGAAGCAGATGGGGCTCGGTGAAGTTGCGATGAAGCACGGCGGGACCGTCGGAGTTGCAGTGAAGCGCACGTGGTTGCCATGAAGCGTCGCCGAAGCTGCAACGAGCGTCGTCGGAGTTGCATTGAAGCACAGCGTGGGCCTTCACTGGCGCTGCAATGGAGCGGTGTCGGGCGTCGTCGGTGTTGCGCTGCGCTGCCAAGGAGCTACCGTGTGGGGCTGCAGTGGCGGAGCTTGACCAAGATCTTTGGGGGACGCGGAGGACATCGCCGTCTTCAGGGAGACGCGGGGTTGTTAAACTGAACAGGATCAAAGGAGAGAAGACGCGAGCTGCCTTGGTGAAATCAAACGGCCACCAGTGTCAGAACGGACGGCTAGCTAGCCGGATGATTTTCTGGAAAAATGATGATTTTTAGCAGCCGCCTAAACTATTACTCCGCCACTAAGCCGTCAAAAATAAGTGTCGAGCTAATACAAAGTTGTGCTAAGCTTGAGACATTTATTTCAGGACGAAGGGAGTACTACTTTGGTTTAATTAAGGAAAAATATATTTTTGCCCCTCCAATCTACAGGAAGCCGACATCAGCTCCTCATATTTTTCTTTGTCTGACATTCAGTCCAACCATGTTTCAAAACCAGAGACATTTCAACCAAACCCACATGTATGCGGCAGACGTGTATCTGGCTAAGGATAACCTGTATCCAATGCTTATTGGAGGGGACTTTAATATCCTTAGGTACCAGCAAGAGAAAAATAATGACCGCTTCGACACTCATTGGCCTTTCCTATTCAATGCTGTCATAGACAGTTTAGATCTTCGGGAGGCCAGTATGTCAGGGCGGCAATTCACGTGGGCTAATAACCGATCTGTGCCAACATACGAGAAGCTCGATAGGGTACTCATGGATACCGAATGGGAACTAAAATATCCTCTGGTAACCATGCGAACCCTAGAGCGTATCGAGGCGTTATCGGATCATGCACCCATCATTCTAGATTCTAATTCTATGAACCCACCTCCACGTCGTCCTTTCAAATTTGAGTTGGGATGGCTGCATCGGGATGGATTTATAGACATAATCAAGAATGTTTGGGAAAAGCCCGCCATTGGTCCTACGCCTATTCAGAGATGGAACTGTAAAATAAGAACCATGAGGCAACACCTCACTGGATGGGCGAAACACACCAACGGAATATATAAAAAAGAAAAACAACAACTCTGTACCATTATTGATGACCTCGACAAAATTGCAGAGACGCGAACCTTATCGCTTGAAGAGATTGAATTGAAAAATCAATCTAATGAGAAGGTTGCCCGTCTTTTGCGAGAAGAGGAGATCAAATACTACCAGAGATCCAAAGCTGATTTTATTTTGATGGGTGATAGTAATACAAGATACTTCCAATTGGTTGCCAACGGGCGGCATAGGAAGAAATGTATTTACAGTCTCCAACAAGATGAGGGACGGATCGAAGGTCAGGAGGAGCTCAAAAAGTATATCACGAAATACTACAAATCTCTATTCGGGGCGCCGACTGAAGGGAACTTCTCTCTAGACGAGACCCGAATAGATGATATTCCACAAGTCACGGCAGAAGAAAATGATATCCTAACGGCACCATTCTCGGAAGAGGAGGTGAGAGCGGCGGTGTTCCAAATGGAACATAACAAAGCTCTAGGCCCCGATGGTTTCCCCGCAGAATTCTATCAGAATTTCTGGGATATCATCAAGACTGACCTTTTGGAGTTGTTCAATTGTTTTCATGCCGACCGACTAGACCTATTCAGACTTAATTTTGGTGAGATTGTCTTGTTGCCAAAGATTAAGGAGGCCGAATGGATCCAGCAGTTCAGACCTATATGCCTCCTTAATGTTAGCTTCAAGATTTTCACCAAAGTAGCTACGAATAGGTTAAACTTGGTAGTTGACCATGTTGTCCGTCCATCTCAAACGGCATTCATGCAAGGAAGAAATATACTCGATGGCGTAGTAATTTTGCATGAGACTATTCACGAGATGCATCGGAAAAACATGAGTGGGGTAGTATTCAAGATCGACTTTGAAAAAGCCTATGACAAAGTCAAATGGTCTTTCCTCCAACAGGCCCTTAGAATGAAAGGTTTCTCCGATAAATGGTGCCAGTGGATCCAAAATTTTGTAACTGGAGGTAGTGTGGCCATCAAAGTCAATGATGAAGTAGGCCATTACTTTCAGACAAAAAAAGGATTACGACAGGGTGACTCCATATCCCCAATGCTATTTAACATTGTCGCTGACATGTTGGCTATTCTAATTGAGCGCGCCAAGCAGGACGGCCAGATTGCAGGAGTAGTGCCACACCTTATGGATGGTGGCCTCTCTATTCTACAGTATGCCGATGACACAATTCTTTTTCTGGAACATGACCTGGACAAGGCTCGAAACCTGAAACTCTTACTTTCAGCGTTTGAGCAAATGTCGGGTCTCAAAATCAACTTCCATAAAAGCGAAATTTTCTGCTTTGGAGATGCTGCTGAGGCGGCTGCCGATTATGCTGACCTGTTTGGTTGTGCACATGGCCAATTCCCTATTAAATATCTGGGAATACCGATTCACTATCGGCGTCTCACTATTGCGGAGTGGAAACATGTAGAGGAGCGTTTAGAGAAACGATTGAGCAGCTGGAAAGGCAAGATGCTCTCAGTTGGAGGACGGTTGGTTTTGATTAACTCTGTCCTCACCAATATGGTTCTCTATATGCTTTCTTTTTTCTAACTCCCAAAAGGGGTGATGCAAAGACTGGACTATTTTAGATCCAGATTCTTTTGGCAAGGAGATGGTGAAAAGAAAAAATACAGGTTGGCCAAATGGAGCATGGTTTGTAGGCCAAATGACCAAGGTGGCCTTGGAATTCATGACCTGGAGGTCAAGAATGTGGCCCTACTTAGTAAATGGTTGTTCAAACTTCTTACTGAGGATGGTGTTTGGCAAACCATGTTGCGCAACAAGTATCTAGACCAAAAGGCAGCGGCTCAGGCCTATTGGAAACCTGGTGACTCACACTTTTGGGCTGGCCTAATGGCGGCAAAGAAAAATCTCTTTCGCTTTGGGTCTTTCGCGATAAAGGACGGGTCGGAAATTCGTTTCTGAGAAGACATATGGCTAGGCAATGCCAGTCTCCGAGAACAATACCCAGCCTTATACGCCATTGCTCGCGATAAAAATAATACTATTGCGCATGTGCTCAGTTCATCCCCGCCGATTATTTCGTTCAGGCGGGTTTTGGTTGGCCCCCGACTTTTGTCATGGCATAATCTTTTATCCCACCTGGATTCGATTAATCTGACACAAGGCCGGGATGTTTTTCGCTGGAACCTTACTACATCGGGGTCTTTCACAGTAGACTCTATGTATCGTGCGTTAATGCATTCTGAGGTACCAGTGAGTAATAACAAGAAAATTTGGAAGTCGAAGGTTCCACTAAAAGTTAAAATATTCATGTGGTATCTTCGGAGGGGAGTTGTGTTAACCAAAGACAACCTTGCACGGCGTAACTGGCCAGGAAGTAAGCAGTGTTGCTTTTGTTCTCATGATGAGACAATCAAACACATTTTTTTCCAATGCAAGTTTGCACGTTCTACATGGTCAGTCATCCAAATAGCGTCAAATTTATATCCGCCCACAAGTGTTGTCAATATATTTGGTCATTGGTTGGACGGTATCCCAGATAGGTTCAAAACGCTATTAAGGGTGGGAGCGTATGCCTTACTTTGGTCGCTTTGGCTATGTAGAAACGATTTTATTTTTAATGACAAAAAATCTTCTCCTCTGCAGGTTATTTTCCGATGTACGCACTTGCTTCATATGTGGTCTACGCTACAACGATCGGAGCACCAACCGCTGTTCAAGGTGGTGTGTACGCGGTTGGAGCAGGCGGCTACGGAGGTTTTTTTCCCAACATGGGTGGCAGCATAATCTTCGGATCGATCCACCTTCATCTTCGACATAGGCATAGTGTCGGTCTATAGGACTCTACTGTTGCCGAGTTATCTTTTGTTACTTTTACTTTGTCAGACTTTTGGTGTTTGGCTGTGTGCATCCTAGTTATGCAGAGGCCGGGTAATACTCATAATGTTTTTGTATCCGCTTGATGCTACATTTTAAGATAATAAAGTGCCCTTTATCGAAAAAAATGCGGCAGACGTGTCGCCTGTTTTCTCTCTCCTCTCATCTCCTAAAACAGCAGCGGCATTTTCTCGAGCACCATGAGTGCGTTCGCCCTGCACACCAACCACGACCCGAGCTCGAGGCCGGCCAACACCAACTATTTTGGAATCTGGCCTACATGTCCGCTCCAGACAGTCACCATGTTCGGCTCCGTTCTCTTCGGCACTGAACTCGTTTCCCTTTCTGACAACATGATAGTGACAACAGATCACAGACCTGCCACGTTTGGCTTTGCACTAGAGGAGAGGGACTGCATTGTTTGGACAACACAACATAATGACATAATCTGGAGGCTCTTTGTTTGGTCAGCACAGCATGTTTTTTTTTTTTTTTTTTGAGCAACCTCAGCACAGCATGTTTTTTTTTTTTTTTTTTGAGCAACCTCAGCACAGCATGTATGTGCCTTGTTCATCTTCACAGCCCATGCATGCATGTATGTGCCTTGGTCAATCTAGAACCATTGACTGAATCCTACCAGAATGTTTTCAGCATGAAAATTAAGTCCATAAGATATAAGGAACAATCAAATCCAAAGAAGCAGAGACCTATGTATAAACCCCACTGGCCAAACAAAATTCAGTTTCCATCCAAAAACAACACCCAACCATCCTCCCTGCAGGCTTATCCGTGCATTCTCCTCCTCGTGGTCTACAGAAGCCTGAAGAAGTGTGCCAAGATCACTGCGAATAGGCCTGGCCGGGGACAGCCACCGGCCTGAGCTCGCCGCCACGGAGGAAGCCGGCGAACCACTTGGCAGAGTGCCTCTGGTATCTCGTCCTCTCCTCGGAGCTGAAGTCCACACCGTAGAGGCCGAAGCCCACGCGGTATCCGAAGAGGTACTCGAATATGTCCAGGAATGACCACACGAAGTAGCCCTGCACGTTCGACCCGTTCCTGATCACCCAGCAAATGGCGAGTACACTGCATCAGTTTCTTTCAGGTGTCCTGTACTGAGAATGAATGGATGGTGTGTTGGTACCTGCTGGATTGGAGGATCGCCTCGATGTAATCCTGCAGGTACCGCGACCTGAACTCGTCGTCGAGCGCCTTCCCACCAGAGGGATCAGCAACGCTGGCAGCTCCTGATGAATATTTCACGTTGACGAGTGATCGGATGTTGATGATCTCACGGGATCATGATATTTAAGGTAGATGGGAGTTATGTCAGTAGAATTTACCGTTCTCGTGGATCATGACCACAGGGTTCTTGTATTTGACCCGGAGATGCTCCAGCATTTCCCTCAGAGCCCACGGTGACGACGACTGCAGTCAAATAGGAGCCGTTACAGTTTGATTTTAGCCAAATAGCTAGGTAGACAAACTAATGATTTGGTTATGTTGAGAACAAACTTAATTTCCCAACTAAATTAATTAGAGATGAAATGAACTGCATCGTCAAATACCTGGTTCTTTAAGTCAAAAAATGGCTCTGCATGAAGAAATTTGCAGAAGAGTAAGGTTAATCCATCTCTCGCATTGCATGGATTTCAGGTTATTAATATTCTTACGGCTGTCATATTTCACGGCTGCATCGCCCATGTAATCTGTCAGCTTCTGATCCAGCTTGCTAAGATCAGCCTTCACATATGCGACGCTGTAGTGGTTAAATCCGACAAAATCAAAAGACCCAAGCACTCTCTTCAGCTCTTCGGCAGTGAAAGATGGTAGCCTGGACCCAACATTCTTCCTCATCAATGGGGGATAATCTCCATGCACCAAAGGATGCATATACCTGTGTCATGATCATGATCGCAAGATCTTCAGCTGTAGTTACATACACTTTCTAGCTGTCCCCGTTAAAGTTGAAATGTAGAACATACCACCCAATGTGGAAGTCATTCATCCTTGCAGCTGCTGCTATATCCTCAGGTGTTTGTGTGGCGGGCTTGTTCCACGAACCGAGCAATGTGAGTCCAATTTTTCCACCTTGCTTGTCCTGATTATCAAGAAATAGAAGGGAATATTACACTTGTGACTGTGAGAATGACTAATCCCAAATGAACAGTTGTTCTGTAAAAGCTGGCATTGTTCCTAACCTGGTACTTCTCTTTATACAGGGATGCTGCTGAGGCATGTGCAAGCAGAAGATGGTGAGCAACTATATAGGGCTCTGTGGTAGAGTTTCGGTTGTTGCAACTGATGCCGAAGGGCAATGAGCATCGCTGTGGTGGAAAGAATCCTTCATCGTATCCGCCAATCGGCTCAATGTTTGGCTCATTCACAGTGCTCCAGTATTTCACCCTGTCACCAAAATTCTTGAAGCACACATCTGCATATGCCGTGTAGTCATCTCTGCAACCATGTTACAAAAAAGCAAAAAGAAGCATTATTTCCTCTTCACTTATGAAGTTGCACTTGCACTAAATGGCATTGAATACTAGCGCAAGAAGAGAAGTACATGAATTTACGACTAAGCATCCCGTTGTATTCGTCTTGAAGAGCCTGAGGGAAGTCAAAATGATATATCGTTACGTGAGGCTGAATTCCTACACGAAACACAGGAAGATGCACGAGTTATCTCTGCCTAGCAGAACATTTGGAAATCCTTTTATTTCATTCCTCAATGAAGGATTCAGTGTGCCAAGGATCAAATACCATGACTCAGGAGTTCATTGATAAGGTTGTTGTAGTACTCCAGTCCCTTCGGATTGATAGCTCCTCGGCCATCTTCATGGATTGCAAACAGAAGTCAGTTTAGTGCCATTCTTACTTTTCTGAAACACAGTATTCAATATATGTTGTGCTTTTACTAATACAGTCGGTATGGCCTTACCGGGAATGAGCCGAGGCCAGGCAATGGAAAATCTGTACGCGTCGACGCCCATCTCGCTCAAAAGCTTTACATCTTCCTAGCAGTTTATCAGAGGAAGTTTAGCACCGAATTCCTGGTCTGAAAATTCATCCGTGTAACATCATTTGGTCTCACAAACTAACCTTGTATTTATGATACTGGTCTGCAGTCACATCAGCAGTGGCACCGTCAGCAGAGTAGCCTGTGAATGTTAAAACTGCATGTTATAATTTGATAATGCGTGGCAGACTCAGGTTCACAGGGTGTGGGGGAACCGGTGAAACTAACCTGAGTGTGTGAATGTGTCCCAGATGCTGGGTTTTCTTCCGTCCTCTGCAACCGCTCCTTCAATCTGGAAAAACAGCGGAATGTTCAGACCGGTACATACAACAAAGTATTTTATATTCCCTCCGTCCCCAAGTATAAATCTTAAGAGCAAAGGCTTTATCTTTAGGGATCTTGTGTTGGTTAAATATGTACTTGTTGCATCAAAGCAAGTACACAAGTACTCCTTCTGTAAACTAGAGGTAGTACTAAGGGCTAGCATACTAAGGAAGGGAACATTAGTTATCCAGCAAGGGAGATTCCAAAAATCAAATTTAAATGGTTCAAAAAAATCCGTTTTTTTTTTGGTGAAAGCTACAAGTGCATCATTTTGTCATCTGGATTTGTCTTTTTTTTGTTTCTCCATGTGTATTTCGAATTTGGATTTGAAATTTATAGGGATAGTAGACACATGTCTTTTGTGAACAGTCACAGAAAAAATGAGAATTCTCTGGAAACCAAATATGATTTTTTTTATGACATGGTATCACACTATCACTCTCACCACATCGTCAGGCTAGAAAAACAGAGTTTTTTTTTTTTGACGGGAGAAAAATAGAGTTAGCACACATGTGTGGAAAGAAAAGAAAAAATGCTCTTCCACCGTGGAAATTTCTGCGGGTGCCCTGTTTCACCCTTGTGGCCGATGGATCAGTTCACTTTAATAGGGCCGAATATGTCGTGGAGCAAAAGGAGATGGAGCAGGTGAAGGAAAGGGGAAGCCAGGAGGCTTAAAAATCACACTCGGTTTGCAAGTGCATTTGACACTGGTACTGAAGAAATGGACACTTGCAGGTAGGCTGAAGAAGATAGATGCCTGACCTCGTCGCGTCACCAAAAAGAAGAAGAAGAAGACGGATGCCTGACACTAGGATACAGATCCATACTACTTATATTGATGTATATATACGAGGTCGAGGGCGAGTTCGTAGTACTGCGTACTAAGCGGAGGAGCCGGCGCCGAAGACGAACCCCGGGGGGAAGTCGCCCTTGGTGATCCCCGCCGCCGCCGGCGCCGGAGACGCCACGGCGAGCAGAAGAAGAAAGAGCACGGAGGAGAGCGTCCTCGTCGCCGGCATCCTCATCGCCTATACACCGCTACTGTTTGTCGATTCCGCCGCCGCCGCGGTCTGGTTGGGTCTTGGGTGATGCTCTCTTTTACTCTCTCTCTCTGTATGGCGTTCCCGGTGCCGAGTTATTTATACTGACCACCGGACACCGATGCACCGCCCCGCCCGGCAGCCGAGGCCAAGCTTTGACACTTCGCCCTCCGGGCGAGGCACGTGGCGCCATCACCTGCGTGCGACGCGATGGAGTATCTTCGGCTGGAAAGGCAAAGCTGCGAGGGTGACGTTCGACGTCGGCGGTCGGGAAAAAACGATTCTGGCTTCCTCAGCTCGCCGGAGCGGACGAACCGAGGGCAGGCAGAGACCAGTTTGTACGAAGTATGTAGTAGTATTATAGTTTCTTTTCCCCTGAAACTCGAACCCTCACGGCGGCGGCTGGCGACTAGGGTTTTGAGTGGATTCTTTTTTTATCCGGGCCGTCCACCGACAGCTCCTCTCTACCAACCACATCTTGATTGTTGGAGGGTTGTCGGATACGCGCCTGTAGCTTTAGGTTAGAGTGTCCTACTCCGAGACCCAAAGCATTGGTGCTAAGATGAGGTGCTAAACACATTTAAAAGTTTAGCAACTAAAACCCTCAATGCATAGGTGCTTAACTTGTTGTAGCTAAGCTTACTTCATTTAATGATTTAGTTACTAAAGTTCTCCATGCATTGGTGGGCTTTCTTTCATTTAAGTATTTTGCCTAGGTTCACGTGCTTGGCACCGTTTCTTTCTAGGGTCACCACAACCATCTCTCTCCTCTTAAATACCTTGCCACATCAGATTTTTTGCCTACATGACAGCCTTAGCACATGTACAAGGTGAAGCATTGGGAGGGGCCTTAGAGTGTCGTTGCTTGTATCAGTGGGCTGTGTTTTTGGTCGTTCATTGATTGCAATTTTTAGTGTCGGATCTTGATTGCTCTGGTTATTTTTCTTCGCCCACGCATAATTTTAATTTTATATAACGATTTTATATGACTTTGTTAGATGTGGGCGTGTGTTTTTTTTGGTGTTTTGGTGTTGGGCGTGTGCATCGTATCTATGCAGAGGTCAGGTGTGTACTCGTAGTATTTGTTCTGGTGCTTCATTTTGAGTTAATAAAATTCACCCTTTGTTCAAAAAAGGTTTGTTGGTTGTTCGACATCATGCCTTAGGCAAAGGCGACGGCAGCGCTGAATAAGAAAGCTTTAGATCCTTCCTAGACACAACGAGTCTAGTCATTGGTGGGTGATGAATCTTGTTGCTAGTCTGTTCAAGAGGGGATGATGTGGCGACGGCGACATCCCTATATATGATGGACTTGTGTCCTCGTTTTTCGTCATTACGACGGTGTTTGCTCCCGTGTCGGCACAGAACTCGGGAGGTGATGCAGGAGTGGATGCATATTATGGTCTATGTCGACGGCAACTGAAAGACGGAGGTTCATGTGTTGGGTTGGTGGTTGGTGGTTGGTAAGTATGGTTGTCTTCTTCAAATTATCGTCGGCAATGGGTGTGAGATTAGAAGTTTGGTGGCGCTTGGTAAGCTACTTTAAAGGTCTAAAAAGTTGCATATCCGCGATGGAGCTGCGTCGAGTTCGGGTGAAAAGATGATATGTAACATTTTCTTTTGGTGGTTGTTGTGGTGGTACCGAAGTCAGTTGACGGGCGTTGCGGATTATTTGGTTTTGATTGTATTTTGTCTTCTTGCATGTTGATCTTTTGTGCGAAGGCTAGAATTCTACTATTTTTTTAGTTTTGTCAGGTCAATATTCACGTGGCTTGTAACTTGATCTTTGGTATATGAATGAGAAGTGTATTACCATGCAGAGACATTTTTCCCTCCCCTAATGAAAACAAACAAACGGGAAAGTGCTCTTTTGATCTCGGGTTCACATACTCTCTCATAAATAGTAAAATCCAAAAGTAGTTAAAAAACTCAAAACAAAATTTATTTTTTGTGATAAACATTGATGAATGTTTTAACTGTCTGCAAACTTGTATCTATGTCTGGACAAAAAAAATGGTCCAAAATACTTGCAACAACAGTCTTTTTGAAGTTTTTTTTTTTGCCCAGACCATTATAACATTTTGCACGCAGTTAAAAAATTAATCAAAATTCACCCTTTGTTCAAAAAAGGTTTGTTGGTTGTTCGACGTCATGCCTTTGGCAAAGGCGACGGCAGCGCTGAATAAGAAAGCTTTAGATCCTTCATGGATGTTGAAAGGGAGAGAGGGATTGGTGGAATTGTTGATGGATGTTGTATTGAGCCTCGTGGGCGAGTATATATAGAGTACAAGACTTGGAGGGCAAGACACTTCCTAGAGATAAGATGGAAACAATTCCTATCTAATCCCGAACAATCTCTAACTACCAAAATATCTCTAACTCCCCCCGTAGTCGTAGCGGTAGCGTTGCGAACAATAAGAGCGTCGCGGACGGTCAGACTGGAGAGAATAACAGCCGACGGGCTGACATCCCCCCGCAGTCGCAGCGGGAGCGTCGCAGACGCGTGGAATGTAGAGGAAGCCGATGAGTTGCTCAAGCCAGATGATAGCCCTTTGTGTCGATGTCGAGGTAGCCGAGAGCGTAGGGTGGTGTAGCCGTGGTCGAGGTAGCCATGCGAAGAATGCCGTGGTCGATGTCGAGTCGGGGTAGCCGGTGTCGAGGTAGTCGTCGAGGAGCCTGATACGTCTCCAACGTATCTATAATTTATGAAGTATTCATGCCTTGTTTACAATATATTTTTATGATTTTGGTATGATTTAATTAGAACTAACCCGGATTGACGCTGTTTTCAGCAGAACTACCGTGGTGTTGTTTTGTGCAAAAATAAAAGTTCTCGGAATGGGCTGAAAATTTACGGAGAATATTTTTGGAAAATATAAAAAATACTGGAGCAAAAAGATACCAGAGAGGAAGCCCGAGGTAGCCACAAGGGTGAGGGGCGCCCCCCCCCCCTAGGACGCGCCCCCTAGCTTGTCACCTCCTCGGGAACCTTCTGGACGTGGGACCAACGCCAAAAATTCCTATAAATACCAAAACCCCCAGAAAGAACCCTAGATCAGAAGTTCCGCCGCCGCAAGTCTCTGTAGCCACGAAAAATCAATCTTGGCCCTCTCCGGCATCCTGCCGGAGGGGGTCACCATCACCGGAGACCATGGAGGAGGAAGACGGAGGGACCATCATCACCATGGAGGCCAAGGACCAGAGGGAGAACCTCTCCCCACCTAGGGGGGAGGCCATGGAGGAGGAAGCAGAAGGGGAAGACCCTCTCCCCCTCTCTCTCGGTGGCACCGGAGTGCCATCGTGCGAACCATCGCCGCGGTGATCATCTTCATCAACATCACCTTCTTCATCACCGTCCTCATGTCTTTTCAGCGGTCCACTCTCCCGCATCCCGCTGTAATCCCCTACTTGAACATGGTGTTTTATGCCACATATTATGAACCAATGATGTGTTGCCATCCTATGATGTTTTGAGTAGATTTCTTTTGTCTTATGGGTTGATTGATGATCTAGATTGGTTTGAATTGTATGTTTATTTTGCTGCTGTCCTATGGTGCCTTCCGTGCCGCGCACACGTGAAGGATTCCCGCTGTAGGGTGTTGCAATACGTTCATGATTCGCTTATAGTGGGTTGCTTGAGTGACAGAAGCATAAAACCGAGTAGGTGGGTTGTTGCGTATGGGATAAAGGGGACTTGATGCTTTAATGCTATGGTTGGGTTTTACCTTAATGATCTTTAGTAGTTGCGGATGCTTCCTAGAGTTCCAATCATAAGTGCATATGATCCAAGTAGAGAAAGTATGTTAGCTTATGCCTCTCCCTCATATAAAATTGCAATAATGATTACCGATCTTGTTAACAATTGCCTAGGACAATTCCGCGCACCGACCCATCGTTATTCCACACTCGCTATTTGTAATATATTGTAATATATTCTAACTTTATGATAACAACACCTATTTTTATATTTTAGTTCTCCGATATCATGCAAAGCTATTCTCTTCATACCCACAACGTAGTTTTATTTCTCGTTTCTAGTTGGAAGCAAACGTTCGGCGTACGTAGAGTCGTATCAGTGGCAGATAGGACTTGAGAGAATATTGATCTTACCTTTAGCTCCTTGTGGGTTAGACACTCCATACTTATCACTTTCACCTTTGGAATATGCTACGATGATTCCTTGCACTTGGGGATTATCAAGCTCTTTTCTGGCGCCGTTGCCGGGGAGCAATAGCGTAGGGTTGATATTCTCGTGTGTGCTTGTTTGCTTTCTTCACTAAGTAGATTTTGTTTTCCATTTTTGCTTTCTTTAGTTGTGGGTGAAACAAACAAAAAAATTAAATAATGAAAAATACAAAAAGAATTACTTGCCTCTTATGCCTAAGAAGTTTTTCAAAAAGAGAAGTGATTGTAAGGTTGTGCATTGGAGAAGTGAGGGTCGACCTTGAACACTTGTGTTCATGCTCATGGAAAACAATGTAGAATTTTTCATGGAAGCTTCTCAAAAATAATTATCCCCTTGTATATATCCATTGTATTATAAAAATAATGTGCTAAGATTTGCTTTTAGGATGATTAGATTGCTTGTTTGCTTTGTGCGGTGCAAAAACAGAAACTTTGACTATAGTGCATGAATTTACATTTCTTACTGGTACGTCAAAAGTTTCTGAAATTTTTACACAGTACTTCTATACAAATTTTTTAATTGTTCCTAAATTTTCAGAATTTTTTGAGTTACAGTAGTATACGAAGTTTCCAGATTGCTACATACTGTCCTGTTTTTTACAGATTCTGTTTTCTATGCATTGTTCTCTTATTTTGATGAATCTATGGGTAGTATCGGGGGGTATGAACCATGGTGAAGTTGGACTACAGTAGATATAATGCTAATATGAATTTGGAATGAGTTCACAACAGTACTTAAAGTAGTATTTTGCTTTATTATATTAACGGATCTCACGAGGGTTTTGTTAAGTTTTGTGTGAATGAAGTGTTCGAAGATCGAGGAGGTATCGATATAAGAAGAATACGGAGAGACAAGAGTTCAAGCTTGGGGATGCCCAAGGCACCCCAAGTAAATATTTCAAGGAGACTCAAGCATCTAAGCTTGGGGATGCCCCGGAAGGCATCCCATCTTTATTCTTCAACAATTATCGGTATACCTCGGTTTTTGTTTTGTTCACATGATATGCGTCTTTAGTGTTTTTCTTTTCCTTTATGCAACCTTCTAGTATGATATAGTCCTTCATTGATTTGTAGAATGATTCATGCGCTTCACTTAAATCTTTTGAGTATGGCTTTGTAGAATGCTCTTTGTGCTTCACTTAAATCTTTTGAGTATGGCTTTATAGAATGCTTCGTGTGCTTCACTTATATATTTTGAGCTTGGATATTGGTTAATCTATATTAATTGTAGAATGCTCTATGAACTTCACTTATATCTTTTAGAGTATGAATAAAATTATCATCGGAATTAGGCTTGGAAGAGTATCATTAAAATGTCATGCCTGGCTAAAAAGGCATTAAAGAAAAGCGTTTGTTGGGAGACAACCCAATATTTACCCCTACTGTTTTTGTGTTTTATCATGATTATTCTACTGTAGTAACTATCTTTTATATGTTTTCTTTCAATAAAGTGCCAAGTAATGCCTTTCGGATGATGTGGTTGATAGTTGACTTGATTCTGTGTAAAAGAGGAAAGTTTGGTGCCCAGTCCAGAATTTTTATAAATTCACCAGAGAGTCAAAAGCTTCTGAAATTTTTACACATGATTTATGTACAAATTTACTAGGATTTACTAATTTTTGAGAATTTTTGGGGCTGCATAAGTATGGTCATTGTTCAGATCATTACAGACTGTTCTGTTTTTGACAGAATCTGCCTTGTTTGCATAGTTTGCTTGTTTTAGCATTTCCATGGCTTATATTAAGTGATATAAATTGTGGAAATGATAAGTTACAGTAGACAAACTGCGAGAACAATTATGGATCTTGTATTTGACAGTACCTGAGTGGATGATTTGCTCTTTATCATACTAACCCATCTCACGAAGTTCCGTTAAGTTTTGTGTGATTGAAGTTTTCAAGTTTTGGGTGAGATATCGATATGAGGAGAATAAGGAGTGGAAAGACCATAAGCTTGGGGATGCCCAAGGCACCCCAAGGTAATATTCAAGGAAGATCCAAGCAACTAAGCTTGGGTATGCCCCGGAAGGCATCCCCTCTTTCGTCTTCAACATTATCGGTAACCTCACTTGGAGCTATATTTTTATTCGTCACATAATATGTGTTTTGCTTGGAGCGTCATTTTCTTTTGTTAGGATTTGCTTTCTGTTATTTATATTAATGTTTTGCATCTTTTATTTCAATAAAAGTGTCAAGGGTAGCCTGCACCATGCTCAATTTGCAAGTATACGAATTGCTGTTTCAAAACAGAAAGTTTGCTGTTAGTGCAAAAATTCCCTAGAATAGTAAGTATGTCATAAAATCTTGAAATTTTGACACAGCATGATCTTATAAATTCTATACAGTGTGGTAAAGTTTCAGAATTTTTGGAGTTAATTAAGTATGGATCTTGCTGCATTCTTTATAGACTGTTCTGTTTAGGCAGATTGCTGTTATGTTTGCATTGTTTGCATATGTTGGCTTGTTTAATGATTCTATTTGAGGATGGAAGTATTAAATATGCAGAGGCATTTATTATGCAATGTCAAATAATAATTTTAGTGATTTGCTACAGTAGGGAATGATAAGGTTATGCATTGATTTATACTAACTTATCTCACGAGTTCTTGTTGAGTTTTGGGTGTATGAAGTTTTTGAGATTTAGGAAAACCGTGATATGAGAGGAATTAAGGAGACACAAGAGCTCAAGCTTGGGGATGCCCTAGGCATCCCTAATTAATATTTCAAGAAGTCTCGAGCATCTAAGCTTGGGGATGCCCCGGTAGGCATCCCACCTTTCTTCTTCAACAATTATCGGTTAGTATCGGTTGAACCTAAGTTTTTGCTTCTTCACATGATATGTGCTATCCTTGGAATATCATTTTATTTTGTTTTGCTTTTTGAATAAAAGCATTGGATCTGAAATTAAATATGCTACATATACTTATCCCATGGGGAGTAATGACTTCACACATAATAAGTATAGGTGGTAAAATTTATTGAAAGTTAGCAAACACCGCATTGGTCACTTGAACAATTCATGAAAGAATATTGAAGGAAGAGAGATTCCACATATAAATATACTATCTTGGACATCTTCTATGATTGTGAGCTCATTAATTATTTTCAAACTCGAGCAAATTAGTTGAAATTGGACAAGGAAGACAACTTAATGAGTTATGTTTGGGTATATTTGTATAGAAGTTATATTGTTATGGATCCTCCAACATGTGGTGCTTGCTTCCACTTCATACTAGCCAAAACTTCCGCACCAAGTAGAAATACTACTTGTGCATCCAAACACCCTTAAACCAGTTTTGCCATGAGAGTCCACTATACCTACCTATGGATTGAGTAAGATCCTTCAAGTAAGTTGTCATCGGTGCAAAAAGCAATAAAAATTTCTCCTAAATATGTATGATCTTTTATTGTAAGGGAAAATAAGCGTTGTACGAACTTGTGATGGTAAAGAAATAAAAGCGACGGACTGCATAATAAAGGTTGCTATCACAAAGGGCAATACAACATGACGTTCCTTTGCATTAAGGGTTTGCACATCCAAAAACAAAAAGCGCATGACAACCTCTGCTTCCCTCTGTGAAGGGCCTATCTTTTACTTTCTAGTACTTACCTTTATGCAAGAGTCATGGTGATCTTCACCACTTCCTACATTTCGCCCTTTTTCTCTTGGCAAGCGTCATGTGTTGGGGAATGATCTAGACATATATATCCATACAAATATATTTGATCATGAATTATTATTGTTGACAATTATCTATATGATAAATAAGTTGGGAGGCGAAACATTAAGCCCCTATCTTTCTCTGTGTTCGATGGATGCTATTTGTTATAAAAATATGCTTTGAGTGTCAATAATCATGGAAGACTATATGATAGTTGAGTATGTGGAATTTGCTAAATCAAAGTTCTTACATAGACCCTTCCTGAAAATAAGATGAATTGCAATTGTTCGATGACTAGGAATATGGTTTGTTAGTTTTCAAGAAACTTTCTGGTCTATACTTTAACATGTGAATAGCTTGTTACTTGATCATGAGAAGTTTTATGAGATGAGCTACTGTTTATGGTTTATATTGATGCTAGAAAAAGTGATTGGAATTATCATTGATCAAACTTGTGCACTTGCTAGCATTCACACTTCATAAATTATTTCTATTATCATTTACCTACTCGAGGACGAGCAGGAATTAAGCTTGGGGATGCTGATACGTCTCCAACGTATCTATAATTTATGAAGTATTCATGCCTTGTTTACAATATTTTTTTATGATTTTGGTATGATTTGATTAGAACTAACCCGGACTGACGCTGTTTTCAGCAGAACTACCGTGGTGTTGTTTTTGTGCAGGAATAAAAGTTCTCGGAATGGGCTGAAAATTTACGGAGAACATTTTTGGAAAATATAAAAAATACCGGAGCAAAAAGATACCGGAGAGGAAGCCCGAGGTAGCCACAAGGGTGGGGGCGCCCCCCCTAGGGCGCGCCCCCTGGCTTGTCACCTCCTCGGGAACCTTCTGGACGTGGGACCAACGCCAAAAATTCCTATAAATACCAAAACCCCCAGAAAGAACCCTAGATCAGAAGTTCCGCCGCCGTAAGTCTCTGTAGCCACGAAAAATCAATCTTAGCCCTCTCCGGCACCCTGCCGGAGGGGGTCACCATCACCGGAGACCATGGAGGAGAAAGACAGAGGGGCCATCATCACCATGGAGGCCAAGGACTAGAGGGAGAACCTCTCCCCACCTAGGGGGGAGGCCATGGAGGAGGAAGCACAAGGGGGAGACCCTCTCCCCCTCTCTCTCGGTGGCGCCAGAGTGCCATCGTGGGAACCATCGCCGCGGTGATCATCTTCATCAACATCACCTTCTTCATCACCGTCCTCATGTCTTTTCAGCGGTCCACTCTCCCGCATCCCGCTGTAATCCCCTACTTGAACATGGTGCTTTATGCCACATATTATGAACCAATGATGTGTTGCCATCCTATGATGTTTTGAGTAGATTTCTTTTGTCTTATGGGTTGATTGATGATCTAGATTGGTTTGAGTTGTATGTTTATTTTGCTGCTGTCCTATGGTGCCTTCCGTGCCGTGCACACGTGAAGGATTCCCACTGTAGGGTGTTGCAATACGTTCATGATTCGCTTATAGTGGGTTGCTTGAGTGACAGAAGCATAAACCCGAGTAGGTGGGTTGTTGCGTATGGGATAAAGGGGACTTGATGCTTTAATGCTATGGTTGGGTTTTACCTTAATGATCTTTAGTAGTTGCGGATGCTTCCTAGAGTTCCAATCATAAGTGCATATGATCCAAGTAGAGAAAGTATGTTAGCTTATGCCTCTCCCTCATATAAAATTGCAATAATGATTACCGATCTTGTTAACAATTGCCTAGGACAATTCCGTACACCGACCCATCGTTATTCCACACTCGCTATTTGTAATATATTGTAATATATTCTAACTTTAGGATAACAGCACCTATTTTTATATTTTAGGTCTCCGATATCATGCAAAGCTATTCTCTTCATACCCACAATGTAGTTTTATTTCTCGTTTCTAGTTGGAAGCAAACGTTCGGCGTACGTAGAGTCGTATCAGTGGCAGATAGGACTTGAGAGAATATTGATCTTACCTTTAGCTCCTTGTGGGTTTGACACTCCATACTTATCACTTCCACCTTTGGAAATTCTTACGATGATTCCTTGCACTTGGGGATTATCAGAGTCGCAGGCGCAATTAGGCGCCGAGTTAGTCATGGGCGCAGTGGTGTCGAAGTAGTGGTGCGCCGGGAAGAAGACGAAGTTGAGACGCGTCGCGCCGGGATTGCCAAGTCCGGAGACACGTCGTGGACGAAGGCACGCATCAGTGTTGCCAGCACCGGGCATGCGTAGACGGACGAAGTCGATGTTGACGATGCGTCGCTCCAGGCTTGCCAGACCTGGGAACACATCGGGGACAAAGGCACGCGTCGGTGTTGCTAGCACTGGGCATGCGTAGACGGGGACCTGCACACAACTTGTACGCCATGTCGAGGAGGCTAGCAGAGAAGGAATCGACAACGGTTGCGGCGCAAATCGGCGCGGGGGGGGCGATGTCACCCGCGGTGGTCGGAGTAGATGAAGTGGTCAGCGTAGACGACGGCGATACTGGCGATGAGCTGGTGCTGGACGAAGAAGAAGGGGGTGGATGATAACCCAAGTGTAGGGGATCGTTTGTAGCCTTTTCGATAAGTAAGAGTGTCGAACCCAACGAGGAGCTAAAGGTAGAACAAATATTCCCTCAAGTTCTATCGACCACCGATACAACTCTACGCACGCTAATGCTTGCTTTACCTAGAACAAGTATGAAACTACTTTGCGGGAATAAAATTAGAAGTACTTTGCAAGATAATAAAGAACGTGGAAATAAAAGTTATGTGCTGTTTTAATAAAAGAACAATAAAAGTAAATAACTTAGTAGAAAGCTTTTTGTGTAACACAAGAGAAAGATTGTCCTAGGCAATTGAATATAATATGATAGATACTTGTTATATGCAATGAGGGAGAGGCATATGCTAACACACTTTCCGTACTTGGATCAGATGCACTTATGATTGGAACTCTAGCAAGCATCCACAACTACCAAAGTTCATTAAGGTAAAACCCAACCATAGCATTAAGTATCAAGTCCCCTTTACTCCCATACGCAACAACCCACCTACTCGGGTTTGCGCTTCTGTCACTCACGCAACCCACCATAGGCAAATCATGAACATATTGCAACACCCTACAGCGGGGATCCCTCACGTTTGCGCGACATGCAGGTCACCATAGGACAGCACCATATCAACATACAACTCACATCCATAACATAATACCACAATTAACCCATAGGACAAAAGAGATCTACTCAAACATCATAGGATAGCCAAATATAATTGGGAAATAATATATGGAGTTGAGCACCATGTTTAAGTAGAGATTATAGCGGGGAAGAGAGGTGTTACACCGCTGCATAGAGGGGGAGAGAGTTGGTGTTGACGGCGGCGAAGTTGTTGGTGTAGATCGCCGTCACGATGATTGCCCTGGCGGCGTTCCGACGCCACCGGGAGAGAGGGGGAGAGATCCCCCCTCCTTCTTCTTCTTCATTGGCCTCCCCCCTAGATGGGAGGAGAGTTCCCCCTCTGGTCCATGGCCGCCATGGCAGCGGAGGGGCAGGAGCCCCTCCTAGATTGGATCTCCCTCTCTGTTCTCTTCTGTTTCGCGTTTCTGTTTTCTGGCCGAAAACCGTTTTTATATTCCCGGAGATCCGTAACTCTGATTGCGCTGAGATTTTAACACGGTTTTTTTTCAAAAATTAGCTTCCTTGCGCTCGAAGGAGAGCTCCAACCGACTTACGAGGTGACCACAACCCACCACGGCGCGCCTGGGCCCTGGGGCGCGCCCTGGTGTCTTGTGGGGGCAGTGGGCCTCCTTTTGCGTTGATTCCACTTCTCAAAATTCACAAATATTCCAAAAAAATCTCCGTAAATTTTTATCGCATTTGGACTTCGTTTGATATATAATTTCTGCGAAACAAAAAATGCACAAAAAACAGGAACTGGCACTGGGCACTGGATCAATAGGTTAGTCCAATAAATCATATAAATTGTTGCCAAAAGTATGTGAAAGTTGTATAATATTGGCATGAAACAATCAAAAATTATAGATACGACGGAGACGTATCAGTGGACTGGCGGCGCGGCTCTGGTGAGCGAGCTGCAGCGGCACCTTAGAAGAGCGGCGGCCGCGGCCTGACGTCGACGGCGGCGGCTGGTTAGGAGCGCGGCGGCGAGGCTCGAAGTAGGCGAGGAAGAACCTGACAGCGTGACGAAGACCAGCACAGACGGTGGTGTTCCCATGCCAAGGGAGGTGTCGCAGCGCAAACCACGTGCATTCAACGCGCGAAGACGGCGGAGTGAACCACGGGCCGCAACGCTACGGCCCGAAGGGGCGATGCAGCGGCAGCAGGTGATACGTATCCAACGTATCTATAAATTTTGATTGTTCCATGCTGACATATTATCATTCTAGGATACTTTTTGGGTATTTATTTACCAATTTATAATATTTTTGAGCACTAACCTATGACCCAGTGTCTAGTGCCAGTTCCTGTTTTCTGCGTGTTTTTGCCTTTTCAGAGTTACAATACTAAACGGAGTCCAATTGCCACGAAACTTTTTGGTGATTTTTTCTGGACAAATACAAGACCTAGAAGTTTCGGAGGAGCTCTAGGAGAGGCACCAGGGCCCCACCACATATCCAGCCGGCGCGGCCAGATATGTGGTGGGCCCCTGGAGCGCCTCCCGACGTCGTTCTCTGGCCTATAAATTCACAAATACCCTACAAACACCAGAAGCACTCCCGAAACACTTTTTCCGCCGCCGCAAGTCTCTGTTCCGACGGGAGGCCATCTACACCTCCGTTCCGGCACCCTGCCGGAGGGGAGATCGATCACGGAGGGCCTCTTCATCAACCTTGCTGCCCTCACCATGATGTGTCAATAGTTCACCACAGACCTACGGGTCCGTAGGTAGTACCTAGATGGCAATCTCTCTCTCTCTCGATCTTCAATACAATGTTCATCGCATATTTGCCTTGATCTATCCAATGTAATCCCTTTGTATGGTGTGTTTGTTGAGATCCGATGATTTGTGAGTTTATGTTCAGATTATTCATGAAAAGTATTTGAGTCAAACATGATTACTATGATTCTTATTTGCATGATCATCATAGCTTCGTAGTGCTCTCCGATCTATTGAGATAGTTTGGCCAACTAGATTGATATTTCTTCGGTGGGAGTGGTGCGTTGTAGTAGGTTCAACCAGACGAGTTTCTATATCCCAGTGACAGAAGGGGACAAGTTGCGTCTTTGTGTTGTTGCTACTAAGGATAAAACGATGGGGTTTACTCACATTAGTTGAGTACTCTTTGTCTACATCATGTCATCGTTCTCCAAGCATTACTCCGTTTGTCATGAACTTAATACGTAGAGATGCAAGCATAGAAGCGCTTTTGAAGTGGAGTAATATTAGTAGGTGCAGGTAGAAGTCGGCCTATTTTCTTATGGACGTGATGCCTATATACACATGATCATTGCCGTGAACATCGCATAATTATTCGCTTTTCTATCAATTGCCCAATAGTAATTTGTTTACCCAATGTATGCTTTGCTTATGAGAGATGCCACTAAAGAACTCTACGGGCCCCGGGTCTATTCACTTATATATTCACAAACGCTATCATTACCTTGCTGTTATTTATTACCTTTTATTTTATTTTGCACTTTACTATTATCTACAATTATCTACACAACTCACTTGCTTGCAAATAACGAATATCAAGGGGATTGACAACCCTCTTGCCGGCGTTGGGTGCAAGTTGTTTGTTCTTTTGTGTGCAGCCGCTGAAGACGGTTGAGGATTGGTATTCCTATTGGTTCGATAAACCTTGGCTTCATAACTGAGGGAAATACTTACCCACTTTGTGATGCGATTACCCGTTCCTCTTCACGGAAAAACCCAATGAAGATCACGAGTATCAGCAGGCGGTTGGGGTGACGACGGAAAGACCTCGGTGCGGCTGTGTGGACCGCGTGCCGCGGTGCTACGGCCCGAAGGGGCGGCATAGCGGCGGTGCGCGGGTCGGTGCAGCCACGGGGACGGCCTCGGGCGGCGGCGGGGACCGCGTGTCGCGGCACTACAGCCCGAAGGGGCGGTGTAGCGGCGGCTCGCGGGTCGGGGCAGCCGCGGTGAGAACCACTAACCGGGGGCTACGGCCCGTTAGGAGACGGCGTGGACCGCATATCGCGACGTGTCAGCCCTAAGGGGCGACATAAAGGCGGCGGCGGCTATAGGGTAGCCGGCGGAAGGATCTCGGGGCGGTGGCGTGGACCGCGGGCCACAACGCGACAGCCCGAAGGGGCGTCGACGGGAGCGGCGCGCGGGTCGTGGCAGCCGGCGGGAAGACCTCGGGGCATCGACGCAGCGGTCTGAAGGGACGACGCGACGGCAACCTATGGCTCGATCGGCGGAGGGGCGTGCTGTACTCGGGACAGTCTTCACGGGACCTGCGGAGGCACGCGCAACAAACGGGCCAGGTCGGTTGCACGGCGTAGATGAGGCGGATCGCGGTGGCGGGCGGGTGATCAATCCGATCGCGCACGAGGTCGGGGACGCCGCTCGATGGAGGCGGGATGGCGGCGGAGTCCGAGATGAAGTTGGCGACGACGGTCGGCAGGGCGGCCGTACAGGTGCGGCGTAAATCGACGGGCAGGTCGGCACGCAAACGCGGTTGTGATGGGCCGCCGCACGGCGCGAGGCCGTCGAGTTGGGGCGATGCAGGAGTCCCGATCGGAGCAGGGCCGTGACGGCCGACATAGATCGACGGGCGGGCCGGCGGGCGAACGGCGGCGTTGAGGGGCCGCCGCGTTGCGCGAGGCCGTCGGGTTGGTGTAGAGGCCGGGTCGCGCCAATGTCGGAGTAGAGGCGCGGTGGTCGACGGCGGCGGCGGGCGACGCAAACCGATCTAAGATCGGAAAACCAAGAAGAAAACGCCGATCGATGTGACCGGCGGAAGAGAGAAAAACCTGGATCAACAGATCGGGAAAAAGACTCTCTAGGGCAGCCGGTCAACACGACCGGCGGACGAACCCTTGGTATGGGCGGCGTGGCCCCCGGCGGCGGTCATGGAGGCCGACCGCCCCGGGGGCGGCGCTCGGTGCGGAAGCGATGGGCGGTCATGGTAGAGCTCGTGCATGCATTGTCAAGGAGATGGATTCAAAGGCAAAATTTGAGTCTGATATTGCTGAGGAGGAATCTGATGAGGACATTGATTCAGGGGTAGCTAGCCTTGCACTTGCCTCCGCATTCGTCACCAAGTCCATCTTTAACAATGAAGACAATGGCCACGTCACCAACACTGAGGCCAGTGACGACAATGACTCTACCCCCGCTTATTGCTTCATGGCAAAAGGCTCCCAAGTATCCTTAGAATCCTCTCGCTATAGCATTGATAGTGAAGGTGAATCTGATAAAAACATGAAACCTAGCTATTCCAAACTTGTCAAAATTATAACTAAGCAACAACATGCCATGGAAAAGATTCAAAACTTGTTAGAGAAAAGTGATGACTTGTTGAACGATGATATGAATCTGAATCAATCTATGACCGAAGATCTCAAAGTCGTCATGATACTCTCTCAACTGATCATGAGAAGCTTTCCTATGAATATCTTCAAAGGAAGCAAGATCTAGAGAAGTTGAGGGTGGCTCATGAAGATCTTTGGAAGGAAAACGATTCACTTCTTGCTCAACAGATCAGTACCGCCCAGGCTGAATTTATTCCTCCTTGCTTAAAATGTCTCGCTCATGAAAATGTTGATTCCACTGCTGAATGTTCAAATGCTTCTGAAATTGCAATATCTTCAACTATGACTGTGGTAACTAACCCCTCATCTCAGGAAATCACTGCTATTACTCATGAAAATGACAGGTTGAAGATGAAAGGACGTGGATGTCGCCTAGAGGGGGGGTGAATAGGTGCTTTAAAATAATTATGGTTTAGGCTTGAACAAAAGCGGAATAAAACTAACGTTTAATATGTCAAGCACAAAACCTAAAAGAACTAGGCTCATCTATGCGCACCAACAACTTATGCTACGCAAGATAAACAACTAAGTGATAGCAAGATATAAAGCATGAAACAATATGGCTATCACAAAGTAAAGTGCATAAGTAAAGGGCTCGGGTAAGAGATAACCGAGGCACGCGGAGACGACGATGTATCCCGAAGTTCACACCCTTGCGGATGCTAATCTCCGTTCGGAGCGGTGTGGAGGCACAATGCTCCCCAAGATGCCACTAAGGCCACCGTAATCTCCTCACGCCCTCGCACAATGCAAGATGCCGTGATTCCACTAAGGGACCCTTGAGGGCGGTCACCAAACCCGTACAAATGGCAACCCTTGGGGGCGGTCACCGGTACCCGTACACTTTGGCAACCCTTGGGGGCGGTCACCGGTACCCGTACAAATTGCTCGGGGCAATCTCCACAACCTAATTGGAGACCCCGACGCTTGCCCGGAGCTTTACACCACAATGATTGTGCTCCGAGACACCACCAACCGTCTAGGGCGCCAAGGCACCCAAGAGGAACAAGCTCTAAGGTGCTCAAACACCCAAGAGTAATAAGCTTCTCAAACTTCACTTCCACGTATCACTGTGGAGAACTCAAACCTATGCACCAAATGCAATGGCAAGGGCACACGGAGTGCCCAAGTCCTTCTCTCCCAAATCCCACCAAAGCAACTAATGCTAGGGAGGAAAATGAGAGGAAGAACAAAGAAGAACACGAAGAACTCCAAGATCTAGATCCAAGGGATTCCCCTCACATAGAGGAGAAAGTGATTGGTGGAAATGTGGATCTAGATCTCCTCTCCCTTTTCCCTCAAGAACTAGCAAGAATCATTGGAGGGATTGAGAGTTAGCAAGCTCGAAGAAGGTCAACAATGGGGGGCAAACTCGAGCTAAAGAGATAAGATCCATTGGGGAAGAAGACCCCCTTAAATAGGTGGGGGGAAATCCAACCGTTACCCCCACAGCCCGCACACAAGCGGTAGTACCGCCCCTGGGAGCGGTACTACCGCCCGCACGCAGATTTCAGCAGTAGTAGGGGGCAGCGGTACTACCGCTTGTTACTACCGCCCTACTACCGCTCTGGTGGCGCGGGTCACCAGACACCAGACAAGGCAGTGTCTGGTGCCCCGCGTAAGGAGACGGAACCCCCCAGCGGTACTACCGCGTAAGGAGTCGGAACCCCCCAGCGGTTGTGGCCAGCGGTACTACCGCCCTCGGGAGAGTAACAAAGAACCCAAGCAACCAGATGGAAACAGTAAAACCAGAACTGCCATAACCTTCGCATATGAGCTCCGAATTGAGCACACTCAAGCTTGTTGGATTCAGGACGACAAGAGCTATCCAACAGCCAATGATATCTTAAGAAGAGGCAGTATGAAAATGCCAATGATATAGAGATGTGAAACCTCTATGAATGAAGAACCGGCAAAAACTCCAACATCGAAAACATCATAGAAGATGCATATGGACTCCGTTTTCGATGAACTTGAGCTTGTCATGAAGCTGACCATAAGCTCAAGAACCCACATAGAGAAAAGCCAACCAAGAACCAAGAAAGATGATGATGCCAATAATGCAATGGTTTGAGCCCTCAACGAACGATACGATCAAGCTACTCACTTGAGAGCCCCCCTTGATAGTACGGCTATCGATCCTATAACCCGGTCTCCTAACTACCACCATGAGACCGGTAAAATAGAAAACCCTATCAAGGTCAAACCTTTGCCTTGTGCATAGTCCACTTGAGCTAGATGATGACGATCTTGTCCTTCTCAAGATGGACCACCTTTCTTGATTGCACCCACTCGATGAAGACTAGTAGATTGCTCCCCCCTACTCCACTATGGGTGAGCCACTCTTCGGCACATCTTCACAAGTCCATTGTCACCACAATGAACGGCAAGCTTCAAGCATGATCTCTCCGTGATGCTTCACTTGAACTTGCACACCGCAACCTTGATGACGATCACCACTTGATGTCATCTTCCATGGGTTGTATGGGATCTTCCTCTTGATGCAATCCCATGGAAATATACCTAACCCTACAAAGAACACTCACGTAGACCATGGGTTAGTACACAAAGCGTAATGGACAATGCTTACCATACCATGGGATCACTTGATCCCACTTGGTACATCTTCTATGCTTTGTGTGTTGATCAACTTGAATCATTATTTGCCTTAATCTTGATCAACCTTGTGTCTTCTCTTCTCTCTTCACAAAGATGATGTCTTGAAGGTAAACATGAATGTTCACACAATCTTCTTCTTCAAGACATGCTTGCAATGAGATCAACTCTCACATGACCAATCTTTGGATAAAACCTTGAATACCACCTTGGTCACCATATAAACTCCTTGAAACCAACAGATGGACTTCAAGAAGTACCTACGGACAAATCCTTCGAATATAACTCAGGGCAACCATTAGTCCATAGGGATTGTCATCAATTACCAAAACCACACATGGATAAATGTGCTCTTACAAAAGATATTGCTTGAGACAAGCATGTACAAAAGCCTCAAGGGACATCAGATCCTTTGCGATGTCCTCAAGAAGCAAATCTTGAACAAAAAACCCTAGGAAAGAGGGTGTTGGTTTCGAAAGGAACATCAATGCAGATGGATCTTACCGAAAACCTGAGCAATATCCCAAAACCGCGTGGGTTGCTGCAAAAGGACCTTTAGTAGATCCATCCACATTATCTCGCTATAACTGTGTTAACGTTATCATCATTGATGGGTCATTTGACTCAAACTATAAACTGTACAAAAACCAGAATGATGAATTGTTTGCCACGTACATTGGAACTAACTGCAAGAATGGTCCTCCTATGAAGAAGATATGGGTGCCCAAAAGTCTTCTCGAGAAGCTTCCCATGAATGTCCTCATGACACCACCAGGGAGGAAGATAAACCCCAGACCAAATCCTTCATATGGTCGAATTAATGCTTATGTTTCGTAGGGAAGAACTAAAAGGTCTTATGAATATAAGCACTATTCTTCGAACCACTATGTGAACGCCCCCGATCTCGACCGTACGCTAATCATACACACAATGCGTACGACCAAGATTAGGGACTCACTGATCGATATCACAACACAACACTAGACACAAATTAAAGTCATACAGCTTCATATTACAAGCCAGGGGCCTCGAGGGCTCGAATACAAAGCTCGACAAGCACGAGTCAGCGGAAGCAAATAATATCTGAGTACAAACATAAGTTAAACAAGTTTTGCCTTAAGAAGGCTAGCACAAACATAAGCAGCAGATCGAAAGAGGCGAGGCCTCCTGCCTGGGAACCTCCTAACTACTCCTGAGCGTCGGCACTCTCCACGTAGTAGTAGGCTCCAGCGGTGGTGTAGTAGTCGTCTTCGGCGTACTCCATCTCCTGGGCTCCGTCGTCTGAACGCGGTATCATATCGATGGGGAAAGAGAAAGCAAAGCAGCGGTGAGTACTCATCCAAAGTACTCGCAAGACTGACATCAGATCTATGCTAAGTATGCATCATTATCAAGGGGAGGGGGTTGTATCTGGGCTGACTGCAGAAAGCAAGAATAGGGGAAGGCCTAGTCCTATCGAAGACTAGCATCTTCAGCATCTTGCAGCATTAGAAGAGAGTAGACTGGTATCACATATATAGTCATATTATTGTAGCAATTTTATTAAGTAACCACGCCCAGAGATTCATTTCAATTTAAAGTCGCAATTATAGTTGTATAAGGTCAAGGTACAACTCCAAGTCGTCCTGTTACCGTGGACACGGCTATTCGAATAGTTTATTCATCCCTGCAGGGGTGCACCGCATTTCCAACACGCCTGATCACCTCCGGCCGGACACACTTTCCTGGGTCATGCCCGGCCTCGGGATAGCAGCACGTTGTCGCCCCACCTAGGCTCAACGAAGAGGCCAGCCCGCTGGTCTAAATCCGAAGCACACAGGGGTCGTGGGCCCACTTGCCCTATGCGCTCCTGCACGATGCGTACGCGACCGGAAGCAGACCTAGCACACTCCAGTCCAAGAGCTGTACCGTCCAGTCCAATCCGGCGCGCGCCACTCCATTGCTGACGTCCGAAGAGCTTCGGCTGATACAACGACGCTGAGTACCCATAACTTCTCCCACGCGATGGTTTGGTGCGTAAAAATGCCAACGACCTAACTCAGATCAAATACCCAACCCATTAGCATTTTATTAATGCGGGGCAAGCGCGACCCATAAAGTGCGGTCCCGTCACCCCGACTCGAGGATGTGTGGCAAGGGCCTCTCCTGCCCATCCACGCCTCAACATAACCCTTTGGATGCCTTACCGGCGCATCCCACCACATCTCACACACGGGTACCCTTGGGGCTGACCCGTCTCAAGACTGTCGGGAACTCAGGTCCACCTCAACCAGGGTGGTACCGCCTGTCCCTCCAGTCCCGTCTTTCACATGTAAACAAAGTCAAGTTGAAGTAACTGTGTGTTTATACACCAAGTGGATATCCGAGGAATCACCCTCGATGGATCCCACTCGAGGTATGTGTATGACAAGATTCGCTATCGATAAATGGGAAGGAGGAATCACCCTCGATACCCACGACCGATTAGCTACGCTACAGAATTAACATCGGGAGTGCTAAGTGAGGTATCACCCTCGACACTCGATAGTAGCGCTGCAGTGCCATACTTAAGGGGTGTGCGGTGATGTGAGGGGCCTGGCTCGTCGGTCGGTTGACCGAGTCTTCGAGTCTTCGGGTCGTCGAGTCATCGATGAAGAAGCAGGGGCAACTGGGACTAAGGGGGGTCTCGGGGGATTCACTGATCAACCTATACTAAACAGTTGATATCGTTGCAGGTATAGTAGCAGTTTATCAAAAACAGGCTATGCATCAGAATAGGAGCTAGCTAATACAGTAGCAAAATCTAATGCAAGAATAAGAGGGAAAGGAATGGGCGATATCGGAATGCCCAAGGGGGGGTTGCTTGCCTTGCTGCTCTGCGGAAAAAGGCTGATCGTCAACGGTGTAGTCGTACCCGGCAACAGCGTCAGTCTCGGAGTCTACCGGTAAGAAGAGGGGGGGAGAAACAATAAATATAAAGCAGACAAATGCATCACGATGCATGACATGGCAATACGCAGGGCTAGGCATGCACTAACGCAGTATTATACGTCGCAGACGGATCGAAAGAATATCTGATGATATTTCCCGGGTCTCGGGCTACTACCGGACAAACGAAATCGATGGAAAAGTTCCATGTTTGCTATGCTAGAGGCATGTGACAGACTAACGGACGGCGTAGTTGGACCCGTGGAATTATTTTGAGCAACTTTCATGTTCAAAACTTTTTAATCCGGACTACGGTTTATTTTATATTAATTTTTAAAGATTTATTAATATTCTGAAATTCTTTTAATTAATAAATTCGAATTATCCTAAACAGTAAATACTGTTTAATTTAATCAATTAACACATTAATTAACAGTTTAATTAATTAATCTAATTAATCTTAATCATCTAATTAATTAATTAATTACCTAATTAATTAATTCACTAATTAATTAATTAATTTAACTAATTCATTTATTTATTTATATTTATTTATTTTATTTATTTTATTTTTTCTTTTTAACATTTTTATTATTTACAGGGGGCTGGGCCCCACCTGTCAGTGGGCCAGCCCACACACACATACACTACACGCACACACCCACAGCACACACATGCACGCACATACACGCGCACCGGCCGGCGCGTCGGCGCGGTGGCCGCTGGCGGACGCGGGCGCCGCGGGGGGGGGGGGGGGGGGCAGCTCACCGGGGGAGCGAGGCGGCGGCGGTGAACGGCGGCGACGACGACGAGACGGCGGCGGGGTGGCGTGACGATGGGCGGCGGGGTGGCGGTGCAGGCGGCAGATGGCGACGACGGGCGGGCGAGGCGGATCCAGCGGCGGGCGCGGCCGCCGACGTCGGGGGGGGCGCGACGCGGGGCGGGTCGGAGCCGCCGCGTCGTCGGTGGGGGGGACGCGAGCGGGGGAGGGAGCTGGCGCGTGGCGGCGGCGCGGGGGGGGGGGGTCGGGCGGGGGCTCGGTGCTAGGGGCGCTAGGGTTTGCCCCTGGCCCCCTTATAGCAGCCGGCCGGGCCGGCCTAATTCGGCCCGGTTAGGCCTTTTTTTTGTCCTTTTAATTATTTATCTTTATCTTTTCTGTTTTATTTTTAGTTTCTTTTTAAACTTGATTTATAAAATATTTAACTAGTCCCTAATTTAGTTTTATTATTTATGTCACTGCCACAAAAAGGTTTAACCCCAAATATAAAATATAAAAGGCATTTATTTAATCGTTTTGCTGCTGTTTTAATTATTTTAGTGCATTTAAACACTTTATAAAAATGTGGTATCAACATGACAAATATCCAGAGAATATTTGTCACACTTTGGACATTTTTGTTTTGATATTTGAAAACTTTATTTGTTTGACTTTATTTTAAATTTGAATTTGAACGGGATTTGAATCCAATGTGAGATTAGCAACAGTAAACGTGGTGACGTGGCATCATTAGCGTGGGATTACTGTAGCTTAATTACAATCATTACTGTAGCACAAAACCAGGGCGTCACAATTCTCCCCTACTAACAAGAATTCTCGTCCCGAGAATCCAGAAGTAGAAGGAAAGAGCCCGGGGTATTCTGCACGAAGATGATCTTCGCGTTCCCAAGTGGCTTCATCTTCAGAATGATTTGCCCACTGCACCTTGAAGAACTTGGTAACCTTCTGACGAGTCCGACGTTCAGTTTCATTGAGAATGCGGACTGGTTGCTCTTTGTAAGAGAGGTCTTGTTGCAGTTCCAGCATATCATGATCCACTGCTCAGATAGGATCCTTGAAGCAACGACGAAGTTGTGACACATGGAACACATCGTGAACCTGAGAAAGTTTTGGCGGTAGTTCCAGTCGATATGCCACTTTACCACGCCTTTCGAGAACAGTGAAAGGACCAATATATCGAGGAGCCAAATTGCCCTTGATCCCGAAACGGTGTGTACCTCTCATTGGCGTGACTCGAAGATAAGCCTTTTTGCCAGGTTGATAGACCATATCTTTGTGATGACAGTCATACTGACTCTTCTGACGAGACTGAGCAGCCTTCAGATTTGCATGAATAATGCGGACTTGATCTTCGGCATGTTGGATAATATCCGGACCGATAAGTGTACGTTCCCCAGTTTCTGACCAATTCAGAGGAGTTCGACACTTACGTCCATATAATACTTCAAAGGGATCCATCTTTAGACTAGCTTGATAGCTATTGTTGTAGGAGAACTCGGCATATAGGAGAGATTCCTCCCATTTCTTGCCGAAAGAAATGACGCAAGCTCGAAGCATGTCTTCGAGAATCTGATTGACTCTTTCAACTTGACCCTGGGATTGAGGGTGAAAAAGCGGTGCTGAATGACAAATGAGTTCCCATAGCTTCCTGGAAACTTGCCCAGAATCTTGAAGTGAATAAACTGCCACGATCTGAACTGATAACCAGTGGAATACCGTGAAGTGAAACAATTCTGGACATGTAGAGAGTTGCCAGCTCACTAGCAGTGATCGTTTCTTTGACGGCTAGAAAATGTGCAACTTTGGACAGTCGGTCAATGATGACAAGAATAGCATCATTACCCTTCTGTGACCTGGGAAAACCAGTAATGAAGTCCATTTCAACATGATCCCATTTCCATTCAGGAATAGAAATAGGTTGTAGAATGCGAGCAGGCTTTTGATGTTCTGCTTTAATACGACGGCAAACATCACATTCAGCAACATAGCGAGCAATGTCTTGCTTCATGCTAGACCACCAGAATCTTTGACGAATGTCTTGGTACATCTTGGTACTACCAGGATGAATAGACAGCGGAGTGTCATGTGCTTCCTTCATGACCTCCTGAGTCATATCATTGTTTTTCTCCTTACACGGTACCACTAGGCGGCCCTTGAAGTACAAAGCGCCATCCTCAGCAATACTGAAGGGTGAGGGCTTTCCTTCTGCGAGATCGAATTTAATCCTCTCGACTTCACTGTCACACTTCTGGATCCACTTGATGGCGTCCACAAGATCTGGTTTAGCAACCAGGGTATTAAGAGAACCCTGGGAAACAACGTGGAGGTTCATTTGGTAGGATCCTTCAGGAGGGGGAGTGAGATAACCCTGAGGAACAATATGGAGGTTCAGCTTGCGGAATTCCTTTTGAAGAAGGGGGTGAACCTTGTGAACCTGAAGGTGATTGCAGTATGACTTGCGGCTCAAAGCATCAGCCATTACATTAGCCTTGCCAGGTGTATAAGAAATACCCACATTGTAGTCTGCTATGCGCTCCATCCATCTCTGTTGACGGAGGTCCAGATCTGGCTGAGTAAACAGGTACTTCAGACGCTTGGTACTACAACAATGGGGATGCGAGATCCACGGAGGTGTGGATGTGGACGCGGTTACTTTTTATTGTGGGAAGGTGGGGGGTGGAGATATTTGATCCTTATTTGCGAGAGGACGAGAAGGTAAACACCACCCATCCACCGACCCACGAGCTAGGTAAAGAGTTTCACTATGCGCGCCATTGTTGCATGCATGGCACGGAGGGACACGGGTGACACTTACCGTACCGACGCATGCATGGACAGACTGACCAGGCTGTGGTTAACAGTGGTGCCTCTCCACTTTGGATAAGAACAGCTGAGAGGTCACCGTGGACGATAGACCTGGGACTGACCACCGATCGACCAGGACATATGGCACGTGGCCATGGATGGAGGTCTCTGTAAGACGGGACACTGATACGGGCGAAAGGGGTCAAGATCTCAGCGTCGGCTGCAGTATCAACTCCAGCAGGAACATACGGGATGCATCTGTATGCCGTCTCCAGTATAAGACGAAGATGTTCAGCATGCTCTTCTTTATTCTTGGAGTAGACCAGGATATCATCCAGATAAACCACGACGAATTTATCGAGGTAATCCATGAATATATAGTTCATCAGGCGAGAGAAGGTTGCTGGAGCATTGGTTAAGCCAAAGGACATGACGGTGTACTCGTATGAACCATAACGAGTAACGAATGCAGTCTTCGGAATATCCTCTTCACGTACCCGGATCTGATGATAACCCAACCTCAAGTCGAGTTTTGAAAACACTGATGAACCAGCAAGTTGATCATACAGATCGTTGATCCGAGGAAGCAGATATTTGTTTTGAATCGTTGCTTGGTTGATGGGACGGTAATCTTGGTCCAATCGACTCGTACCACCTTTCTTCCGGAAAAACATCTTGGAAATCCCGAACAACTGGAATGTTTTCAATCCCTTCAAGGGGTGTCGCGTTTAATGCATTCAGGGCATATAGCCAGGCTTCAGCATCTAACAGCTTGGAATGACATGATCGAGTACAATTCATAATCAAAAAAGATTACCAAGAGTTGTTGAATCGCAAAGCGTACTTGATTCAGATATCAACATCCTTGATTGTCCAATAACTCAGAACACGAGGAAATTGGAATCAGTGAAATATCATAGTTGACGAGGAGCTCATAAGAAGTTATAAAGACCCATGATATTCTCGAGATACCAATGATAAAACTCGGAGGTAGATCAGAATAAAGGTTAGACTAGTGTATTGATCTGTGGAAGACAAGCACTTTAACCTGTATGAGAATGAAATCAAAGTAGAACAACCTGGTCAGAACCACGATTGCAAAGGACAAGATCAAAGATACCAGATCAAATCGTACAATGAATGATTATATGAAAGGAGAAGCTTGTATGATAAGATCAACATCGTTTCCATGGGCATGAACACAAGGTTCAAGGTCGACTCCCACTTCATCAATGCATCACCTTCCATTTACACCTCGCCTTTGATGAAGTTGTAGTTTTGAAAGTTTAACTGGCAAAACACCAGGAGAGTATGACTCGTGAAAACTGTCGGGTTCACACGGATTAAGGAAAGGCATAGGTTCAACCCATCGGGGCATCTTAGGAACATATACCACAAGCTTCAAGAGTAATTAACACATGCTTGCAAACAGAGCATGGCTGACGAAAGCATAGGATACAACTTATCAGAGGAAGAAGACACAATTTACCAATAGCATCATGTATCAGGGGAAGACCATCAAAGAATTTTGAATGTGAAGGATGCTATCGGACAATAACCCAACAATGGGTCTGGCAGTCCACAAAGGACCTGATGTGAGTATCGATACCCAATCAGAGGGAGGAAGAATGCAAGGCATCAGTTTATAGAACATCTGAATAATTTTGATGCTTAATTAACCAAAGGAATTAAGATTTCCAAATTGGTGTATCGGAAACAGATGTTCCGATCAAATACAAGTAAGATGAAAGGACTTAGATGGGCAATCAATCAAGGTTGATTTGTCAAGAACCATCTCATGTTTAGAAAAACGTCTGAGCCGGACGGATAATTTATGGTAAACAACTGATGACTGCGTGCATCCACACACAGGTTGAATCAATAAAATCAAATGAAAACCACAAAGGATTTACTTAATATTGCTAGACATATGGAATTAACCATAACGGAAGCAGGTGAGAAAGGCCAAGAGCAATAGGCTACTGAGGATTTCGGGAGATCGAATAGCATTTCAAAGAATTCTGTGAAACACATGATCAACCGAGGAAGAACGAATCTCCGGTAAGATAATTCGATGTACCTTGTAATAACAAGAGCAACTGGATATGAAAGTATGAGCGACAATTGCATGTAGTCATCCATAGGGGTTGACGGAGGAAGGAAATCGCAAAGGCGATGAGCACAAGTTCTCGAGAGAACTTCGGAGAGTATCTTCGGAGTCTTCTGATGAATCGAGCCATCGTCTGAAGTGAGGGGCTCTCCAGGAGGAGTAATTACGAGAACCTAGAGTTAGAGTTAATAAAATCTTTAACCCGAAAGAGAAGAGAGATCAGAACCCAGAGTATAGATGAGAAATAAAAGATCCTAATACTACCCGATTGAGATGTGAGCCCGTAAGCACACAACTATGTTAGTAAAAGTTTTTCAATGACTAGACTCAACTTCGGCCAAGGAGTTGGAAAGGGGGCTACCTACAGGCAGTCGGCTCTGATAACAACTTGTGAACGCCCCCGATCTCGACCGTACGCTAATCATACACACAATGCGTACGACCAAGATTAGGGACTCACTGATCGATATCACAACACAACACTAGACACAAATTAAAGTCATACAGCTTCATATTACAAGCCAGGGGCCTCGAGGGCTCGAATACAAAGCTCGACAAGCACGAGTCAGCGGAAGCAAATAATATCTGAGTACAGACATAAGTTACACAAGTTTTGCCTTAAGAAGGCTAGCACAAACATAAGCAGCGGATCGAAAGAGGCGAGGCCTCCTGCCTGGGAACCTCCTAACTACTCCTGAGCGTCGGCACTCTCCACGTAGTAGTAGGCTCCAGCGGTGGTGTAGTAGTCGTCTTCGGCGTACTCCATCTCCTGGGCTCCGTCGTCTGAACGCGGTATCATATCGAGGGGGAAAGAGAAAGCAAAGCAGCGGTGAGTACTCATCCAAAGTACTCGCAAGACTGACATCAGATCTATGCTAAGTATGCATCATTATCAAGGGGAGGGGGTTGTATCTGGGCTGACTGCAGAAAGCAAGAATAGGGGAAGGCCTAGTCCTATCGAAGACTAGCATCTTCAACATCTTGCAGCATTAGAAGAGAGTAGACTGGTATCACATATATAGTCATATTATTGTAGCAATTTTATTAAGTAACCACGCCCAGAGATTCTTCCTCGACTCCCTGTGAGGAAGCAATCTCGGAGCCACAATTCAATTCAATTTAAAGTCGCAATTATAGTTGTATAAGGTCAAGGTACAACTCCAAGTCGTCCTGTTACCGTGGACACGGCTATTCGAATAGTTTATTCATCCCTGCAGGGGTGCACCGCATTTCCAACATGCCTGATCACCTCCGGCCGGACACACTTTCCTGGGTCATGCCCGGCCTCGGGATAGCAGCACGTCGTCGCCCCACCTAGGCTTAACGAAGAGGCTAGCCTGCCGGTCTAAATCCTAAGCACACAGGGGTCGTGGGCCCACTTGCCCTACGCGCTCCTGCACGATGCGTACGCGGCCGGAAGCAGACCTAGCACACTCCAGTCCAAGAGCTGTACCGTCCAGTCCAATCCGGCGCGCGCCGCTCCATTGCTGACGTCAGAAGAGCTTCGGCTAATACAACGACGCTGAGTACCCATAACTTCTCCCACGCGATGGTTTGGTGCGTAAAAAGGCCAACGACCCAACTCAGATCAAATACCCAACCCATTAGCATTTTATTAATGAGGGGCAAGCGCGACCCATAAAGTGCGGTCCCGTCACCCCGACTCGAGGATGTGTGGCAAGGGCCTCTCCTGCCCGTCCACGCCTCAACATAACCCTTTGGATGCCTTACCGGCGCATCCCACCACATCTCACACACGGGTACCCTTGGGGCCGACCCGTCTCAAGACTGTCGGGAACTCGGGTCCACCTCAACCAGGGTGGTACCGCCTGTCCCTCCAGTCCCGTCTTTCACATGTAAACAAAGTCAAGTTGAAGTAACTGTGTGTTTATACACCAAGTGGATATCCGAGGAATCACCCTCGATGGATCCCACTCGAGGTATGTGTATGACAAGAGTCGCTATCGATAAATGGGAAGGAGGAATCACCCTCGATACCCACGACCGATTAGCTACGCTACAGAATTAACATCGGGAGTGCTAAGTGAGGTATCACCCTCGGCACTCGATAGTAGCTCTGTAGTGCCATACTTAAGGGGTGTGCGGTGATGTGAGGGGCCTGGCTCGTCGGTCGGTTGACCGAGTCTTCGAGTCTTCGGGTCGTCGAGTCGTCGATAAAGAAGCAGGGGCAACTGGGACTAAGGGGGGTCTCAGGGGATTCACTAATCAACCTATACTAAACAGTTGATATCGTTGCAGGTATAGTAGCAGTTTATCAAAAACAGGCTATGCATCAGAATAGGAGCTAGCTAATACAGTAGCAAAATCTGATGCAAGAATAAGAGGGAAAGGAATGTGCGATATCGGAATGCTCAAGGGGGGGTTGCTTGCCTTGCTGCTCTGCGGAAAAAGGCTGATCGTCAACGGGGTAGTCGTACCCGGCAGCAGTGTCAGTCTCGGAGTCTACCGGTAAGAAGAGGGGGGAAGAAACAATAAATATAAAGCATACAAATGCATCATGATGCATGACATGGCAATACGCAGGGCTAGGCATGCACTAACGCAGTATTATACGTCGCAGACGGATCGACAGAATATCTGATGATATTTCCCGGGTCTCGGGCTACTACCGGACAGACGAAATCGATGGAAAAGTTCCATGTTTGCTGTGCTAAAGGCATGGGACAGACAAACGGACAACGTAGTTGGACCCGTGGAATTATTCTGAGCAACTTTCATGTTCAAAACTTTTTAATCCAGACTACGGTTTATTTTATATTAATTTTTAAAGATTTATTAATATTCTGAAATTCTTTTAATTAATAAATTCAAATTATCCTAAACAGTAAATACTGTTTAATTTATTCAATTAACAGATTAACTAACATTTTAATTTATTAATCTAATTAATCTTAATCAGCTAATTAATTAATTAATTACCTAATTAACTAATTCACTAATTAATTAATTAATTAATTTAACTAATTCATTTATTTATTTTTATTTATTTATTTTATTTATTTTATTTTTTCTTTTTAACATTTTTATTATTTACAGGGGGCTGGGCCCACCTGTCAGTGGGCCAGCCCACACACACACATACACTACACGCACACACCCACACCACACACATGCACACACGTACATGCGCACCGGCCGGCGCGGCGGCGTGGTGGCCGCCGGCGGACGCGGGCGCCGCGGGGGGGCAGCTCACCGGGGGGAGCGAGGCGGCGGCGGTGAACGACGGCGGCGACGACGAGGCTACGGCGGGGCCGGCGATGCAGGCGGCAGACGGCAACGACGGGCAGGCGAGGCGGATCCAGCGGCGGGCGCGGCCGCCGGCGTCGGGGGGGGCGGCGCGTGGCCGGTCGGAGCCGCCGCGTCGTCGGGGGGGTGGGGGGAACGCGAGCGGGGGAGGAAGCTGGCGCGGGGTGGGGCGATCGGGCGGGGCTCGGGGCTGGGGGCGCTAGGGTTTGCCCCTGGCCCCCTTATAGCAGCCGGCCGGGCCGGCCTAATTCGGCCCGGTTAGGCCTTTTTCTTTTTTTTGTTTTGTCCTTTTAATTATTTATCTTTTTCTTTTCTGTTTTATTTTTAGTTTCTTTTTAAACTTGATTAATAAAATATTTAACTAGTCCCTAATTTAGTTTTAATATTTATGTCACTGCCACAAAAAGGTTTAACCCCAAATAACAATAGCCTAGTATTTTATAAAATATAAAAGGCATTTATTTAATCGTTTTGCTGCTGTTTTAATTAGTTTAGTGCCTTTAAACACTTTCTAAAAATGTGGTTTCAACATGACAAATATCCAGAGAATATTTGTCACACTTTGGACATTTTTGTTTTGATATTTGAAAACTTTATTTGTTGGACTTTATTTTAAATTTGAATTTGAACGGGATTTGAATCCAACGTGAGATTAGCAACAGTAACGTGGTGACGTGGCATCATTAGCGTGGGATTACTGTAGCTTAATTACAATCATTACTGTAGCACAAAACCAGGGCGTCACACACTATGTTCAGAAATTCAAGAATTTTTCTGCATATTCATTTGAGTACTCTAACCCTCCTGTGAAGCATACTACTAGGGCTTGATTGCCTAAATTCTCTGATGCTACTCTTAGACTCATTGCTTATAAGCCACCCCTTCAAATGTGGTTGGTTAAGAAGAAGTAATATCTTCGTGCAGCATCAGGTCTCAAGATGGGATGTGCTAAATCCCGAACAGGACCGGGCCGGCAAAATCTGGGACCATGTGTGAAACTAAAAAATGGAGCCCTATCTAAAAAAAATGAACTAACAAGCTATTATAATGTATATATATCTCGCAGAAAAAATTAAAATGAACTAACGAGCTATTATAATTAGATGAACAGTTTAACTCACCTTGTTTTGGGTCCTAATGAAGTAAGAATCAATCTCTAATCAAAAAGATCTCTGCTAATCAAAAAGATCTCTGTTAATTGCTACATTATGATCTTTAATCGAGGAGGTAAGAATCAATCTCTAATGAAGTAACGATCTCTGTTAATAGTTAATTAGAAAAATAGGAATTAGGACTTAGGAGTAGGAACCGAAGTTAATCAAAAAGAAGGACTCAGTAAGCATCTGGAGGCTGGAGGAGTCGGGTGAATTTGAGAGAGGAGGCGTGGAAGGCAGCGGCCTGTCGTCCTGTCGGCCTGAATCCGAATTCCAGTGATCCAATTGATCTAATGAGTAATGACGATTGATGAGGGACGAGGCGAGGAGACCGGAGACGAGGGCAAACTCCAGGGTCGGCTGCTTATTGAGACGAGACGAGGGCGCGGGCGGCGAGACGAGGCGACGCGCGACAATTCTTCGATTCCTGTAGATCGATTCGAGAGTCCCTGTTGCCAGTTGGCCGATCTGATCCTATAGCTTTTTTTAAGGGGAATCCCGAACCGTATAGACATGACGGAGTGCGCTCGATCGATCCCTCCTGTAGTGATCTAGGTCTCGAGCTTCCAGCCCAATTCCAGCGCATCAAGGCCCAATAGGCTTTAGTTTTTTTTTCTTTTTCATACTAGGCCTATATATAAAATTTGGGGCCACCCAGAATTTTGGGCCCTGTGCGAGCCGCACTTTTGGCACCACTGTGGGCCCGACCCTGATCCCGAAGATAATCTCCGGGGACCCGAAAACTTCTTGTTGGATGCAAGATAACTATTGCATATGGTTTTTGCCATTATGTCGTCTATGAAACTATTGATTCACATACTGCAAAATCTAAGCCAATGCATGATCCTCCTACATGCCTTGGTGAATCAGACTAATTCTTCTGTAGGAAGACAAATCCAGTACCACTGAATGGATTCTGTTGCACTAATCATATGAATGGTGATGGAAGCTCATTGATGGACTCAACTTTACGTCCTCCTACCAAAGACCAGATCACATTTGCTGACAAAGGAAGCAGCAAAGTATTGGGATTAGGTAGAGTTGCTATCTCAAGGGATCAACACATGGATAAAGTGATGCTTGTCAAATCCCTTGGATACAACTTAATGTCAGTCTCAATGCTTTGTGATCTGGACATGATTGACATCTTTGGAAAATTTCGTTGCATTGTGCTAACTCGGCCATGGTCCATCATGTCTACGGCCAGCCGCCACACGTTTTCGCTAGATTCCCCGCCATAAGATGATACCCAGTGATCCCTTACCGTCATAGAGATCCATATGGTGTTTCGGATCTTCCAGACATGTCGCCGATGAGCTTCTCTTCGTCTAGCCCCCTCCCCACGACACCTCGCTCTGGTGGCCGCCGTGGACGTTCGAGCTGATGCAGCGGTGTCTCCCCGCAGCCAGTGCAGCTTCGCGCCAGCATCCCCCGAAGCCTGCTCTCACGGCCCTTGACCGCACTCGGCCAACTTCCCTTACGCCGCCGGCGTACCTTTGCGCTCTGGCGCCGGCATTTGGCGAGAGTGGGCCATGTGGGATTCGGTGATTAACAATTTTTAGGCTAAATAAATACCCGGTTAGGCTTACCAACTGTTAATTGTGCCATTCCTAATAAAAACTCCTAAGTGTGCCACTCACATGTGGGTCCTGAGGCTTAAGAAAAATGTTTTAAAAAATAAGTTTTACTTTTGGTCGGGGTCCACGTGTAAGTGTGTGAGAGATTTTCCTTCTACTTTTTACGGTGGGGCCGCACATGTAAGTGATAGTAAATGTGAGAGTGAGAGAGATTTTCCTTTTTTCTAGGAATAATGGGCCCCGCGTGTTCGTGTCATATGCAGAGAGGCTAAGACCGTCTAAAAGAATGCCATAGACGGTCAAAGCCCTTTGACCGGACGGAAACGGCATGGAAGGGCATTTTTATAAATGCACCTAACGATAGAGTAGTGGGTTCGAGTTAAGGGCACAAATGTAAATGACCCTTATATAGAAGGCTCTCGACTCGGGTGGACTCTACAAATTCTTCACCGTGCCATGTGCACAACAAAAACAAACAAACAAAAAGGAACAACCCCGAACGACTACATATAGGGGCCCACGTGGAAAAAAACGAGACCATGCCAACACAAAAACAAACGATATAGGTGGACGCGTGACAAAAAAAAGAACGAGTTGACATGAACGTGATGAATGAGTTTATGCGAACATTAAACCAAACAAATCGGACGGTTACAGACTTAGATGAGAAATCACTAATTTAGCAAATCCAAAAAAAAATCTAGTTACGCTATCCTCTAACTACACAGTCGGATCAAAATAACTAAAAACGAAATAAAAAGACATGTAGCCATCTACAAAAAAGATACAGCCCAAAAAAACTCAATACACAAGACATAAAAACGGCCCACTAAAAAAAGTCATGTCGGACCTAACTACTTCACGAGGGACGAATAGAAAAGACGACACAAGGACAACAGACACGACTTAGAAGCACGTGTATGTAACGGTATATGAATTATATGAGACATTTTTTAACTCTCGTCTAGATGAAAATTAGCAAAACCAATCAAAAACGGGGCCTCAGATCGCGTTGCAAAAACGGCCAAACAAAAGGCGGACGGGTCGCGCGTGACAAAACAACTCGTGATCAAGTTTCACATGACATTTAAAGTGAATAGATGGTAGAATGAAAAAAGTTCATGAATTTAAAACAAATAAATAAGGTTGAAAAGGAAAGACAAAAGAAAAAGAAATAGAAATAGAAAATATAAATAAATAATATCCCAGAACATGAAAAAAGAATAAAGAAACCCCCTCCCCTCCCCCCCCCCCCCCCCCCCCCCTCGCGTCCCAACTGTTCGGCTCTTCACCTTCTACAACGCAGACAAAAATAGGAAAAAACAAAATCAAAATGGACCCTTGATCACGACACGAAAACAGCCCAACAAAAGACGCACTCGCTAACCGGCCTAACAAGTGAACACCAAACGCACGATGCGACACAGAACACGCGGGACGAAACAACCCACGATCAAGATTTGTACAACATTTAAAAGAACCAGAACGAACCGTCAGGAACTTATATAAGATATTGCCAAATGTCATCTAGCTGAGAATTAGCAAATCGGTCAAATAAAGTCCCTGAATATAAAACAAATTAACAAAGAAGGACAAGGAAAAATTAGAAATGGAAACGAGAAAAATAAAAAATAAGAAATAATGAATCTAAAAAGGTTCATGGAAAACAAATGAACAAAAGAAATTATTTTGGTTAGAGGAAAAAGGCAATGAGAGTATAAGAAGAGAAAATAGAAAACGGAATGATGGATGGCTCATGCTATTTTTTGTACAGAAACGAACGGGCGCCTCTTCCAAGTTCCACACCCGTGCAACCCACATGAAAAAGTGGCCCAAAAATGTGGCCCGATGAAGGACAAATGAAAAAAAAAAAAAGCCCAAAAGTGCTCCCCTACGCGAGACAAATCGAACAATTTGGACGAAAATTTCATCCTCTAATCGTATGATGCGCAAGTTAGATGTGAGGTAACTATTTTACATTTAAATGTGAAATAGCAAACCCGATGACAATATCAGGCTCTTTGTTTGGATAGCACGACATGCATGCGCCTTCTTCATCATCACAGCCCATGTGTATATGCTATTGAATCCAAAATTGAGATTCTGCATTTAGTATCTACATGCAGGTGTATGATTTCAATCTCAAACCACTGACTAAACCCGAAACTTTGTATATCAACACATTAATATTTTCAACATATACATCAACATAGACATATATATCAGGATCAATCCAATCCAAAGAAGCAGAGACCTATACATAAACCCCAAGCTCTGTGTGAGCTTGTACTCGACTTCAGAACTATTTGTTCGAACATTTAATAAAAGGCTGCATGCATCAATTGATGCAGAGGCCGGAGGTAATCCTCCTTTTCTAAAAAAAATTACATAAACCCCAATGCCCAAGCAAAATTCAATTTCATAGAAAAACAGCAACCATCCTCCGAGGCTTATTCGTGCATTCTCCTCTTGGTGGGAAGCGTGAAGAAATGTGTCAAGATCACTGGGAGTAGGCCTTCCCAGGCAGAGCCACCGGCCTGAGCTCGCCGCCGCGGAGGAAGCCGGTGAACCACTTGGCGGAGTGCCTCTGGTACCTCGTCCTCTCCTTGGAGTTGAAGTCGACGCCATAGAGGCCGAAGCCCATGCGGTAGCCGAACAGATACTCGAACACGTCCACAAACGACCACACGAAGTAGCCCTGCACGTTGGACCCGTTCCTGATCACCCATCAACAGAGAGGATAATGGTGAGATAAACTGTGTCGATATATTTCTGGTGTCATATCGCTCTTGTGCTGAGATGAATGTGTTGGTAGTACCTGCTGGATTCGAGGGTCGCCTCAATGTAGTCCTGCAGGTACTGCGACCTGAACTCGTCGTCGGGGGCGTTCCCGGCAGAAGGATCCGCAATGCTAGCAGCTCCTGTAACATTTTGGACATGATATTCAGGTTCATGATTCCTTGGGATAATGATGTTTAAAGACCTTAGGGTAGCTGAAAGTTATGTTAGTGTAATTTACCGTTCTCGTGGATCATGACTACAGGGTTCTTGTATTTGAGCTGCAGATGCCCCAGCATTTTCTTCAGAGCCCACGGTGTCGATGTCATGAAATCACTTTTCAACCCAAAGAGGAGCTGTTACAGTTTAATTTTAGCCACACAGACATACATATGTTTTAGTTATGTTGGGAACAAAGTTCATTTCCCAACTACAATAAGTATATATTAAATGAATTGTATCGTCAAGTACCTGATTCTTCGAGTTCAAAAATGGCACTGCAAGAATACATTTACAGAAGAGTTAGGTTAATCCATTTCTCTCATTGCATTGTCACACATAAAACACATGACAGGACTTCTAAGTTATTAGAATACTTACTGTCATATTTCACTGCTGCATCACCCATGTAATCTCTCAGGTCATCATCCAGCTTGCTAAGATCAGCCTTCACATATACCGCGATGTAGTGGTTAAATCCGACAAAATCGAAAGATCCGAGCACCCTCTTCAGTTCTTCATCGGTGAAAGATGGCAGCCTGGATCCAACATTCTTCCTCATCACCGGGGGGTAATCTCCGTGCACCAACGGATGCATATACCTGTGCCATGATCAGATGATCTTTAGCTGTAGTTACACACAAATTATAGCTGCCTCTATGAAACTTTAGTCCTAGAGAAGAACAGACCATCCAATGTGAAAGTCGTTCATCCTTTCAGCTGCTGCTATATCCTCAGGTGTTTGTGTCGCAGGCTCGTACCACCAACCGAGCAATGTGAGTCCAATATTTCCTCCTTGCTTGGCCTGTTTATCAAAAAATAGAAGGGAATATTACACCTGTGAGAATGACTTATCCCAAATGAACAGTTTTTTTGTAGATGTATCCCAAATGAACAGTTAGTTCAGTAAAAGGTGGCATTCGTTCCATACCTGGTACTTCTCTTTATACAGGGACGCTGCTGAGGCATGTGCAAGCAGAAGATGATGAGCTACTATGTAGGGCTCTGTGGTAGAGTTGCCGTTGTCGCAACCGAGGATGCCGAAGGGGAATGAGCATCGCCGCGGTGGGAGGATACCCTGATCATATCCGCCAATCGGCTCAATGTTTGGCTCATTGACAGTGCTCCAGTATTTCACCCTGTCACCAAAGTTCTTGAAGCACACTTCTGCATATGCCGTGTAGTCATCTCTGTAACCATGTGACAAAAAGGCAAAGATTATTTCTTCTTGTCTTATGGAATTGCACTTGTAGTACCGGTGTTGATTAGTGGGGCAAGAAGAAAGTACATGAATTTGCGACTAAGCATCCCGTTGTATTCGTCTTGAAGAGCCTGAGGGAAGTCGAAATGATATATCGTGACGTGAGGCTGGATTCCTACATGAAGCAGAGAAAGATGCACGGGTTACTTCTCTGCAGGTGGACATCTGAAAATCCTTGAGTTTTTATTTTTCGGATAAGGATTCAGTCTGCCAAGGTTTAAATACCATGAGCCAGGAGTTCATCGATAAGATTGTTGTAGTACTCTAGCCCCTTTGGATTGACAGCTCCTCGTCCATCTTCATGAATTGCAATTAATCAAATCAGTCAACTGACGGCCTCATTTCTGAAAGACATGGTCAACATGATACTGTCGGTATAGCCTTACCGGGAATAAGGCGAGGCCAGGCAATGGAAAATCTGTAGGCATCGACGCCCATCTCTCTCAAAAGCTTGACATCTTCCTGTTGTCAAAAGCAAAATCAGTATGTTAGCGTAAGTTGAACACCAGATTCTTGTTCTGAAGAATCATCAATTTAACATCATTTGGTCTCACAAACTGACCTTGTACTTATGATACTGATCTGCAGTCACATCAGCAGTGGCACCGTTGAAAGAGTAGCCTGTGGATGTTCCAAACTCCGTGTTATAATCCGCACTAGGAGAATGCACGGCAGATTCAGACGCACAGATCGTGGGGAAAGTAGAACTAACCCGAGTGCGTGAACGTGTCCCAGATGCTGGGTTTTCTCCCGTCCTCTGCAACTGCACCTTCAATCTGAAAAAGACAGCCAAATGTTCAGACCAGTATGATATCAAAGTATTTCATACAATCTCAAAAGATCTTTTATTGTAATTGATCTGAATTCTCATGGTTCAGACGGGCATGATCAAAAAATTGACCATTCTCTAAGAAAATTAGTTTCGATCCATTTCTCATGATTTTGAGCATTGAACCTTGTCTGAACTCTGTGGTCCCAAGTCCTAACAGCATGCTCCTGATGTCCTGCTTAAGAGTGAGGATATATTTTAAAAGAGCGTCAGGCTATTTATGGTTCAGATTCTGCCGAACATCACCGTCCATCTGCCGCTTTCGCCGATCAAAGATACTGTGTCTGGCTCGGGACAAAACAGAAGAAGCAGCCAGAGGAGGAGAAAGTAACCACCCAGCCAGCGACGTCGAACCCAGGTCGACGAGAGAGACTGGCGAGAAGGCGACACCTCGGTAGGTCGTTTTCTGAAGACATCACACTGCTTACTTCGCATGGAACGGACAAACAGGTGGTCGACAGAAACAAGAGGAGCATAGGCGACCAAGCAATGAACGAACGCGAGCTGTAACGCGCCACGTATGCCTGAATTTAATCAAGTGTTTAAGTTTAAGCAGCTGCACCTTTCGAACTGCTCCTACTACGTACTCCCCTGTTGCATCAACATGAGTATATACTAGGACTAATTGATTATCCAGCATCGATCAGCACATTAATTATTTATTAGGACCCCCTTAGCTGGCCAGGAGGGGGTGGTATTTGAGAACGATTTCGCTGGCAAAAAATATATATTTTGTGAGGGGTGGTGGTTTCTTCAGACATGACAGTTTCTGTGAGAGAAGATAGTTTTCCGTTTAAAACTGTCACCGTTTGATCTCGTTGCAGAACCAAAACTGCCATCGAAAGGGGTTCGCTTGCCACCCCTCTCCCAGCGAACGGTCGCCGGATAGGATTTCCGATTATTTATTGAACGGTTGAGATGACTAGAAAAACCATGGCGGGAGGGGGCGAGAACACGTGGAAGGAAGGAAGGTAGAAGAAAAGGCCCTTTGGCGCCAGAAATTTGCTGTCCATGACTTGCTCGCGCGTCCTATTCCATCCATCCGTCTAAAGGACGATGGCACCTTCTCTTGAGTTTCTTTGGATGGGATGCGTCACGTGCGACCGATGAAAAAGACGGAAGGAGCAGACTAAGGAAAAGGGAAATTTCTTATGAAGGTAAGAGCAGATATTTCTTGTGTTGAGTGGTTGCTGACGACCAAGCTGGCATATACTACTACTTCCACTTGGAAACCATCGGCATGCCCGACCGGTGGTGCCGGGCACGCCGCGTAGCTCTCTGTATAACAACAACAAGAAGAAGAAAACAGCAACAAGAGCGACCTAGTGCCAGTGGGTTTGCAGCTGCAGCAACAGGGATCGGCTGGCATCATCAGAGATGGACGCTGGATTTGGTTGGGCTTCTCCAAGGTCACACCGTCAGAGCGATGGGCGATGGGTCAGTTCGTTCGTTCGCTTGTTTAAAAGGACGCGGCGCGTCACGTCACGTGGGAGGAAGACGAAGGGGAGCGCACGGACGAGAACGGAAGGCCAGGACAGCAACTTTCCTGAAGATGAAGAGTGAAGAGAACTCGAAACATTTCCGCGTACGTACGACCACGTGGTTGAGTCTTGAGTGGTGGTGCATGTTGATCCGCGACGACGTACGGGAGCGGAGCACGGGCGTACGTCGGTGGTGTGGTAGGGCTGTACTACGGCACGTAGCTAGGAACAGGATAGCAACCAACACGCACGCTGGCTGGCGTAGTAGTTGTGCTGCACTTGGCACGGCAGCCCCTGCAGCAAGATGATACTACTGCTAGTGGTGTTGTTCTTTGATACTAGAAGCAACGCAGACGAGGCATGAATTTCTGTGATAAATTAATCTGTCTCCTGATCGAGAAGGACTTTGACGGAGGGCGAGGGGAAATCCCCACGCACGAATACAAGGCGGATAGCTGGCCGGCGTACCTGGTAAGCGGAGGAGCCGGTGCCGAAGATGAACCCCGGGGGGAAGTCGCCCTTGGTGATCGCCGCCGCCGCCGCCGCCGGAGACGCCACGGCGAGCAGCAGGACGAGGGCTACGGAGGAGAGCGCCTTCGCCGCCGCCATCATCGGTAGCTCCGTCCGTGGTCTATCTCTCTCTCTCCCTCCCGGTGGTGCTGGTGGCTTCTCTCTCTCTCCCTCCCGGTGGTGCTGGTGGCTTCTCTCTCTCTCTTGTTGGCCTCTCTCTGGCTGCAGGCCCCGGCCGGGCGCGCGCGGTTTTATACGCCGTTCCCTTCCCTCCTCGGTGCTAAACTGCTGGCTCGAGCCTGCCTGCTACTACAGTCCAAACCCGGCGGCCACGTCGTCCGTGACGCACACCCGGCGCGGGCAGGCGAGGCGAAGCTGGACTCGCACACTCGGCCCTCCGGGCGCGCCACGTGGCGTCGTCCGGTGAGCGCGAGTGGTGTCCGTGCCCGTGTGGCATACGACGGAGACCGCCGCTCGTTTCATTCCCGATGACACAGCTGACCGTAGTACTACGATACGGCGTACATCACGTCGTCGGCCGGCCGACGACCCGACCACCACCGTTTCCGCCCACGTACGTCGACGTCCGTTAATCAAGGTTTTAATAAAACCGATTAATCCAAACAAGTCAATCTTCTCCTGATTGTCAATGTTTTGATTAGCCTATCTAGCTACGACTTGCTCCACGCACGTACGTACGGGTGCAACTCTGACCAGCGATGGAGCCCCACGTACGGAGTCGGTTAGGATCCGACTCGACGATGATGATTGATGCGTGGCTATAGCTCCCTGCTTGCGTTGCTTTCAGCCTTTCTTTCTATCCACAGCCTTCTCGTGGCGGTGTGTCTTCAATACAGCCCCGGACACGCCCAAGATGCCACCGACGCAACGAGAGAAGGACGTACTAGTACATACAGATACAGGACCAACTCAAATCAAACTGGTAAACGTAACCGTGGCCGCTCTCTTCTTCACGTATGGGGATCTTCTGCGTCCGCTTCTAGAACGTGGGGCCCGCCTAATCGCCCTTTTTAACTTTTTCCCTGGGAGAGCCCGGCCGTGTGGCGACCATTGGCCGACAGCAGCTGTGCTTTCAGTTTCAAACTCGTAATAGCCTTCTTCACCTCACTTATACAGAGTAATTTTGAGAACAGTCTACCAACAGGTGTGCTTTCGGTTTCAGTTGTTCAAGCATTGCCCGCTCAAACTCTCCTTCACGTACTGACGTACACACTTGTACAGAGTAATTTTAATAAACAATCTACGGACTCCACATGCGAGTACGGTCCCATATACGGGCTGAAAGGATCCAGTTTTTTTTTGGTAAATATAACTCCTCCTGATTAATCAGGCCCATCCCAATTTAACCGGTGGGTCGTCCATGTTTTACTCTAGTGTAACATCAGGTCATTCCTGTCTCACACACACACCCATCACTGTTTACAGGGGCTTGAGGGCATCTCTAATGCCAACTTTCAAGCCTCTCGCAATCCTTTGGACCGCGCTGTCTAAACCGCGGAAGCCATCCAACGCAGTCCCGATAGATCCGCGAAGTGGTCCGGACACGATTTCTTTCGCAAACTGAAGACAAATATGGGGAGCTTTCTGGGAGTCCGGACCACTAATTCGTTTGATTCTGACCGCCCTGGGCCACCAAAACCCCCTCCTTCCACCCACGCAAAACGGTCAGCACCGCTTCAGAGCGTCAGTTCCCGCATTCATGCCCGGCCAGAGCGAGCGCGCGCGGCCGCTCACTGGCGCGGGCATTGAAGCGGTGCACTCGCCGAGAGAGCGTCGCCCGCGCCGCTTCCCGGTGCAGGCGACTGTTGCATGTTCAAAGGACACGACGCCCGCCCGTCCATCCGTCTGCCGCCCACGTTGATGGCACGCGGTTGCCGAGGCGTCTCCTCCGGCGCCACCCGTCCGTCCGTCTGCCGCCCGCCATTGCTATATAAACCGCTGCCCCAGCAATAGCCGCGGTCATCAGCCTCTGATCCCTCTCCGCACCAATCCCACCATGGATTTCTCCCCCGCCAAAGCTCTCTGGGACGGGCTGACGCCGGACCAGAAGAAGGAGATGACCGGCACTGCTGTCGGCTGGCTAGACGACAGACATACAGAGGACGACGACGACCCGATGCCACTCTCCTCTTCCTCCTCTGTCGTTCCACCCTCCTCCTCTACCGTGCCTCCCTCGCCGATGCACTGCATGTTGGGGAACGTTGCATGGGAAACAAAAAATTTCCTACGCACACGCAAGATCTATCCATGGTGATGAGCATCTACGAGAGGGAGAGTGGATCTACATACCCTTGTAGATCGCTAAGCGGAAGCGTTAAGAAACGCGGTTGATGTAGTCGAACGTCTTCGTAATCCAAATCGCAAGCCGTCCCGCGATCCCATCACGATCCGTCTCGCGATCCAATCACGATCCGTCTCGCGATCCAATCACGGTCCTTCCAATCTAGTGCCGAAAGGACGGCGCCTCCGCGTTCAGCACACGTACAGCTCGATGACGATCTCCGCCTTCTTGATCCAGCAAGAGGGAGCGGAGAGGTAGATGAGTTCTCTGGCAGCGCGACGGCGCGGCGGCAGTGGTGGTGGAACTATTCCAGCAGGGCTTCGCCTAAGCACTACTGAAAACTAGAGGATTTGATCTATCGGGGAGAGAGGGTTGCACCGTGGCTTAGGGTTTTCTGGTGCGGCTGCCCTCTCTCCCCTCCAGTATATATAGGAGGAAGGGGAGGGAGGCCGGCGCCCCTAGGGCTGCCCCTAGGAGTCGACCGAAGTGGGAGAGGTGGAGGAGTCCTACTCCAATACTACTAGGAGTAGGATTCCTCCCCCACTTGGAAACCTTTTCCACCTCTTGGGTTTTTCCACCCCTAGCCGCATGGGCTTTAGTGGGGGCTTCGGCCAGCCCACTAGGGGCTGGTTTGCCTTCTCCCACAGCCCATGAGGCCCTTTGGGGCGAGAGGCCCCTCCCGATGGTCCCCCGGTACCCTCCCGGCACTCCCGGTACACTACCGAAGTACCCGAAACTTTTCCGGTGACCAAAACGGGACTTCCTATATATCAATCTTTACCTCCGGAGCTCCTCGTGACGTCCGGGATCTCATCCGGGACTCCGAACAACCTTTGGTCACCATCATACATAACTCAATACTACCGAAACGTCACCGAACGTTAAGTGTGCAGACCCTGCGGGTTTGAGAACTATGTAGACATGACCGAGACACCTCTACGGTCAATAACCAATAGCGGGACCTGGATGCCCATATTGGTTCCTACATATTCTACGAAGATCTTTATCGGTCGAACCTCTATGTCAAGGATTCAGTTAATCCCGTATGCTGTTCCCTTTGTTCTTCGGTATGTTACTTGCCCGAGATTCGATCGTCGGTATCTCTATACCTAGTTCAATCTCGTTACCGGCAAGTCTCTTTACTCGTTCCGTAATACAAGATCCTGTGGCTAACACTTTAGTCACATTGCTTGCAAGGCTTATTGTGATGTTGTATTACCGAGTGGGCCCTGAGATACCTCTCCGTCACACGGAGTAAAAAATCCCAGTCTTGATCCATACCCACTCAACAGACACCCTCGGAGATACCTGTAGAGCATCTTTATAGTCACCCAGTTACGTTGCGACGTTTGATACACACAAGGTACTCCTCTGGTGTCGGTGAGTTGCATGATCTCATGGTCATAGGAACAGATACTTGACATGCAGAAAACTATAGCAATAAACTGACACGATCATATGCTATGTTTATAGTTTGGGTCTTGTCCATCACATCATTCTCCTAATGATGTGATCCCGTTATCAAATGACATCTCATGTCTATGGCTAGGAAACCTTAACCATCTTTGATCAACGAGCTAGTCTAGTAGAGGCTTACAAGGGACACTTTGTTGTCTATGTATCCACACATATATTTGAGTTTCCAATCAATACAATTATAGCATGGATAATAAACGATTATCATGAACAAGGAAATATAATAATAACCATTTTATTATTGCCTCTAGGGCATATTTTCAACAGTCTCCCACTTGCACTAGAGTCAATAATCTAGCTCACATCGCTATGTGATTTACATTGTTAGGAATCTAACACCCAATGAGTTCTGGGGTTCGATCATGTTTTGCATGTGAGAGAGGTTCTAGTCAACGGTCTGCAACATTCAGATCCGTGTGTTCTTTGCAAATCTATATGTCATAGTGCAGATGCTACCACGCTCCACTTGGAGCTATTCCAAATGACTGCTCCACTATACGTATCCGGACTGCTACTCAGAGTCGTCCGGATAGGTGTCAAAGCTTGCATCGACGTAACCCTTTACGACGAACTCTTTATCACCTCCATAATCGAGAAACATTTCCTTAGTCCTCTAGTTACTAAGGATAATCTTGACCGCTGTCCAGTGATCCACTCCTGGACCACTCTTGTACCCCTTGACAGACTCATGGCAAGGCACACACCAGGTGCGGTACACAGCATGGCATACTATACAGAGCCTATGGATAAGGCATAGGGGACGACCTTCGTCCTTTCTCTTTCTTCTGCCGTGGTCGAGCTTTGAATCTCACTCAACTCCACACCTTACAAATCAGGCAAGAACTCTTTCTTTGACTGATCCATTTTGAACTCTTTCAAAATCATGTCAAGGTATGTACTCATTGAAAGTTTTATCAGACGTCTTGATCTATCTCTATAGATCCTGATGCCCAATATTTAAGTAAGTTCATTCCAGGTTTTCCTTTGAAAAACTCCTTTTCAAACAACCATTTATGCTTTCCAGAAATTCTACATCATTTCCGATCAACAATATGTCATCCACATATACTTATCAGAAATTCTATAGTGCTCCCACTCACTTTATTGTAAATACAAGTTTCTCATAAACTTTGTATAGACCTAAAAACTTTGATCACCTCATCAAAGCGTATATTCCAACTCCAAGATGCTTGCTCCTGTCCATAGAAGGATCGCTGGAGCTTGCATACATTTTAGCATCCTTAGGACTGACAAAACCTTCCGGTTGTATCACATACAACCTTTCCTCACGGATACCGTTAAGGAAACGATGTTTTGACATCCATCTGCCAGATTTCATAATCGAAAAATGCAGCAACTGCTAACATAATTCCAACAGACTTTAGCATCGCTACGGGTGAAAAAGTCTCATCGTAGTCAACTCCTTGAACTTGTCGGAAACTTCTTTGCGACAAGTCGAGCTTTATAAATGGTGACATTTACCATCAGCGTATGTCTTCTTCTTAAAGGTCCATTTGTACTCAACGGCCTGCCGTTCAACGGGCAAGTCTACCAAAGTCCATACTTGGTTTTCATACATGGATCATTTCTCGGATTTCATGGCTCCTAGCCATTTGTTGGAATCCGGGCCCACCATTGCTTCTTCATAGCTCGTAGGTTCACTGTTGTCTAACAACATGACCTCCAAGACAGGATTGAAGTACCACTCAGAAACGGTACGATTTCTTGTCGACCTACGAGGTTCGGTAGTAACTTGATCTGAAGCTTCATGATCATCATCATTTGCTTCCTCTTCACTTGGTGTAGGCATCATAGAAACATCTTTCTGCGTTGTGCTACTATCCAACTGAAGTGACGGTTTAACAACCGCATCAAGTTCTACTTTCCTCCCACTCAATTCTTTCGATAGAAACTCTTTCTAGAGAAAGGACCCGTTTTAGCAACAAACACTTTGCGCTTGGATCTGAGATAGAAGGTATACCCAACTGTTATGTTAGGGTATTCTATGAAGATGCATTTGTCCGCTTTGGGTTCGAGCTCATCAGGTTGAAACCTTTTTCACATAAGCGTCGCAGCCCCAAACATTAAGAAATGACAGCTTACGTTTCTGCCAAACCAAAATTCATACGGTGTCATATCAACGGACTTAGATGGTGCCCTACTTAAAGTGAATGTAGTTGTATCTAATGCATAACCCCAAAACGATAGTGGCAAATCGATAAGAGACATCATAGTACGCACCATATCCAATAGAGCACGACTACGACGTTCGGACACACCATCACACTATGGTGTTCCAGGTGGCGTGAGTTGTGAAACAACTTCCACATTGTCTTAAGTTGTATACCAAACTCGTAACTCAGATATTTACCTCCACGATCATATCGTAGATATTTTATCTTCTTGTCACGATGATCTCAAACTTCACTCTGAATTTATTTGAACTTTTCAAACGTTTCAGACTTGTGTTTCATTAAGTAAATATCCCCATATCTACTCAAATCATCAGTGAAGGTAATAAAATAGCGATATCCATCGCATGCTTCAACATTCATTGGACTGCATACATCAACATGTATCATTTCCAATAAGTTGTTCGCCCGCTCCGTCATTACGAAAACGGGGTCTTAGTCATCTTGCCCATAAGGCATGGTTCGCATGTCTCAAGTGATTCAAAATCAAGTGAGTCCAAAAGATCCATCAGCATGGAGTTTCTTCATGCGCTTTACACCAATATGACCTTGGCGGCAGTGCCACAAGTAAGTGGTACTATCATTATTAACTTTGCATCTTTTGGCATCAATATTATGAACATGTGTATTACTACGATCGAGATTCAATAAACCATTCACATTGGATGCATGACCATTGAAGGTATTATTCATGTAAACAGAATAACCATTATTCTCTGACTTAAATGAATAACCGTATTGCAATAAACATGATCTAATCACGTTCATGCTCAACGCAAACACCAAATAACATTTATTTAGGTTCATCACTAATCCCGAAGGTTGAGAGAGCGTGTGATGGTGATCACATCAACCTTGGAAACACTTCCAACACACATCGTCACCTCACCCTTAGCTAGTCTCCGTTTATTCCGTAGCTTTTATTTCGAGTTACCAACTTTTAGCAACTGAATCGGTATCTAATACCCAGGTGCTACTAGGAGTACTAGTAAGGTACACATGAATAAAACGTATATCAAATATACTTCTGTTGACGTTGCCAGCCTTCTTATCTACCAAGTATCTAGGGTTGTTTCGCTTCGGCGACCGCTCTCCTCATAATAGAAGCACTTATTCTCGGGTTTGGGTTCAACCTTGGGTTTCTTCACTGGAGCAGCAACTGGCTTGCCATCCATGAAGTTTCCCTCCTTGACCTTGCCCTTCTCGAAACTAGTGGTTTTACTAACCATCAACACTTGATGCTCCATCTTGATTTCTACCTTCACGGTGTCAAAAATCGCGAATAGCTCAGGGATCATTATTTCCATCCCTGGCATTTTATAGTTCATCACGAAGCTCTAGTAGCTTAGTGGCAGTGACTCAGAGAACTATATCAATCACTATCTTATCTGGAAGATCAACTCCCACTCGATTCAAGCGATTGCAGCACCCAGACAATCTGAGCACATGCTCACCGATTGAGTTTTTCTCCTTCATCTTACAAGCAAAGAATCTTGTTGGAGGTCTCATACCTCTCAACACGGGCACGAGCCTGAGATCCCAATTTCAGCTCTTAGAACATCTCATATGTTCCATGACGTTCAAAACGTTTTGGAGCCTCAATTCTAAGCCGTAATGCATGACGCACTGAACTATCAAGTAGTCATCAGAACGTGCATGTCAGATGTTCACAACATCTACAGACGACGCTTGAGGGGGTGGCTCACCGAGCGGTGCATTAAGGACATAAGCCTTCTGTGCAGTAATGAGGACAATCCTCAGATCACGGACCCAGTCCGCATTATTGCTACCATCATCTTTCAACTCTATTTCTCTAGGAACATATAAAAATACAAGGGAGCTACAGCGCGAGCTAGTAATCTACAACATAATTTGCAAAGACATTTTGACTATGTTCATGATAATGAGTTTAGTTAATCATATTACTTAAAAAAACTCCCACTCAAATTGACATCCCTCTGGTCATTCGAGTGTCACATGATCCAAATTCACCAACCCAAGTCCGATCATCACGTGAGATGAGGTGGTTTCAATGGTGAACATCTTCATGTTGATCATATCTACTATATGACTCATGTTCGACCTTTCGGTCTCTTGTGTTCCGAGGCCATGTCTGTACATGCTAGGCTCGTCAAGTTTAACCCGAGTGTTCCGCATGTGCAACACTGGCTTGCACCCGTTGTATGCGAATGTAGAGTCTATCACACCCGATCATCACGTGGTGTCTCGAAATGACGAACTTTCGCAACGGTGCACACTCGGGGAGAACACAGTTTTATCTTGAAATTTTAGTGAGGGATCACCTTATAATGCTACTGTCGTCCTAAGCAAAATAAGATGCATAAAAGGATTAACATCACATGCAAATCATAAGTGACATGATATGGCCATGAACTTGTGCTTTTGATCTCCATCTCCAAAGCACCGGCATGATCTCCATCGTCACCGGCATGGCACCATGATCTCCATCATCTTGATCTCCATCAACGTGTCGCCATGAGGTTGTCGCGCCAACTGTTGCTTCTATGACTATTGCTAACTCATAGCGATAAAGTAAAGCAAAACGGCGAAAATAAATTAAAGACAACCCTATGGCTCCTGCCGGTTGCCGTACTCATCGACATGCAAGTTGTGATATTCTATACAAAACATGATCATCTCATACATCACATATATCTCATCATGTAATTGGCCATATCACATCACAACATACCCTGCAAAAACAAGTTAGACGCCCTCTAATTGTTGTTGCAAGTTTTACGTGGCTGCTACGGGTATCTAGCAAGAACAATTCTTACCTACGCAAAAACCACAACGGTGATACACAAATTGCTATTCAACCTTCTCAAGGATCGCCTTTGTCGAATCCGATCCAACTAAAGTGGGAGAGACAGACACCCGCCAGCCATCTTTATGCAACAAAGTCACATGTCAGTTGATGGAACCGGTCTCTCGTAAGCGTATGAGTAAGGTTGGTCCAGGCCGCTTCATCCCACAATACCGCTGAATCAAGAAAAGACCAAGGGAGGAAGCAATCTGAGCATCAACGCCCACAAACTCCTTTGTGTTATACTCGTGATCTCATCTACACATAGACCTAGCTCATGATGCCACTGTTGGGAACGTTGCATGGGAAACAAAAAATTTCCTACGCACACGCAAGATCTATCCATGGTGATGAGCATCTACGAGAGGGAGAGTGGATCTACATACCCTTGTAGATCGCTAAGCGGAAGCGTTAAGAAACGCAGTTGATGTAGTCGAACGTCTTCGCGATCCAAATCGCAAGCCGTCCCGCGATCCCATCACGATCCGTCCCGCGATCCAATCACGGTCCTTCCAATCTAGTGCCGAACGGACGGCACCTCCGCGTTCAGCACACGTACAGCTCGATGACGATCTCCGTCTTCTTGATCCAGCAAGAGGGAGCGGAGAGGTAGATGAGTTTTTCGGCAGCGCGACGGCGCGGTGGCGGTGGTGGTGGAACTATTCCAGCAAGGCTTCGCCTAAGCACTACTGAAAACTAAAGGATTTGATCTATCGGGGAGAGAGGGCTGCACCGTGGCTTAGGGTTTTCTGGAGCGGCTGCCCTCTCTCCCCTCCAGCATATATAGGAGGAAGGGGAGGGAGGCCGGCGCCCCTAGGGCTGCCCCTAGGAGTCGGCCGAAGTGGGAGAGGTGGAGGAGTCCTACTCCAATCCTACTAGGAGTAGGATTCCTCCCCCACTTGGAAACCTTTTCCACCTCTTGGGTTTTTCCACCCCTAGCCGCATGGGCTTTAGTGGGGGCTTCGGCCAGCCCACTAGGGGCTGGTTTGACACCTCCCACAGTCCATGAGGCCCTTTGGGGCGAGAGGCCCCTCCCGATGGTCCCCCGGTACTGTCCCGGCACCCCCGGTACACTACCGAAGTACCCGAAACTTTTCCGGTGACCGAAACGAGACTTCCTATATATCAATCTTTACCTCCGGACCATTCCGGATCTCCCCGTGACGTCCGGGATCTCATCCGGGACTCCAAACAACCTTCGGTCGCCATCATACATAACTCAATACTACCGAAACGTCACCGAACGTTAAGTGTGCAGACCCTGCGGGTTCGAGAACTATGTAGACATGACCGAGACACCTCTACGGTCAATAACCAATAGTGGGATCTGGATGCCCATATTGGTTCCTACATATTCTACGAAGATCTTTATCGGTTGAACCTCTATGTCAAGGATTCAGTTAATCCTGTATGTTGTTCCCTTTGTTCTTCGGTATGTTACTTGCCCGAGATTCGATCGTCGGTATTTCTATACCTAGTTCAATCTCGTTACCGGCTAGTCTCTTTACTGGTTCCGTAATACAAGATAACGTGGCTAACACTTTAGTCACATTGCTTGCAAGGCTTATTATGATGTTGTATTACCGAGTGGGCCCTGAGATACCTCTCCGTCACACGGAGTAACAAATCCCAGTCTTGATCCATACCCACTCAACAGACACCCTCGGAAATACCTGTAGAGCATCTTTATAGTCACCCAGTTACGTTGCGACGTTTGATACACACAAGGTACTCCTCTGGTGTCAGTGAGTTGCATGATCTCATGGTCATAGGAACAGATACTTGACATACAGAAAACTATAGCAATAAACTGACACGATCATATGCTATGTTTATAGTTTGGGTCTTGTCCATCACATCATTCTCCTAATGATGTGATCCCGTTATCAAATGACATCTCATGTCTATGGCTAGGAAACCTTAACCATCTTTGATCAACGAGCTAGTCTAGTAGAGGCTTACTAGGGACACTTTGTTGTCTATGTATCCACACATGTATTTGAGTTTCCAATCAATACAATTATAGCATGGATAATAAACGATTATCATGAACAAGGAAATATAATAATAACCATTTTATTATTGCCTCTAGGGCATATTTCCAACACTGCACCATGACCATCGGCGAGGTTCGTGCCCATTACATGAACATGGTGCGGGAGGAGCGAAAGGAGCAGTTCCGGGAGGTGCAGGCCGACGCCACCTACAACCACCACCTCCTTCAGGAGCATCTGCAGACGGAGAAGCGGCTCGGCGCTGGCAGGGCGGTCGCGCCCGACGCGGACCTGGCAGAGCAGGAGGCGGTACTGACAGCGGGTGGCAGAGGTGGCGACCACGGCCAACGACGAGGCGTGCGACGAGGCAGCCGCAGCGCTGTTCGGCGAGACCGATGACGACGAGGAGGAGGAGGACAACGCCGAGACCGCGCACAATGAAGTCGGCACATCCGGGGGCGCCGCCGACATTGAAGAAGAGTAGTGCACGGGAGGTCGTCGTCGCTCACTCCCCTCCCGTCGATGCCAAGCTTGGTGGGATCAACATCGACGGACGATTAGTCGCTTGGCGGCGACGTGGAGGCGGATATCTGTGCTTGCCGGGCCTCCGGAGCAGGAGGTTACGGAGGCGAAGTTGGAGAGCGCCGAGGCGGAGTTGGAGAAGGCGAAGCTTCAATTCTAGGGGCTCATGGCCGGACACGGGAATGGATGCCGGTGACCATTTAGATTGCGTATTAATTATACCTTCATAGCCGGATTAGGATGTAAATGTAATGAAATCGGTCGCGTTTATATGGAAGCTGTCGTGTTTATATGAAATCCGCTCGTGTTTGATAGAATTTCGTGAGGTTCGTTCAAATTGTTGGCCGGATGTATGCGGCTAGCTTTTGATGGCGGCCTCCCGCATCCGTATTCACGAATTGATTCCCGTTACGGATCGCCATTGGAGATGCCCTCACCGGTCGATCCAACGCGGCACTTTGGACTTGTTTGATAGGTTGTATTAGGCCCAAATATGCCCACAAGAAGAATTCTACTTGTTTAGCTGTCCGCTTATACTCTTTGGTCCGCACAGTAAGGACATTAAAACACCTCTGAGCCTGACCCATTATGAATGTTCAAGTCAGCAATTTCTAGCGAGTCAGGCTCGGCCGAAGGAGGTCAAGGGAACACGACGCTCAGCTCGTATGACCACAAAGATGACGCGAGCTCGTGCGCGTCTTCAAAAAATCGACGGAAGGGCGACCATTTAGATTGTGTATTAATTATACCTCCATAACCGGATTAGGATGTAAATTTAATGAAATCGGTCGCGTTTATATGGAATCTGTCATGTTTATATGAAATCCGCTCGTGTTTGATAGAATTTCGTGAGGTTCGTTCAAATTGTTGGCCGGATGTATGCGGCTAGCGTTTGATGGCGGCCTCCTGCATCCGTATTCACGAATTGATTCCCGTTACGGACCGCCGTTGGAGATGCCCTTACGGATCGATCCAACGCGGCACTTTGGACTTGTTTGATAGGTTGTATTAGGCCCAAATATGTCCACAAGAAGAATTCTACTTGTTTAGTTGTTCGCGTATACTGTTTGGTCCGCATAGTACGGACATTAAAACACCTCTGAGCCTGACCCGTTATGAATGTCCAGGTCAGCAATTTCTAGCGAGTCAGTCTCGGCTGAAGGAGGTCAAGGGAACACGACGCTGAGCTCATATGACCACAAAGATGACGCGAGCTCGTGCGCGTCTTCGAAAAATCGATGGAAGGATTTCGGCTCACCTCCTCTTCACGAGGATCTTCTCCGTACGCTTCTAGAAGTGGGGGGCGCCTATCGCCATTTTTAACTTTTTCCCTCGGAGAGCACGGCCGTGTGGCGACCATTGGCCGACAACTGGTGTGCTTTCAATTTCAGTTCAACTATTAAGAACTCAAACTCTGAATAGTTTTCTTCACCTACACACTAATACGACGTAATTTTGGAAACAGTCTACCGACTACGGCTTCCTGCAAGAACTTCTTGGATTATACTATAGTACTCCCTCCGTCCCAAAATAAGTGACTCGACTTTTTGGATTATACTCTAGTACTACAAAATCTTTTTGAGCAACGTCCATTAGGCATTTTATTTAAAAGTTTTGTTAAAACACATGTAGATGTGCTCTAAGTATTGCACATGTAAGTCCTATGTCATCGATTTTACGTTAAGATTCGTGCAAACATTATCTTTTGTCATGTTTCCTTTTTTTTAAATTGATTGAGTCACTTAGATGTGCAATAACTAGGGCACATCTACATGTGCCCTAGACATATTCAATTAAAGATCATGCATAGTCCAACTTCAGGGCCACACTTAAGAATTCAGGAGCAAGAGCATGCCGGGCCAACTGCCTAGTCGAGCCCAGAATGGGCCCGCTAAGCCCCCCCCCCCTCCCCCGCCGCCGCGCTGTAGCAGACGCAGCACAGTAGTCGCCGCCCCCGTCGCCCATAGCTCGCCAGACCAGCCGGACTCCAAACCGGCCCTCCCTGACCCAGATCAGGCCCAAAGGGCCCACATCTGGGCTTGCAGGGCGCCGCCGCCCAGACCCCGCCGCCAGCCGCCACCGCCACCAAAGGGTCGCGTCGTCGCCACGCCATCACCTGATCTACACCGGAGCACCACCCGCCGAGGAACACCGTCGCCACGCCACCGCCTAATCTACACCGGAGCACCACCCGCCGAGGAACACTGTCGCTGGAACACACTGCCCGAGCCGGGAACCGCGACGGGAAAAGGAGGGGGGCGCCACCGCCGGCCCTGCTCGGCGCCGCACGGGCAAGCGCTCGGCCGCGCCAGCCGACGGCAGCAGCAGGAGGGAGAGAGGGGAGAACGCTTGGCAGCGAGGGGAAGGAGGGGCCGTCCGGTCACCTCGCTCAGGGAGGTGATGCGTGGGGTACGCGGGGTAGGTCTCTTCCACTCACTGACCACCTTGTCCTCAATAACTTGGTTCCCATCTTTTTCCACCAGCAATGTCCTTGACACTAGCATCGGACCATGAGCGACCGTGTGAGCAAGACCTTGTAAAGAGATTGGGGTCGATCATCACAACTTTCAATAGAATCTTCAAAAGACCTCGCATACTCTGAAGTTTGGAAGTTCGTTACCGGAGCAACAAAGGAAGCCTTTCGACCATGTCCGTGAAAAAATTAAGTTGGCTAGTAGCACAACCATAGTTTTTCTTTTTGGTGTGATTTCTGTGAGTTTTTTTTGCGAGATATTTCTGTGAGGGTTTCGTACGAGAAGGATTAATTTTTGCATTTGCTATTAATTGTTGGAGGTTGCAGATACGGGTGTGGTGTTGTGGGGGTGGCAACATCTCGAAGGAGGAGGCGGCTCGGACAGGGGGAGACGTCATGACGACGATGCTGGCCATAGGTGATTGGAGACTGTTGTAGGGTAAAAGTAATAGAGATAAACGAAGAGTCCAAATGATCCATTAGTTCCATTGCAATGTGGGGGACCCACTTATATACAAAATGAAGGGGTGTGTTGGGGAGACACCTCTTCCCCAACAGACACCTTCTGGAAGGCATCCCTTCCATACAATTGATCACATGTGCTATTTCTCAACACTCCCCCTTGATCAATTCGTCATCTGTATATTGCAAACTGAAAACTCCTTCAAAAACCTTGTGGGAAAAATTTAGGAGAAACCTTATAATATGCCAACGAAAACTCCTTTAAAACCCAGTGGGAAAAATATAAGGAGAAACCAATATGGCATACATGCGCACTTGTATTTATATTGTCTCGTTAAAAACCTTATATGAGAAACCATCATGGAAAACTCATAAAGGGAAAAAGGGTACAATATGAATGATCTGAAGATCACCAACAGGTTATAACTTGGGATTTTACTCCCCCTGAACTTTGCAAACATCAATGTTTTCTCATACCAATTCCACGAACCTGATTCTGGAATATAAACGTTGGTAGAGACATTGTGAATCTCACAATAATTTGTTTGCATATTATCCTTTTACATTTCTGTAATTCGCGAGGATAAATATAACCGATAAGCAATACAAGTGACATTATCTTGGTAGATAATGATAATTGATTCTAATGAATCTCCACATGTTTTCACATGTGACTAGTCATTCTGCGAAGACATGTTTATCTTGTCATGCTTCAAACATAGTTATGGCAGAATGATCACAGGAAGGACTCATTTAGAGTCTATTCTGAAGGCTTCCCTCAGAATACTCCTCCAGTAAATCCAGTTTTTGATATGGCATTGTTGGGATCAGTTTATCAACCACTATCAGGATATCACACCATATGGTCCCATCTTGATTTTCCCAATGGAATTAATCAAGACATTTTGTGTCTTGGACATATCTGAGGATATTCCTTACACCAACCATTATACCTTTTATTGGGGATTGCACTCTCAATAAATTGCCAACAAATACTGTCAGGCCTGACTTATTTTGCAATGTATATGAGTGCTCCGATGGTACTAGATATGGAACTTCATGTCCATTATCACTTCACCATCTCCCCTACGTTTGAATGGACTCGTGTCCCATGTCAGGTATAATATGATCATATGTGTCTTTGATAAGATATATCCATATTGAATTTTTTCAATATTTCTAGATATATAAAGACCGATATACATTTATTCCCGAGGGAATATGCTCAAGTTATAAACTTAGCATCATTTGGTTTGACCCAAATATCCGTCTCAAAATGATTGTGTGTATCTAATATGTCTTGTATAGACATTGATGATAAGATCATCCACATCAATAACATGATGTAAATCCAATTAAGGATATCTTCATGAATACACATCAACAAGCATTAGTATTAAAGTAATCCTTATCAAGGAGTAACTCACTTAGTCGGTTGTACCACGATACTCTCCGACCTATTTCAGAGTCAAAGAATGACTTCTGAAGTTTCACACACACACATGTTGCGATTTATCATTAGATTCGGAATATTAAGCCATTTCAATGACTTCAATATATATATCCGAACAGAACGATCCATGTGAGTATGTAGCCATTACATACATCAACCGCATGGATTTGTACTGCCAATTCCGTATCGAAACATAATTCCACTCATACCGAGAAGGTATGTTACATCGTAACCGATGTCGGGTCTCTGCGGAAACCCTTGTGCTACAAGCCTCGCTTTCTCACCACCTCATCTATTTTCGTCTCAGAACAAAAAATCACTTCTCTTCCCTACGGAAGGTACTTATGAGGAGTAGGTTTTACAATGGTAAACACCTCTCTTTTGATGAGCGAGTGCTACTCTTCTTAATTGCTTCCTTTCATTTGAACCAATATAAGTGCCAACAACACTTTCCATGGATTTTGGTTCAGGGCCCAAAAGGATTTCAGCAATTATCAAGAAGAAATTTATGTCGACATATGTAGACTTTCAATATACGATTCTCATGAATCAATATCATTTGTCGAATTCTCGTTATGTCTCTTAACTCCTTGTGATTTCCCACAACAATGGAGTCAAGGTGTTTCGATGTCCCAACACCATAAAAATGTGTGCACATCTGTGCTAGGCTCTGGATGACGCGCATCCATTAGGTGTCATTCAACCCGAGGTTGAATCACATTTACTGATTGAGGAAACTATTTCCTCTATTTCCGCGGAAACATATGAGAACTTAATCTCATGTGACCAGAATTCTCCCCCTCTTGCTCTCATCTAGGGATACAAGTGGTTATTAGGTACCTCCACTAGTTCTGGTACTATAATTCAGTGACACCTTTGCCATCAGTAAATGTATATGGCAGATTATTTGCAATATGTTGCAAATTTCTCATAACATGAACCTCTAGTTCAGATTCTTAAGTACGTGGACAAAATGTCTACGACATTTCTTATGCATTTCCTGGCATTCTATGTGGTACATTTCTCCCCTAATGCCAGAAAATGTCGTTATTGCAAAAGCAATCAGCGCATGGGCTGCAAATAACTCCCTCGCTAGGGTTAAGGTATTTGACGGATTAACAATCATACCACAGTTATTCCTCACATAGATCCTAAATATATGTGAAGGCCCTAAATGTATGCCGGGGTGGTGATATCGGTATGCAACCGAATTACCGCAGATGGGAAATACTTCACTCATTTACACGTACAAACTGCAAGGGGACGCAGTATTATATGCATTTGGTCTCATTTAGACCAAATATGCGGTGTGTGAGACCGCATGTTACCACCAACAAAATGTTGGCTAATCACAATTCTGTAGCAATGGCCATGCAATTTGACTCTCTTTGACAAGAGATCTAGCCATACCATTCTGGGTAGGTACACGACGTATTGAATACGACCATGGATTTCTTGTGAATCAAATGCAACGACATTTCCATTCCAATGGAATTATCCCAGGCGTAGGATCATTTGCTCCAAATTCGTCAATTTGTGCACTTAATTCAGTAAACACATGGTTTTGTGTGGATGATACACACCTAAGACCATCTTCTAGATGTGTTTATGAATACCATAAAGTACCAAAATAACCCAGCGAATGGTTGAATATTTCACATCATTCTTGAATCCGTTCAAGAATAATGAGTGGCTCATTCAAATTTTAAGGTGAGAGTGCCTTAAAACTAATTCCCCTATGGTACATGCAGTGCACATAAAATCTTACGATTGTCGGGAAACTATGTTGTGGACAACAGAATTATCAATAATTTTTCTAATCGTCCTCATACCAGACTGATAAAGGAGGAAAAATTATTGTGTACGCAACAGTACTGAGTATGACTTGATTCATACACTCAATTTCTCATAATTATCATGTCATATGGACAAGATGTTGCAAATTATACTACATGCAGTAGTACAATTATAGGTCAATGA